>CP106724.1:205258400-205722655 GCA_025506655.1 Gossypium rotundifolium
TCTGAGACATAAAGTTTGCATCTCTCACTGCAACTCTAGGAGGATAACATTTGGTTTCTTCCATCCATCCTGCTGTTACTCCAAGGTATAGGATCAATTTGATCTGTTACATCATTCACTGGTGTAATGGCCAGATGTGTAGGCCTGATATGTGCATGAATGCAGAGTATCGATTTTCTTTTCTCGAGAATGATCCCTTTGTACTGCTGGGTTGACATTGCTCATTATCTGTCAAGGTCATGTCACCGGTGAAATGTATTATCATTTTATTCAACCAATAAAAGGTCCAAAGAGATAATCATCTTTCTCCAATCTTTCCAAACACGAGCCGAGTGAGTTCTAAACAACATTCTATTTCGTGTCCTTGTATTATTTGGAAACTTCGAGTAATATGCAAAACTCCTTTTATGAAAGTATTATTAGTCCACTAATCGTTATTTCAATGCAAAATGCCCAAAAAGATTGTAACAATGGACAAAAGGAAATTGATTGGGAGCATAGCTCAAACAAACAAGTTAATCAATGCTAGCAATGGTAATTAAGAAGGAAATTTATCGGTGTTTTTTTTTTTGAAAAGAATAATCACAAGTGACAAAAATGGGTAAAATGGAAACTAAGTGCCCCAGATATCGCACTTGAGCTTCTGCTGTTCCAACTTCGAGGACCATTTTGAGCTTAATACGTGTTTAGGGATCCAAAGTACTTTGTCGATGCCCCAAGACGTAACATACTTCTTTGAGCGTAGCAAGACTCTGTATGCCCTAATTTCGATCAAAATTTTGAGCCGCCTTTCTGGGTTTTCAACTCAAATACCCTTTGGTCTCAAAGCGCCTTTCGGGTTTTCGCCTTAGCCTCTCCTTTTTCCTTTTCTTTTCTTGTTTTCTCGTTTTTTGCCCTTTTTTTTTTGGAAAACCCTTTTTATTGAATCAACTCACCGGATTGGGCGGTCCTTGCCATCCATCTTGGTTAACACCCATTTTCCTAGAGTAGGCCTTCTTTCTTCAGATAAGGCATTTACTTTTCTTTGGAGTTCTTTCGGAAGAATCTCTTTTAATGCTAGGTCATCTTCCGAAATTCTCTTTGAGCAAACCTTTTCGTCAAGCCCAGATCATCCATTTTTGGTACATGAGTACTTTCAATCAAGCTTATCAGAGCCATTCTCGCTTCATCCACTCAAATCAAAGCTTGGTAAAAGGAATCTTATCTTCCAACAATTTTTCTTTTAAATAAACCAATGGAAAGGATGCCCGGTGAAAGTCCCGCCAATGTTCAAGAAACCTAGAAGGTAAATGGTAACTTCTCTATGCCAACCTTTACAAGTCTCGGTCGTTTTCTTTCAAAAATTTTGAAGGGTTTAAGCCGCCATTATCAGAATGATATGGTGTCCGATCTTTGAACAGATCAAAATTTGGGCCATCACGCTTTCTTTCTGGCATTGCCACACACTTCTCTTTTTGTTATTATTTTTCTTTTTGAATTTGAAGTTGAAGTTGACGATTGTTGACTTTGTAACTTTGACATGTGAAGCGACCTTTACCCTCTTGGCAAGGTTACCAAAGGCTATGGATATGAACCGATGTTGGCTTAAAGCTCTTGAGGAGACTGGCTTGATAGCGTCTATGCCTCGTATATAGGAATCCGTGTTTCAGTGGCCTCAGCGTGTCCGACTGTGATCATGCGATTATGTCTTGCCTTATTCTTACGAGGAGCTACGCTTCCATCTTCATCTCCTTTGTTAGTTCATAGCGTCTGCTGACACTTCATAAGTAAGTTGCGATCTCTGTCATCTTCAAAGTCCTTAGATCCCTCTAGACACATATCTCACTAAAGAGGGAGTCAGTAACAGTGTCGCTCATGTCATTGATATCTGGGGACCCATTGTGGGTGAAAAGGCAGAAAATCCAAAGAATAAATGATCCTAAGGATGATTATTCGTATGATATGGTCATGAGTAAAAATATTCAGTATGAAATGTAAAGAATGAAAATATTTACTTGGAAAGATGCATTTTATTGAAATAAAAATTCTGGACACAAGCCTACTTCTCAAAAGAAATCTTATTGCTTCTAGGCTTGAAGCAACAAGTGTGTTTTACACATTACTCTAGATTAGCTTTAAAAATACATGTTTCTTCCACAGTCTCATTGTTCAAAACACTCCTAAGTACATAAAGGCGTATGTCCTGAAAACTTTTATTCCTCGGTTCTCTTGGGTATACTCTCGCTTCATCATCGAACTTTACAATACCCATGTTGATGAGATTTTCCACCAATTTCTTGAAAGTAAGGCAATTTTCATCGAATGGCACGTGATCCTGCGTGGTACTCACACCGAGTGTTTGGGTCATACCATTTTGGGTATGGAGGTTGCATCGGTTTTGGATATTGGGGACACAACGTGTGCATCAAATAAACTTTGATACAACTCCTTATACGTCATAGGGATTGACGAAATTGGAGTTTTCAACGTTTTTCCTTGTGCGAGATTCTTTCCTTGATGAACCTTGATACTCGAGAGGTGATTTGGGTCCCTCATGTTTGTATTATTCACCTCGTCATCCTTTCTTCTAGGAGCGGGCCTTCACTGGTTTCCCTACTTCAATCTTGCCGCATTTCATTGCATGTTCGATCATTTCCCTGCCATTACCATGTCGGCAAAGTTTTAGTGGTACTCCCTATCATATGGGTTATGAAAGGAGCCTTGGGTGTTGATGAAGAGCATGGTAGTTTCTTTTTCTAAAAGGTAATTTGAACTTGTGTGGCTACTTCCTCCACCACCGGGCATATTGCTCAAGCTTTCGTTTGGCTTTTCTCCATATTTTGGAGCGTGATTCGATCAGAGCTATATCGGCTACGTGCTGTATTGTTTCAAGAAGGCTGTGCTAGGTCCTCCACGACTTGATCCGGTACTACCGAAATGATTGTACCATTTGGCGCAGCCGGCCAAACTATCCTCAAACAATGAATAAGCGGTTGATCGTTGTTAACATATCCCGCCATCCGTCGACGTAACATTGTAATGTGCGCCGGGGCAATCGGTCCCATTGTATTTTTCAAAATCTGGGTCTTGAACTTTGGCGGAAGTACGAGGTCCAGGACTAGGCTCAAGTCTTTAGCGTCACCCGTGGCGATGGTCGGCGATTTCTATTTCCTTAAACTTTTCTTCTAACCATCCGCAACGATCCTCGAGTTGTCTGGAAAGATTTGCTTTTGCCTCAGCCATTTCATCAAGATCGGGGACTATAGGATTAACCGGACCTTCTCCGGGATTGGTGCCCGAACCAATGGGAAGTCTACCGTATTATTGCGGTCTCAACCGCACTGGGCTCGATAACAAAAGGCGTCCTTTGGGGACATATTTCTAGTGGTGCTTGGGTATTTGGCGGGTAAATCCGGAGGGTGTTAGGGTCGTCATTATTCCACGAGCTAGCGCAGCAGTGCCCTTTCCTCGTTCATGGGCCAATAGTTGCGCCAACTGGCTTATCATGTTGTTTTGGGACTCTTGCATCCGTTCTATCATATCTTGTTGTATCTTGATTAATCATTCTTGCATCTGTTCTTGTATTTCCTTTTGCATTTGTTCTAGTCTTTCCATTCTTTGATCCATGTCTTCTAGGTTACTGAAATAACTTTACCTAATTAGGGTCTTTCCACAAACTTTAATGCATGTGATATGATGCAATGCAAATGCATGAAATGCAATGCAAATGCATGCAAAAAGAAAGAGAGGCATTGATTATGAATTCGATTTCATTAGAAGAACTTCTCTAGAAAATACATTTCTTTACATAAAACGGATTGCATATGCGGCTTTGTCCTCATAGTCCGGGTGAAATTCTCTTCTTCATATCCGGATGTTATGGTCGATCCGTGAACTTCCCCAATAGATGCCTCCTCTAGCTCATTGTTCCTCGGTCGGGCCGTGCCTCTTCACTCGCTTATCCTCCGCGATGTTTATAAGCTTCTTTAGAAAATAGAATACGATGGCTCTTCAATAATCCTTGTCGGCTTGAATCCTCGTGCAAAGTCTTGTATTCTTCATGAGGTTATCACCTCTCTCGTCATTTACGGACTATGTTCGAACGATCAGTATTATAATCCATTTTATCAAGTAACACATTTCCTTATGATAAACTCTTCTATTTAGCAATCGAATATGAATCAACACCTTCTTTCTAAGATGATGCGGTGTGATGCCATGCAATGCAATCACAAACAAAACAAAACACGTTAGCACAAGAGAAATAAACAAAATAAAGTATCTATCCAGTGACCACTAGGGGTTTGACATAGTTTTACCTAAGGTGGGTCCTTAGGTTCACTACATGTGGTTTGGTTCTAGGAGGGTACCGAACCAAGAGATTCCTCGATCTTCACCCATTATAGGCTCATATAGACCGAAGTTCGATTCGGGGAATACATTTCCCTATGGCTGCACGGAGATGAAAATCTCACGAAGACATAGGTGCGGATGTATCCGGCGATCCACTATCCCGCACGGAGGTGAAAACCTCACGAAGAGTAGTTTCTCACTCTCACCTAAAGGTGTGACCACAACGGTCATGCAATGCAATGCCGCAATCGAAAACAACATGCAATACAAATATGGTAATTTTCAAATCAAACTTTCAAACTTCCGACAAAAGACAGAAAATAATCAATTTATGGCTTGACTCTCTCGACGTCCCCGTGGAGTCGCCAAGTCGTCGAACCATTTTTGGAAGACGACAAAAGGGTTTGACTTTGGTTTTGAAAATAGGAATAAAACGAGTCGCCATTTGACCTTTAATTGGTGTGATCGGATCACCTTTATTAAAACGCTTTTGTTTTACTAAAATAGTGTTTCGGTCTCGAAGTTTTAAAAATCGGGTTCGGAGTTGGTTACATTACGAGGAAGGGTTAGCACCTCGATACGCCCAAAATTGGTACCAAAATGATTAATTAATGTCTTAATGTCGAAATTGAAAAGATTTTAAAATACGGATCTTTTAAAAGGTATTAAGATTTTGAGATATCTTTATTTTGAGAGGGTGCGAACGTCACATCCGAAGACGTTAGGACATGAAATTCTAAACCTTCGTAATCAAAGCCATCTCATGATTTTATGAAGTTTACGGAAGGGTGTTTAGTTATTTAGTCAACGGAAAATCGTAACCCAAAGACGTTAGGGCACTATTCCCAAGTTCCTAAATACAAAACATTGCCTTTATTTCAAAACTTTTAAATGGAGTATCAATTTTACAAAATACATCGTATCGTATTAGTTTAAAAGACTCGAGTCAAATCTTGAGACTTCTTTGTTCGAAAAGATATAAACATTACATCCATTTCGTTAGGACACAATGTCTTAATCTCTCGTAATCAAAGTCGTCTTGTGATTCGCGGAACTTCATAAAAAGGATGTTAAGTTATTTAGTTAAACGAAAAATCGCAACCCAGCACGTTAGGGCACTATTTTCCGAATTTCTAAATACGAAACATTGCTTTGCTTTAAGAATCTTTGGATAGAATAGGACGATTTCACAAATTGTATTTTTATTTAGCGAAATTATTGAAAATTGCAATAGCAATAATAATACAAATAAAGGATGATTGATAACGATAATGATGACATTGAAGATGGATAACAATACCAAACAAATGATAATAAAGATGTTATGTAATGGTAAATATAGTGTAGTATCAATATGACTAAATACAATCAAATAATAATAATGATAATAAAACCAATAATGATAAATGGTAATAATAAAATTATAATGCTTTAAAAAATAGTGATAATAAAATAATATTAATGATAATAAAAAAATAATATAATGAAAGTAATTAACAAAATATATACATATGAAAATAATATAATAATAGTAATAATAAATATAGGAATAATAATATATATATAATATATAATAGTAATGATGATAATAATAATAATAATAATAATAATAATAATAAATCGATTAATAAAAAAGGGGTGAAAATAGCAAAAAGGGATTAAAAGTGAATCAAAAGCGAAATTTGGGGCCAATTTAAAAATAAAAATAAGGGAAGGACCTTACGTGACGCTATTAAAAGGCGAGAGGGACCAAGAATGTAATAAATCCCTTAGACCCAAAGCGCACAAAAAGTGGGGACCGAATTGGAAATAAAATTAAATATACTGGGCTAAATTTTAAAATAATGAAAGTTTAATTGAAAATAATAAAAAAGGCGGAAGGGCTAAAAGTGCAATTAGCCCATCCGCTTAAAAACACTGTGGATCCTAGGTCAAGTGGGTTCGATTCGTCGGCCAGGCAAAACGACGTCGTTTTGGGGCTTAATAGGCTGCCCAAAACAGCGTCGTTTGGAGGTCTATTTAAAGGCCAAAACCCTAAAAAAAACTCATTTGCATGCTGTTTTAAAAAAAAATGTTCTTCCTTTCCTTTTTCCTCTGCAGGTAGGAGCGATTTCCTACCGCCTTCACCATTGATCCTCCGTCACAATGGCAGCTTGAACCCACCGCACCAAGATGGCGGCGAAGTGCTAAAAGGTAAATTTCAGATTTTATTTCCTTTTTTTTTATATATACTGCTTTTTAGTAAAAAATGAATACATGTGTGATTAATGGATTCAAAGAATAAAATAAAATAATAGAAAAGAAAAGAAAAAAAAAGATCTTTACACCTTTCCAGATTTGTTTTTTTTTATATTGCTGCTTCTTGTTTTTGCTTGAATCTTGCTTGGAGTTTGAATCTGTTGATGTTTTGAGTCTTGCTCTTTTGTGTAATGATCGAAAAAAAAGGATCAAAAGATTCTATCGAAATCTGCTTTTTTTTATAATCGATGACAAGAATATTGAAATCTTAAAAATTTTGAGATCCCATATTTGAGTTTCTTATTCCAAGTAGAATTAATTACTCAAATTCGATTTTAAGAAAAAATAATGGATATTAGAGAGGGTATTTTGGGGTGTTTGAGTGCCGAAATTTGGCATTGTTAAAATCAATGTTGACAAATAGATATAGCTGTCAAGAGATATTGTGGAGCTTATTTTGTTTGCAAGCCATGGCTGCCTTTGTCTGTATTATATATAATACATATATAAATCTTACTTTACATAAATGTAAGAATTTGGTTTCTTCATTACAATAAAATCCTTTTGGATATGATCATCTTTGCATATACTATATTCATTTTGGGCTTCGGGGAGAAAAAGAATATATATATATATGCATATATATATCAGCGTGGTTAATTGGATATCAATATAGTTTTAAGAGTTTAGAGAAAATTAGTCCTTTTATGTTAGATCAAAAAACATACTAATTCTTCTGCTAAAGATTCCATCTATTTCGAGTGTTAAAAACTAGTTCATGTATGTCAGAACGAGGTACACATAGGTTATTCTGTTAGCTACTTCAATCTTTAACAGAAATGACCAGTTTGCTCTTTGATCTCACATATAAGGACTAATTTATCCCTTTTTTGATTAAATAAAATAAAATACAATCTAACTCTTAATATAGAAACCCATCGTATTTTCCATAATATTGGAATTAAATGCATGCCCCTCATGGAATACTATTGTCTTGTCTCTATGTGTTGGAATCTAATATGCTAGAAAACATATATATATATATATATCTAGAAAAACAAAGGTTTTGTCACGAGACACTTTTCCAAATTTAGTACTATTGACATAATTATTCGAATTGTCTGATTGGACAATAAATCAGACACAAATATATATGTTTTATAGTGTTACATTATTTAATTTATAAATGGTTTACAGATCATAATATTCTTCTTCACTCACTTAGGGACATGCATGTTGATTCTACAAAATAGTGTAATTAGCATTCTTTAATAAGTCAAAACTATAATATAATAATTTAGATGTCAATTTTTGAAATTTTTGTGTTTTATCTGGATTGATTTGAGCTAATTTAATTATAAAATAAAGCCGATTGAATATTAATTCGATTGGTATAGGTATTGTTGTCGATGTAGGAGGATAGGGGTTCGAATGCGCTGAAACGTATTATCTTCTTATTTATGGGTTAGAGAGGGACTATAGGTAGTTCTAAGCATCGTGTGATATGTTCAAAATCTATAATGAGATTATTCAAAAAAAATTTATGTGGTTGGTTTTTTTTTTTTCCCGATTAGATATGTTTACTACTAGTTAATTATAGTGTTTAGTGTAATGATAAAATATATTATACTCTTAAAGAGAAATTTGGGTTCAAACATTAAAGATGACACTCGTGGAAGAGGCAACTTCAAACCCGGAACACAGACATGAAAGATTAAAAAAATATGGTCATTGAGTTAATATTTGATGCATTAGCTACGTATAATTCTTAGTAAACTGGATGATGGTATATCATCCAAAAATTTTATTTTGGATGTGTCATCATCCGGTTCACTGATAGTATATAGAATTATAAAATATCAGTGCATCAAATATTAATTCAGTTAAAAGATGTCGTTAATCAGTCCATGTAATTTGAAAATTTTTGAGATTTAGTTTTTGTACTTTAAAAGTAAAAAAATTCAATCCTCCTATTTTTTTCAATTTAAGAATCCCAGTCCAATCATTATTGCCGGTAATAGTTTCAGTTAAAAAATTCCAGTCATATGCCACATTATATGAGGATAGCCGAGTCAACATGCCAAATTAATCAATTTTGACAGAAAATACTTGTAATTTTAATGACTGGACTAGAATTTTTAAATCAAGAAAGTAGGACTTAATTTTTAACATTTAAAGTACAAAGACTAAATCTCAAAAATTGTCAAAGTATAGAGACTAACAACATATTTTAACTTATTAATATTTGGTGTACTGAACGTGTATAAATCTATATCTTTTAGTAAGAAATTTAATTTTTAAGTATATGACTTTTAACTCAATGGTAAGGTTCCTTTGAGGTTTCAGGTTTGAGTCCTACCTTATATAAATGTGTAGATCCTCGTTTGGGCCGTCGCTATTTAAAAACCATTTAAATTGAATATTTTTAAATATAATTTAAATTTAATTATAAAAATATTATTATTTTTTAAATATTTTATTTTTTAAAAAAATAAACAGGATTATTTTGATTGGTCGAGCTGGGTCTAAACTCGAGACTAGAAAATTATTTAGAATCAAATTGGGGCCAATCTCAATCGGATCCATAGAAAACTTATTTTCTTTCTTTTTTTTAATTACCTTCCTTGTGTAACATTAAACCCATTCGGTTTTTAATCGGATCCTTCATCAGTGGTTGTAAATATAAACAATGATTTCAAAATTAAAATTTAATCGTACTCTAACAATTTTACATGAAGCAAAATTAGGGTTTTTAGGAATGATAATGAAAAAATTGACAGATAACTAATCTTTTTTGTCACTCTATAAAACCGTACATGAGATTTTCATCTCATTCAGCTCCTTATTATGTCCCTCCAAAAAAAGATTATTTTTGTGATGTATTGACTTATAATTTTAAAGGTTGATTTCATTATAGGTTCTGATCATATCTGCTCTTTTTGATACAATATCTAGAACTACCTATAGCTTATCTCCAACCCATAAATAGGAAGATAATACGCTGTAGCACACTCGAACCTACATCCTCCTACATTAATAACAATACCCATATCAATCGAGCTAAGATTTAATCGAAAAATTCAACCATTATTTATAATCTCGTCCAATGCATATATAGTTTATGATTCATAATGATAAGCACTAAGTCACCCTCATTATCTACCCAAAGTTGCTGTCAAAATTTTCAAACACCAAAGCTGTCTAATTATGAACCACTTCATTCACTAGTGTCGTACTAAGTGATTGGAATTTGTTAAAAGCAAGACAAATCATGTTAAATCAACAACTCAGTACACAATCAGTCAAGAAAGAAGAATTCTTGTTTTATTTATTATTTTAATCTTCCACATAATTCCATTGTATGATGCAAATTGATGGGACCCCATTTTTATTTTTATTTTTGATTGCTTGTAAAAGTAGTAAAGGAAAGATCCAAATTTTGGTTATTATTATCCCTTGGGTTTGTAGTTAATGATTAATTTAGGAAATGGAATGTTGAATAGAATAATGATTTAAGTGTTAATCCCAAGAAAATTAATAATTCCATCCTATTTATCCTCGATTATAGGGATTGTTTGATAGAGTATATATTTTTAAAAAGTTGTATGATTACGTAAATGAAATATTTTATTTATAATTGAACGCAAATGAAAATAATAATAATTTTCATGTAACTTTTAGACAATAAAATATTAATTCTGTTAAAATATGGTCTTATTTGATATGATTCTTATAATAGAAATACTTACGGTTACTTTCACCTATATTTGAAAGAGAGTATCGAATAGGAACATGTTTTCGATATGGGTATATATCAATTTTTTAAAATTTCCTTTCAGTGTAGAGGTGTCAATCGGATTGAATTTGAGTTGGTCTAAATTATTAAAGACCTGACTTTGGAATATGTCAAATCATCTATTTTTTAGAATACATTTCTTTTTATACATTATTTAGGTTTAACCATGAATGCTTTTAGCTATATTATGGTTTGAGGTTAATCTTTTATAGGTCGGGGTGATATTCAAGTAATCCCTTTTTAATATGGGTGACTCTAGAATTCAAACTCTATCTAAATGCTCAGGAAAGAAGTCCACCACTTATTCGCGGGGATACGTTTCGTAATCAACCCTTAATACTCTTAATCCCTAACTAATTATACTTGAATGAGGTGGGTATTGCATGCATAAGTCCACTTAGACTTATAACCTCCAACAGTTTGAAAGACCTGACTTTGGAATATGTCAAATCATCTATTTTTTAGAATACATTTCTTTTTTATTCATTCTTTAGGTTTAACCACGAATGCTTTTAGTTGTATTATGGTTTGAGGTTAATCTTGTTCAGGTCGGGGTGATATTCAAATAATCCCTTTTTAATATGGGTGACTCTAGAATTCAAACTCTATCTAAATGCCCACTTATTCGCAGGGATACGTTTCGTAATCAACCCTTAATACTCTTAATCCCTAACTAATTATACTTGAATGAGGTGGGTATTGCATGCATAAGTCCACTTAGACTTATAATCTCCAACAGTTTGTAAAAGCATCGATGTTGCCATATGAATTAATTTTCAGTCAACTGATCATATCTCCTATTTATGTCTGAATACGTCTAGGATATAGATATTATTAGAGTTGTGTGACTCGAATCTCAGTTTGAAAAGTTTGAGATACAATTCACTTGTTAAAGAAATAAAATAGAAAGGCAAAATTAAGGACATTGCCGCACAAGTTGAATCATTATAGAACTATACTTCTTCTATTAGATGTTGATTATAAAATGGGTTTTTTAACCCTTAAAACGTGTGTAGTAGAGAACCTCTTGTATTGTTGTTTTTCCACATTTTGTCTGTGATTTTTTTATAAGGGCTTTCCACATAAAATTTATATGTTCTTATTTTTCTTTCTTATTGGTTTATGATCATTTTTACCGCCATTATCGACGTATAACATATATATTCAATAAAAATAAAATAAATCAGGTAAAATAACCTAACCCTAGAGAGAGCTAAATAAATGTGAATATGAATGGAAAGGGATAGGGCAAGGGACAAAGGGTTGGGTATTAGCAAACATGCATGTGAGTTGGTGGTGGGTACGTTTTCGCTTTGTTTGTACATGTTTACATGTTCAAAAGCTTGCATATAATGCAGACACGTTTTATCAAATTCTCCATGATTTTTGCTCATGTCCTTCAGTTTTGATTGCTATGGAGAATTTTTAGTGATTTTAATTGTAGTGGCTAATCCTTACTTGGAGTTTTATTATTTCTTTTAGTTGTTGTTGATATGAATGTTGTTGGAACTGAATCGATCAATTGGACAAATATCGGCGATTTAACTAAAGACATATAATCACAAATAATCAGAAATCGAGAAATGAAAAAAACCAAGTAAAAACTGAAAGATAATTTTTTGTTAGAGACTCTTTACTACACTAGCAAAGTGAATTTCAATGCCTTGAAGGATGAAGATCAAAGAGATTTTGTAAAAGGAATCATCCAAGACATGAATGGTGAATATGTGAGGTTCATTAAGCTTCAGACTAAAATTTATGACATGTTTCTGGATGAGAGTTTGTCATTGGACAAGAAAAGATGTGGGAATTGGGGCTTTAATTGATGTTGATAATGGGGTTGGAGCTAGGAAAGGTAGTGACAAGTAGGATTGCTGGAAAGGTTGCACCTAAAAGACTTCCTATCATTTCATCCTATGACTCCTCATTTTCATCAAAGGGTGATACATCTAAAGTTGACTCAAACTCTATTAATAAAGGATTGTTGGAAAGGTTATGCACAACATCCTTCACAATGGATGGGATTGTGCATTAAGGATGAAAGAACCGCAACACTTGATTTTTGTTCTTTAATGGGCGAAACTGACGAGTCTTCGCTAGATTTTATATTTATTTTTATCGAAGTTCATTTATATTTCGGTTATTAGCTCGATAGTATTGTAATTGTTATATCATTACTAGAGCATGTGGAAAGTTATTGGATTGCCCTTTGTACGGAACAATCCACAATCCACAAAGATCGACACTTCCACAGAATGAATCTAGAGGCAATCCGTTATGTACCTATTGCTGGTACTATCAAAACATAATCGCCTTGTACGATCCTAAAGATAAGAATGTCAAAATAGGACCATACAGAATATTCCATGGTGACAATTAACTTGTAATAAGATTACTACTTGACCAACTCGCACAACCATACAAAACACTATATTGTCAACTATATGATACTACAAAATAAAAGACGGACCCGTATATAAGCCTGTGTGCACGAAAAACCAAGGATCAACTCCTTCCCTTTTCCACCTATATACTCACCAAGGCATCTCCTTATCCTGCTCCTTCTCCTTCCTCTATACCCCGGCTCTTCATCTTACATATATGAACCAATATTACTTCTCTGTACTTCTCTCGACACCATCCTCTCTTTCCAAATAATAACCCGTATCAACAATAATGATCACAAGAGCGTGTAGGCACAAGATCCTAGAGAAAGCAAAGTGCAGCTGAAAATAATAGAGAAAATTATTAGAAAAGAGAGGAGAAAGAATGATGCACGTGCAAAAGAGTGTGGGGGCTATTGTGGGGGATGCTACGTACGCGTTTCATATAAAGGAATCTGCTCGTGATCGAAGGAACAAACAATAATTTATATATATATACATCGAAAGCAGCGAAGGAAAAGGAAGAAGCGTCAAAGCCTTTGCTTTGTTTAGCTGTGAATCCCTCCAAATCCCTACCCTCACGGGGACCAATTATCACCCTCTCTCTCTTCCGCTCCATCATTTTATTCCTCTCTCATCCATCTATATATATATATATATAAATATCATTCACTCTTAAAATTCATCGGGCGAGTCAAGTGATAAGAAGTTCAATGATTATTATGAAAGAGTTCGGCCAAAGAGTTTATCTCTTATTTTAATGATCTAATTTGACTCAACTCCAAATTTAGTAAAAACATATCAATAGATATATAATTTACTCAACAGTCATGCATGTTGAATCAATTGGTAAGAAGTTTGATAACAATTATGAAAGGTTACGAGTAAAGAAAACAATGGAAAACCTTGTGTCCTATTTTAAGGACGGGAATTGGCTTGACTTTAAAATTAATTGAGACCCAATGTAATTACTAGATATCAAATTGTAAGGACCGACCCGATTAAGCAACGAACAAGTAAAAATAGTAGAAGAAATTGAGAAATTGAACACACAAATTTAACGTGGAAAAACTCCTCCAAAGAGGATAAAAAACCACGGGCAAAGATAATTTTACTATAATGGCAAAAGAAACGAAGAGTACAAAAGATGAAGATAAAAAAACTAAACCCCAAAAAGTAAACACAAAATTCTCTAAATGTGTTATAAGTTCTAATATCTAATGGATGTATTTTCTAAGGTTGTGAAAGAGCCTATTTATAGGCTAAATTCATAGGTCAAATAATAATAAAATAATCTAAACTAATCAGTGTTTGATTGAAACAAATAAACAGAGTTTAACTAGAAGATTACTTCTCAAATTTGACTGAAATAGGAGTCATAAATGATGGCATATTAAATATATGTAATTGATAAAGAGTATTATGGAAGCCCCTTTATTAGGATTTAGATTGCATTCTACCTCCTCTACTAAAAAAAATAGACAAATTAGTCATTGCATGTTAGATTAAAGAGCAAATAGGTCTTTTACCTCATTATAAGTTCTGATTATATCTGCTCTTTTTGACATAATGCCTAGAACTACCTATAGGTCCTCCCCAACCCATATTAAACTCACATCATCCTACATTTACAACAATATCCATGTCAATTCAGCTAAAACTCAATCGAATTCACTCAAGAATATTAGATATATATATATATAATCATTGATTGATTTTTTTAAGGGCAATCTATGTATTCTGTTTGCTTAGAACTACCCATAGTTCTTTCTTAACTCATAAATAGGAAGATAATATGCTTCAGCGCACTCGAACCCACATTCTTCTGCATTAACAACAATATCCATACCAATGGAGCTAAGACTCAATCGATAATTTATATATATAATTAAAATAAGCTATATAGTTATAATTGACCAACAATTTTAGTAATTAGTCAAATTAGTTTTTATTACCCAAAAAATATATGGCCTCATTATGAATGACAAATTTTGTTAGGATTTTCAAAAGGGGAGATGGCCTATCTTTTTCTTTTAATATTAAAATTTCATTCAATATTTGTATGTATGAATGTGTGTGTACAATGAGTTGAAGATAATATTGATGAATGGAATATTTTGAATTTGTTTATGTTTAAGCCCTAATATAAATTATACTTTAAGTCCTAACAGCAACACAACTAGCGCGGCTCGAATCCAAACCACACTTGAAACAATGACCACCTTAACTATTAAGTCAACATACGAGCATGAAATACAATTTTGGATTTCAGTCGAGACAGGTAATAAATAAGTTTAGACAAAAAAAAATTGGTTATTATTATTTTTATATAGTTAATACTTAGATTTCTAAAAACCTTAAATTAAGGAATTGAAAATCCCCAAAAGAAAAAAAACATTTTAAAGCACCAATATCAATACAAATTAAATTGATTGCAACATCTTCTAGAGATTAATTAAAATAATAATGGTACGTCATACAAGCTTGTGTTGTGCATATATATATATATATATATATATATATTTATGGTTTAAATGTCCTTTTCTTGGAAATTTCTTTATATTATTTTTGTTAATATATGGATTTGTGATACAAATTCATCATTCGATATAAAATTAATTGTTTAATTGGTCACATAAAATCAATATTGTGAATCGATAAAAATTAAAACGAAAAAATCGATAAGTAAATTGATTGAACTGATTTATAAATTTCTTTTAATTAATTATTATTATTAAACTAATAAATGAATTAATTTATCAATAATTTGACCAATTCAACTATGTATACTCAAATAGAGTGTTTATATTCATAGTCAATTGAATTGACAATTAACCTTAATTCCACATAAATATGATTGCAAGCAAAGAAATTAACTAATTATATGGTAGATTAGGGGTATATATATTTAGAGAAGACAATATAATTACGGATCATTTGGGTAAATTGGGTTTAATATGAAAGTCAAGCTTACAGGTCTTTGATGCTGTTCTTAATGAAGTTTCAAGGATTCTACAACAAAACAAAGCGAGGGACGCTTTTGAACAATTAATTTAATATAATTTTGTTTTTTTATTCATTTAAATGTCTTCTAGAATATAAAATTTTTATGTTTTTTCTTATAAAAAATTCGAAGGATCAAAATTGTTGTAAATTAGCCACTAATAGAGTAGCAAAATTGTTTCGAATTCAACCTTTAAACAACTTTTACTCCTATCCTTGATTTAAAAAAAATGTAAATTAATGATGCCAATTTTGTAAATTGAGTATAAATGAGGGATAAAATAACATTTAATCATTGAATTTGATAATTTTTCTCAATTTAGCCCCTGAATTTGGAGTACATTAAGGCGCAATTATGTGATACATACTCACTCAGAGTTAGAGGTAATCATGGGTTGGGCTACCCGGCCCGGCTCGACGGCCCGCCCGAAAAATGGGAGGGTTCGAGTAAAAATATAGACACGAAATATGGGTTTGGGCAAAAAAAGAGGCCCGTTTAGAAAACGGGCTAGGCTCGGGTAAAACTTTTTTGGCCTGGGCCCGGCCCGGCTCGGCCCGAATTATATGTTAAATATATATTTTATTTTTAATCAAATATACTTTTTAAATTTACATATTTTTTATTTTTATTTGTTTTTTGTTTTAATATTTGTTTTAAAATTTTTTATTTAATGAAAAAAGCTAAGAAAATTTTAATATGGGTCGGGCCGGGCTGGGTGAATCGAATTCATCAATTTTCTTTTGGGCCGGGCCGGACTCGAGGCCTAGAAATGTGCCTAAAATTTTGTCTTGACGCCCGGCCTGGCCCATGATCACCTCTACTCAGAGTATCACATGACCTAAATTTTTTAAAAAACATATAAAATCTAAAAATTAAAGAAAAAAATTATTTATTTTTAAATTTTTAGGTGGTGATATCATCGAACTTTAATATTATTCAAGTTTAAGGATCAAATTGAAAAAGGGTGTCAAATTTCGAAACCAAAAAAAGTTATGGGAAAAATTATTGAGTTTAAGTACTACTTGATTGATCCCAACCATAAATGAAAAATAATTTCAAGTGGGGAAGAAAAGAGGGCCTCTCATGCAGGAAACAAACAACAATAATATGTAGGAGGTATTATAGAAAAGATGAAAAAAATGAAAAACAAAGCTGCTTCTTTAAATACACCCCTTCAAAATTAATCCCAGTTCTAACCCACCCCCCCCCCCCAAAAAAAAAAATCAGACAATATTTTAAGGAATTAGAAGCTCAAAATCCATGTCTTCCAAAGCTGGTCGGAAAAAAGCATCATCATCATCATCTTCATCAGTTCATGAACAACTGCAACAGCTTCGATCTCTCACCAACTCCACTGCAGTAAATACATACATATTATATATACATATATATTGCCTTAAAAACACTCTAAATCTTGTTGATTGCATGTTTTGCAGGTGAACAAGACATCAATTATTGTAGATGCTTCGAGATATATAGAGGAGTTGAAAGATAAAGTTGATAAAATGAACCAAGAAACTGCAACTTCTTCACAAGCTTCAACTTCATCCCAGAATCCTCTTCCTATGGTATATATATACACATGTGTGTGTGTGTGTGTGTGTGTGTGTGTAGTGTGTGTGTGTGTGTGTGTGAGTGTTTTAATGGAGTTTCTTTTTATTTCATTAGGTTACAGTGGAAACCCTAGAGAAGGGTTTCCTTATAAATGTGTTTTTAGAGAAGAATTGCCCTGGTTTGCTTGTTTCCATATTGGAAACCTTTGAAGAGCTTGGCCTTGACGTGCTTGAAGCTAGGGTTTCTTGTGAAGAAAATTTCAAACTAGAAGCCATTGGAGGAGAAGTAAGTCTCTCTATCTCTCTCTCTATATATATATATACATGTATATGTATATGTATATGTGTGAATGTATGTGAATGTGAACCCTACTTTATATTTTTGGTGATTTCTCATAAACCCCAAAGTGAAATACAATTTAAAAGACCCAATATTTCGAATTTCTTAATTTGGGTGAATACACTTGGAGGACCTTTTATTATAAGGATTTGATCAATTTAGTCTCTCTATTATTAAATGAACCAATTTAGTCATTGTATGGTTAAAAGAATCAAATAAGGTTGAATTAGAATAGAGTTAACATTTACTGTTTTAAAAATATTATTTTTAAAGTTTTTATGGTTCTGTAAATAAAATTTTTGTTTAGAATTGAACTATAAGCGAGAAAAATATTTTTCAAAATATTTTTATATGGTAAATGTTAGCTATGATTGCAATTTGGGCTTATTTAGTTCTTTTAATATTACATGGACTAGATTGATCCATTTAATAATAGAAGAACTAATTTAATCTAGTCCCTATAACATAGGGACCTCCTAAGTACTTTAACCGATCGATTATAGATTATTTGCTTGCTTATGAATTTGTTATATTCTATGGACTCTACTTTGAGGTTGTAATTAGTTTTAGTAATATTAACCTTTTCAAAAAATATTAACCTATTTTTGAGAAATTTATAGGGTAAAGTACTTAGGAGATCTCAGATTATAGAATTGTATCAAATTAGTCCTCTATCACTAAATGAATCAATTTAATTCATGTACTATAAAAAAATTCAAATAAGCTAAATTGTAACAGAGTTAATAGTTGCAATATAAAAATATCTTAAAATTATATTTTTTCAATTGCAATTCAATTTTAAACAAAAGATTTTATTTGCAAAACCAATTTTTTTTAAAAAAATATTAACTTAGTTAAATAGTAAATGATATCTTTTAAATAGTCAAAGTTATCTCTATTAAATTTAGTTTTATTTGATTCTTTTTATAACACAGTGACTAAATTGACCTATTTAATGATAGAGGGACAAATTTGATACATTCCCTACAATGTAAGGATCTCCTATGTACTTTCACCTATATATGTGAAGAAAAGAAGATTTAGATGAAGATGGAAGAAATCTCACATGAAAATTGTACAGCATGAGTTTCAACCACACATTGATTATGGTTAATATATTATTTGGTATATGAATTTAGCTTTAATATTTAATTTAGTACCTATCTTTTTGGTCCCAAATTGGTCCCTGAGTTATTTTTTGTCTCACTTAAGTACGTGAGTTTAGATTCAATATTCAATTTAATACCAATGCTTTTCTTTTATCCCAATTAAATACCTATGATTTTTTAATTAGAGCACACATGTCCGATACTCATTGGAAGTACGAAATTGAAAAAAGAAGAAGAATTCAAGTACCAAATAGTGTATTAACAGTTTTTTTTATTACTTAACTGCTACATTTCTTTGCAATTGTACACTTTTAGCTATTGAAAATGCAATATTGGGGATTTATCTTATATATATATATATATATATATATATATATGTATATATGTATGTATTACAAAATTTCAGAATCAAGGTAATGCTGAATGCATTGATGCTCAAATGGTGAAGCAAGCAGTCATGCAAGCTATAAGGAAATGGGGTGAAAATAGCCACCAGGAGTAGGATTACTTTCTCGGTTTTAACGGCGGTTCACGACGGCGTTTTATTTAAAAACGCTATTTTGACGACGAAGTGCAGTGTTTTCAGATATGGATATGACATCTTCGTCGATTCCTTCGGGTCAGTTGCAAAATTTACAATGTAACATCTTTTATCTTTTACCAATAGAAGTTTCGACTTTCTAAAATCTTCATTTTATAGCAATATATATAATTAATAATATTAAAAATATCAAAGAAATTCTAAAAGATTTACGTTTTAACGAGATTCGTTAAGTTAGTTCCTACAAACACATTAAAAAAATCAATATTCAATAGATTAAGGATTTGAATCTCAACATATACATTGCATTGGATCGTAGGAGAACATTAGGTAAAAGGGGTAGATAGTGATCTTGGCCCCCCAAATAATAAATTTTTCATTTAACCCCTTAAATTTTTATAAAGTTACCCTTTGACCAAGCAATTTTTGGCTTTGTCCCTAAATGTTGGAGTTTCTCGATATAAGATTTGATGTTATGATAAGCCTATTCAAAGTTATCACATTTTCGTATATGATATTTAGATCATTTGGCATGAGTTCGAGGTAATTTTTTTTCAAATTCTTCATTTTTACTAGGAGTTTTAGTATTTAAGCCCTATTTTAGAATGAAAATAAGGGTACAATCTTTTCACATACGAGCATATCAATATCAAAGGTAAAAATATCATGGAGGTCTTGTAATAGAAGTCGGATTGCATTTTACTCGTTCTACTAAAAAAATGAGCAAATTAGTCATTGTATGTTAGATCAAAGAGCAAACTAGCCCTTCTGTTAAAATTTTCATCTATTTATACTGTTAAAAACTAGTTCACGTATGTCGACATAAGGTATACGTGACATGTCATGTGTAACTGTATAGTTATTTCATTAATATATCACATGTTAGTTTTTAACAGTAAAAATATATGAAAATTTTAATTAACGGGACTAATTTATTCTTTAATCTAACATATAAAAATTAATTTTTATGGGTGAAGATAGGTACAAATTGAACATCTTAATTAAGAAGAAGTGACATATGATATGGTTTGTCTTAATTTGAAACCATGGCCAGTTAAAGCTGTTTTTTTTTTAGGTATAAAATACCACATAGAGAAACAATGGCCCATCCTCGGTTCACATGCATGGAACTGATGAGGACAACTGGACAGGCCCAGGCTACAAAACTGCCGACAACTAAGTATTTGGTCCTTTTAATTACTTTAGGGTAAATTACATCGATAGTCATCTAATTATTAATAAATTTTTTTTTAATTACTCAATTATGAAAAATTATAAAACAATTATTCAACCATTCGATTGTTTTTTGCCACTTGTAGTTAAATGGCTAATAAAAAGATGACGTGGTAGTTTTTAAATTTGGCATAATAGTTATTTTAACCCTCTACAACCATACATTGTGTCAGTTTAGTTTCGATTCTAAAAAATATAACCCTAACATTTACACTTTGTGTAATTTAGTCTCTCTTTTTCAATTTTACTTTTTTTTTTGTGACCATTTCACCTAAAATACTAAACAAAAAAAAATACCAACAATGGATACACCCTTAGTTCCACAAAGAAAAGCTAAACATAATCAAATTTATTAGCTAAATTTGATTTAAAAAAACCAACAATGAAAACACCTAAAAAACCAAGTCTCACTCTTTTAAAACTAACCCCTAGTGCCACAAAAAAAAAAGGATCAAATTACACTATGTGTAAATGTTGAGGGTTAAAATTTTTAGAATCAAGACTAAATTGACACAATATATAAACGTTGAGGGTCAAACTTGTTATTATGCCAATTTTAAAAACTGCCCCATCATCTTTTTATTATCCATTTAACCGCCAGTGACAAAAAAAAAGTCAAATAGTTGGACGACCATTTTGTAATTTTTCATAGTTGAGTCACCAAAAAAGAAACTTACTAATAGTTGAGTGACTAACAGTGTAATTTACCCTTATTTTTATTTCCAACCTTTTTCACCTTCGAATGAAAGTTAAAAGAATGTTCAAATGATAGTTGCTTTTAGTACATTATTCATTGTTTTTCATGTTCATGTATAAGAGCTTTTTGTCTATACACTATCATTATCTTTGAAACATTGTTCATAAATTAGGGGTTTTTTGGCATGTTATGGTAGTATTTTAGTGAATGTAAAAGTTAGGGTTTGCCAATGTTGTTGTGATTTTTAAGAAATTACATTGGATCCCAATTAAATTTAAAGTCGAGCTGAGTTGAATCCCTTTAAAAGGGTAAGTTCTTCCAGCATTATCTTTTTATATACACTAAGAATGAACTTAGGCCCTTGATAAATGCCGAGCTTTTTATCATTTGACTCATACCTATGGCTTGACTAGCAATTTATTTTAAATTAATGCTTTAAGATTTGGGTCGGTGATTGAACTGCTCAAACCATAAATTCTTGGCTTGACCAGTTCAATCAATCGGATGTTCAACAGTTACAAAATAAAAATAAAATCTAGAAGATTTTAAGAATCCATAAAAACCCAGGATAGATAAAATTCTTTTTGATTTTCAAACTTTTTCGATATAAAATAAATCACCGATTCTTGATTCAACCAATGAATTTTGTTCGGTTTTAACCACCATGCTTTAAGCATGAAAGAATGGAAACAATGGATAGTGACTCCACAAAATAAATTTGGCAATATTGATGAAAAAGTTGGAGTAGGTGGGGAAATTTATGTCCTTAATTCTAAACTAAATTATAAACCAATGTGCTCCTTTCCAAGTGAGGACAAGATTTGTTTACTTTGGTAAGAAAATGGCAGTGTCTATGAGAGAACTCCCAAAAATTTAAAACATTGAACTGAAAAAAAAAAAAAACCAATAAATACCAAGATGGGAACTTTTATCTATCTTCTCATGGGGTATTAAATAAGTCACAAATTATATGAGAGAGAGAAAGAAAGAATATGCCCCAAGTTGTTTGACTCAGAATGGACAGGTTGAATCGAGATTTCAGTTTGAAGAAGGATAAAGAATTGGTTGAATTGCGAATCAACTAAATCAGGTTTTTAAATATTTTTTTATTTTTATGAATTTTTTTATTAAATCAGTCAGATCGAAGGATGACTTGACTAATTTGATTATCGATTCGATTCTAAAAATATTGCGATCAATCATTTGTAATTTGAAGTGTTGAAGAATTGGGTCGGGATTATATATGGCAGTATCATAATATTTACTTAAGTTTAGTTTGATTCGAATTTGTTTAATAAGGTCTTGTTTAGATTTTTCAAAAATTTTGAAGAATCTGATTAAGTTCCAATAATTTTAGAAAAATATAGCTCATGCTACATTGAACTACTGATAAATTGAGTAGGTTATGAATAACAACGTACGATGTTAGATTATGCATATAATAAATTAACGTTTATATTTTTATCAATTTGATCTTCTTCTTTTTTAACTAAATTTGGTCATTACCTTTTAAAAAGATCAAATTGTTCTTTTTAATGGAAATTTCTGATTAAAACATTGATTTTTTTAGTGATATTGGCGTGATAATCTGCGTAGCAGTCCACATACACTTCAAGTTAACATGGTTCTATTTGTTTTATATATTACGTCAACAAATAATTTAAAATTTATGAAAAATAAAATAAAATTGCATAAAAATAGTATGAAGTTCATTTGGATTGCTATATTTAATAACTTAATGTTTTAGTCAATAATTTTATAAAAAATCAATTTGACTCTTTTTGAAAAAAAATCTAGTTGAAAATGGTGTTTCTTAGCTATTTGTATTACTTAATAACATCATAGAAAGATGAAATATTTTATTGAGATTAAATCTCAAACAATATCATAATAGAGGGACCAAACCATAATTTGACCTAGGAGTATATTGTAATTAGCAGCAATAGCATCCACGACACTTACCCATAGTACTCCTCCCCCTACCAAAGGCGAAACACCGAGTCGAAGTTCCCGACCCAACGGCAGCAATCCCATCCATCCTTGAATCGAATGAGGAACTCGGGGTCGATAACCGTCTCCTCTGATACTTCCCGGCACTTGTGGTCGACGACGACGAAGGCACAACATTGGCTTTCTTCGACCTCAATACCATTTTCCAAAACCAAGCGTTCAAAAGACCAGATCTCGAGTGTTTCTTTACGGGTTTTGTATTAGACTTGGTGTAGTACGACGGTGGAGGAGTTAGTGGAGGAACTAAAGATGTACCGGCGAATGCATGTTTTGGTGTACCAGGCCGAGATTCCCACGTGAAAGGGACGGAACCGGAGGCTCCGCCATAGTAGACCCTGAAAGAAGGGTTTCTTCCCATTGAGCTTTGTTTAGATAAAAGCTTGGCAAAGAACTTGCTATCTTCTTCATGCTTGATTTCGAGGGTGCTCTTGTTTTGGGGAAGGGGAAGATCAGTGCTCGTGTTGATGAACATTATGTTTTGATCGGACTTTTTGGACGGTGGTGGTGTTTTTTTTTTTTTGGTTTGGGGGGTTCAGTGACGATACGAGGAGCTAGATGATGATTGATGAAAGCTTCAGGCTTTATACTGGTTTCATAATATTAAGGGGTTAATTACACTGAACGTCCTTAAATTATGATCTAAATTTAATTTTTAATCTTTTAAGATCGAATCTATCAAGTCATTCCATCAAGCTAATGTTAGCTTTGGATTGTAAAATGGCAGACTGGATATGTAAATGGATCGAAGATTTATAAATAAATATTAATAATTTTATTTAAACATAATTAATAATTAATTAGTTATAATTAATTAATATTAATTAAATTTAAATAAGAACACATTAAAACGTAGATATTATAGTTTATGTGAAGTTGTGGGTTTTGGGCATCTTCTTCACCCATTGAAGCGTGTGGACCGACGGATGCTGATATGAGAAAAAGCCATTTTGGTCCAATGATTATGATTTTATGTTATGATAGTTACATTACTTGAATTGTTATTTATACTCAATTTTGATAAAGTGTTGTCGGTTTGAAGTTGATGGATGTCTCAACGGAATGATATTGTTTTAGATTAGGGTTTTGTCTCTTGATTTTACGGAGAATTTGAGTGCTTGAAGAGGTGGAGGGTTTAACAGAGTAAGAGTGTTCGTTAGATTGGACCGTACGTGGCGCCCAACCACCTACCAAAGAAACGTGAGCATTTGCACTTGATAGGGTTTGAACCTATACCCCTTAAATAGAAACAATAGGAATCTATGGCATTATTGGCACTCAAGGTTTATATAGAGTCGAAAACAGAATTCCAACAAAGGATAATACTATCTATTGAGAGGTTCGTTGGCTCTGGATGACCAACATTAGACTTCTCTAAATGGAGTTAGTCTCCCCTCATCAAGAAAGCAAACTCCTCGTCAATAAGGGACACGCAAGGTGCACACTCATCTATCAAATGAAATGTAAACATTTCCTATGAGCTGAGTATGGTACCACTTAAGGTTGTTGGAATCAGACTGGATTGGCCGGTTTGATAAATAATTCGACCATTGGTCTAGTTTTAAAAACCATAGTATCACTTGATCTTCTAAAATCATCAGACCCCTTAATGAGTTGATATTATTCTCGATTGAGGTTTTATCTTCAAACTCTAAGAAGAACTCAAATGTTGTTAGTACCTCGAGAGATGAGCACTTTACCAAGAAGAACCATGTGTGGGGGCATGAGCACAACTCTCCAAGCCCAAGCTTGTGAATTCGTCTTAATGTATAGTTTAAGGTACCTCATAAGTTGGGTCCAATTTGGGTGGACCAATTATTTTTTACTTTTTACCCAATCTTCATACACTTCACTTTAATAATATACATTGTAACGGTCGAGTAATAATTAAATTTATGCTGGTAAAAGAAATAAAAAACACAGCGCATGCAACAGTAAAAAGTAAAAAGCTTGTTTGATTTCAACACAATAAATTTAAATAAAAAAGAAGATCAACATCAAATATCAAATTATCAATCATTTTAGCTGATTGAGTTTTTCTAGACTGATATGAGTATTATTATCAGTGTAGAATGACGTGGATTTAAATATACTAAAACACATTATACCTCTATTTATAAGTTAGGGAGAGACTAAAAAACAGATATGATGAATAATTTTTATTCATTATTTCATATAATTTTATTTTATTTTTACTTTTATTAAAGCTAAAAGAAAATAAACATAACGTGTTTAGAGAAAATAACAAAGTCATTGATTTTATCACTAACCTGTCTTCTGGTGAAAAAAGGGTATGTAAATAATTGAAAATATATTTAACGAGTTATTTAATACTTTTGGAAGAGATAAGGTTTCTGGGATTTTGTTAATTTTAGTTTAATATTTTTTTTCTTGTTACTATTCACCAAGAAAATTGGATTAAGAAATTATAAACCATTTTACTATATTGGGATAAAATAATATTCAATCCTTGAACTTGACAAAATTTTTCAATTTGATCCTTAATTTTTTTGGTCTATATTAGCTTCAAACTCGGTAAATTTTCTCAATTTGATTCCTAAACTTACATTTTTGTTAAGGTGTAGTGATGATGTGGCACAATATTAGATTGCCACGTTATTATACCTTAATGTAAGTCAAGTTTTGGGACTAAATTGGAAAAACCTGTCAAGTTTCAAGACCAATGCAGACAAAACAATCAAGGACCAAAATGAAAAAAATTGTCAACTTGTCCCTAAAATTTAAGAAATTAACGACAATCATTAAAAATAAAATAAAATAAAGACAAAGAAAAAGAAAAAGAAAATCTCAACCGTCCAACACTCAAAAAATAAGGTTCTTGTCCTTTTAAAGTCCGTTAAGATTTATTGCCGTTGAAGCACTATGTCCCCCAAATTGCCCCCACACACGCTTTAAATTTCCCATTCCCCATAAAGGGCACCCACCAAAACCAAAATCCCCGCTTTTTTTACCGCACAGCTCCACTTAACCCATAGCAATTTTCTCCAAACATCAAGGACATTTCTGTCAATAAAAGAAAAAAAATCAAAATCTTCCCTTTTTCTTCTTCAGTCTCATAGCTCAGTGCCGTTCCCTCTTTTATAGCACTGTCGCTTTGTATTTTCCAGACAGTAGCAAAAAACGAAACCCCCCACAAAAACCAAACATTATTAAGTTCTTCGCAGATTTTAAGGTGTTTTAGTGTTCTTTTTCGTTTAGGATTCTGGGTTCTGATTATTTTTTGTAATGGAAGTGGAAAGCTGTGAAATTTGGTGGTGGTGGTGGTTCAGCCACCAAAAACAGTGGTTTGTGCGGCGGTGTAAGAGCTGAGATCGATACTTCGGCACCGTTTGAATCTGTTAAAGAGGCTGCTTCTCGATTTGGTGGAATCGGTTATTGGAAACCCTCTCAACCTAAGCTCATGTCTGAAACTGAGGTAAAAATAAAATCTTGGTTTTTATTTTTGGTTCTTTTTAAGGAAAATGTTACTCGGTTTCATGTTTTTCTTGTTTAAATTTTCAATGTGGGTCCATAAAGTTCTTAACTTTGAAAATTTTAATGTGCTATATGGCTGTCAAATTTGTGTTTTTTTTTTCAAATTTTTTGCTTAAATTCTTGCTTTGAGGTAAAATAAATGGTGGAAAATCGGAATAATAAGTGTTTAGAAACGAATAATCTACTGTATTTTGCTTAAGACAGCTAAAAAACTTAAGCTTTTCATTGTTAAATTAAATCTTTTAGGGTTGTTTTGTATGGATTTTGCTGTCTTATACATACATACATTATGTATGTTTGTTTGTATGTATGTATGTATCATTGTTTACTAGGTTTCATTATGGCTTCTTTATACTATAACTTTGAAGTTGTTGTTGAAGTCTTCTTGTTAGTTCAATGATACATATAGATGGATTTTGCTGTCTTATAAACACGTATATATATATATATATATATATATACATGCATACAAACATACAAACATACATATGTATCATTGTTTACTAGGTTTCCTCATGGCTTCTTTATTACTGTAACTTTGTAGTCTTCCTGTTAATGCAACAGCTTTTATAATATGAATTGTCTAGAAGGCCCTCTAGTTTCAATTGATCGATGTTTCGATTTAAACTTTTTTCATGTTCATTGAATGTTTCGCAGCATGATGGGGAAGAAGTTGACATTGCGAAATTGGAGGAACAAGCGGCAAAATTGGAGAAAGATCTCATTGTTAAAGAAAGAGAAACATTGGATGTGCTGAAAGAACTCGAAACAACAAAGTTAACCGTCGAAGAACTAAAATTAAAGCTGAAGAAAGAAGCATCCGAAGTGGATGTGAAGAACACGGATGCAGAGAAAGAGAATCGTTGTGGTGACCATCCGAACTTGGTGGGAAGTTTAAGCCCCCGTCCTTTGGCAGCTCCAGGTTTAATCTTGATGGAGTTGAAACAGGCGAAACTGAACCTTTCGAGGACAACTAATGATCTTGCTGATATTCGAGGTTCGGTGGAATCACTAAACAAGAAATTAGAGAAGGAAAGGAATTCTCTCGAAAAGACTCGAGAGAGGCTAAGTCAGAATTCTTCGAAGATATCGTCGCTCGAAGAAGAGTTAACTCAAACAAGACTGAAACTGCAAGTAGCAAAAGAGGCTGAAATCAAAACCGGGGTTGATAATCCTTTGGATATATCAAGGGAACTTCAAAGACTAAGTTCCGAAGCTGAGCAATTCAAGAAAATAGGACAAGCAGCGAAATCGGAGGTTTCAAGAGCAGTATCCGAGATTGAACAGACTAAAACGAGAATAAAAACGACTGAGATGAGGATACTTGCTGCTAAGAAAATGAAGGAAGCTGCCCGAGCTGCTGAAGCTTTGGCTCTTGCTGAGATAAAAAACCTTTCGCGCAAGGAGAGCTCGTCTGGAAATCCTGTGCAAAAAGCCGAAGGGGTGACTATTTCATATGAGGAGTACTCTGCCTTGATGTCCAAGGCACAAAACGCCGAGGAACTTTCTAATAAGAAAGTAGTCGATGCTATGGTCCAAGTTGATGAAGCAAATGTTTCGAAAATGGAAATCTTGAAGAAAGTAGAAGAGGCCACGGAGGAAATTAAAACGAGTAAGAAAGCCTTGGAAGAAGCATTAAACCGAGTAGAAGCTGCGAACAAAGGGAAGCTGGAAGTCGAGGAAGCTCTTCGGAAATGGAGATCTGAGCATGGTCAGAAACGACGATCCTTACACAACCCTACCAAGTTCAAGAATTCTTACCCATCTCACAATCGAAAAGATTCTCGTTTATTCGACGTGAATGGATTGAATCTGGTTAACGACGGTCCAACCCCGGTTTTGAAACCAACCCTATCCATAGGTCAAATACTTAGCCGAAAGTTGCTTCTTCCTGAAGACTTTGAAACTGAGATGCTAGCAGAGAAAGGCACTGTGAAAAGAAAAGTGTCATTGGGTCAAATGCTTGGCAAACAAAACGGTGATTTCATAATCAACTCTCAGAAAACCGAGAGAGAAACCGGTCACAAACAGTTCTCAGGAAAAAGGAAGAAGTTCGGGTTTGCTCGGTTTTCGCTCCTTTTAGCTAAACAAAATAAGAAAAAGAAGAAGCCAACTCTCAACTTGAGGTAGATGCTGTGAGATATATATATATATATATATTATATAAGTGAAGCACTAACTCTATTAATTACTTGTATTGTTTGACCTCATTTTTCTTCAAAGCTTCATGCTTTTTATGTTATGTTTGTTTAGGTTCTCTAAGCTATGTCTGCCATGTTTGAATATCATGTTTGCTCAACTTAAATGAAATATGACTTGAATGTTGTGCCATTTTATACATCTGTTTACTTTGCCATAATTTCGTAAATGTTGAGATTCAAATCTTAGATATGTTTGATGTCCTGATAACCACATAAATCGATTAAGCATATCAACAAGTGTTGGGTGTAATAGTGTTCTCGGGAGAGTGAATTCAGGTTGGAATTATAGAGATGATATTGTTAATAATCACAAAGCTCAAAAGGATTAATCTTTATGGACTGCAAAATAGACATGAAAAATACTTCAATTTTATGAAAACTATTGACTATGCGTAAAAATCATTTATCTAGGTAAAAATACCATGAAGATCATTGCACTAGGAATTTGATTGCAGTTGGCTCTCTTTATGTTAGAACAAAGAGCAAATTTATCATTCTATTAAAAATTTCATCTTTTCTAGTGCTAAAAACTAGCATGGTTAATGCACGTGTTCCTTATGGTAACGTTTTTTACTGTAAAAATAGATGAAATTTTTAACAAAAGGGACCAATTTGCTATTTGATTTAACGTACTAGTACTAATTTACTTATTTTTTAGTACGATCCAACTCTTAGTACAAGGATATTTTATGCTACTTTTACCGTACCTTACTCTACATGAGGATGATGAGCAATGGGGATTGCAAACAGTTCATGTTTTCTTCTTATTGACAAACCAAGAGCCTCTGTCATGTCCAAATCTTCAGGCTTCATTCCATTTGGAAGTTTCCAATCAAAGTGATACAACAAGTTTGCAATTGGCAACTCAATGTTGCTCAAAGCAAATGAAATACCGGGACATATCCTTCTTCCGGCACCGAAAGGTATGTATTTGAAATCCGTTCCTTTAAAATCAATTGAATTATCAAGGAACCTTTCAGGACAAAATGTCTCGGCATTATTCCAATGCTTAGGATCCTTTCCGATCGCTCCCGCGTTAACGAGGACTTTAAATTTGGCGGGTATATCGTAACCGTTGAGCCGACAATCCTCGCGGCATTCTCTTAGTACTAGAGGCACAGCAGGATGTAGCCTTATGGATTCTTTGATGACTGCTTTCACGTACTTCAGCTCATGAATGCTTCCTTCATCTACATATCCTTTGCCGGTAAATACCCGTCTTACCTCGTTCTTTGCCTTTTCCATAATCCCGGGGTTCTTCAGCAGTTCTGCCATTGTCCATTCCACGGTTATCGACGATGTTTCGCTCCCGGCACTGAACATGTCCTGAAAGTGGAGAATGGAGTCTTACTAAGCAATTATGCATACTATGCTACAAATGAAAAACAAAAACTGACCAAGATGATTGCTTTGATGTTGTCAACCGATAGAGGAAACTCGAGCTCACTGTTCTCTTGAAGATCTAAAAGAATATCAACCAAATCTTTCATTTCTTCACTGTCGCCACCGTATATTTTCCTTCTCTCTTGGTGCTCGGCAATGATGTCCTCGAGTATCCTATCGGCTTCCTTATGCAGCTTCTCGAATTCGAGTCTCCCGCTAAGTAATTCGAGCAGTTTAAGAGATGGGAACATATCGGCAATAGTGAACCTTCCCGATAACTTACTAACTCGAGTGATGATCGATATGAAAGCTTCTTGATCTTTGCATTTCTCACTGAAAGCTGCTCTTGATGTTACCCCATATGTCAATGAGAAAATCTTTTTACTAAGATTGATACCTGATCTACTCCCCGATAAAGCGATCGAGTTGATAAAACTCGACACCTATTGATACCTGATCTACTCCCCGATAAAGCGATCGAGTTGATAAAACTCGACACCTCCTCTTCTCGAACTTTCCGGAACGATTCAACACGTTTCGGGCTTAAAAGCTCGGTGACGCAGATTTTCCGTAGGTGTCTCCAATGACTACCGTAAGGCGAGAAAACGATGTTGGTTGAACCATAAGACATGATCTTAGAAGCTAATATGGTAGGCCTTGAAGCAAAGCTGATATCGTTGGTTTTCAAAGCTTCTTCGGCTAATTCCGGTGACGATATTACGATATACGAAATGGACCCGGTTTTGAGATGGATCAAAGAACCATATGTTTTAGCCATGTTTGCTAATGTTTGGTGAGGCAATGAACCAACCAGTTGGTGCATGTTACCTATCAAAGGTAGCTTCCATGGCCCTGGAGGTAACTTTTTCACTTGTTTTTTGGGTTTTAGTAGATGAACTATGACCAGAATGATGAACAAGGATATGATTACGTTGATCATGATGAACATAAGTGATAACAGACATGTAATCTACATACATACATATGTATATGAGTGTGTGTGTGGGGGTTCGGGGAATCAAATCAATCCAAGGAAGCTGCCATATGGATAAGTACAAAGCACAACCAGCACTGCAACAATTTATGGCGTCTTGAACTAATAACATTTAATGAAGCAACCCCATTTTTGTTTATTTTAATTTAGGATAAAGAAAACAAATACAAATACCTACAAATAAGGCACGAATTTCTGAATAACTACACGCAAGCTTTGCTCAGCAGCACTGACTAGCAACAGTGGCCCTAAATAAATAAATATGTATGTTGTTGAAATGGTCCCCGGACTGTCGGTGAAGAGTACAGGAGTTTATAGGCGGGGACGGAGTTAGGCATGAGACTAATATGGGGGTTAGTTACAGGGGCAAAGTTAGAATAGTTTTTTTTATGGGGTCGGATTAAATTTTAATTTTTATAGTTTATATTTTTATAATTTGTGAATGATTAAATCAAATTTTTATAATTTTAAGTGAGTTAAAGTGTAATTTTAATTTTATTAATTTAATTTTTTAAAAAATTTTAAAGGTCTAAATAATAATTTTATATTTTAAGGAGGCTAGGGCTATGCCAACCCCCTGGCTTCGCCTCTAGTTAGTTATGACATTAACACGTTTTAAATGAAGCTCAAGTTAATTAATATTTGTGAATAGTTAACCCTAATTTATTTTAAATTTGACTCATTTTATTTTATTTTTAAATAAAAATATATTTATATTGTTTTTAATTTAATATTTTTATTTATTAAAATTTTGGGTAATCTACAGCCAAGATCACTAACTTATTAATAAGTTTAAGTTTTGATCACTTAACTTCAAAATGTTACAAAATGATTACTGAACTATTCAAAAGCTTTTATTTAAGTGCCGAATTGTTAAAATCACTGTTATATGGTCTTATTTGTTTGCACCATCTGCACCGATTAAAAGTTCTTCCCCTTTTTTTACAGTTCATTTTTTTTATATAATAACTTTGAACATAATGAATTTGTAAGCCAAAATCCAAACAACATTCTTCTTTAATCTCCGACACTGATCGTCAGATTGACTTAATTTAAGTTATATTCTTCTACTCGTTGATAGATACTAATCCCTGGTACTAATTGTCGAATCGTCGTTCAGAGCTCAATAGCCAAGCCTCTTTTTTTAAAATAATAATCTTATAAATTAAATAAAAACTTTCGAATAGTTCAGTGGCAAAAAAGGAGAAATGAAACAAAGTGAATATATTTTACCAAATTGAAATTTTACCAAAATATGAGGGACTAACTTACAATTTTACCAAAAGTGAGAAATGTCAAAAGTTTTGAAAATTTTGTCAAATAACGACAAATATTTTACACGAAATCAATCAAACACCAAAAAACATATTACATTTTTCAAAAAATTATTCCATTTTCCAGAAATCATTTTTCGAAGCTGTTTTCAGCCAATCAGACAGGCCCTTAATCTTGAGTCATTTCAAATTTACGTTATTTAAAAAAGTTTAGGTTTGTTTGCATAGATGTCGGTACGTTTAAATATTATCAATATTTAGTCCTTGAACTTGACAACTTTTTTCACATTTATCCCTAAACTTTTCTTTCACATTAGTCTTGGAGCTTGACAACTTTTTTCATTTGATCCACAAACTTAGATTTCGTTAAGGTACAATGACATGACACTCTAACACTGTACTGCTAGTGGCGTTTTAAACTCCACAAGCAAGGCTAGGGGGTTGACAAATATTTTATAAGGATAAAGTAAAATATTAAAAAAATAAATAAATGATAATTTTTTAAAGTTACTTGTGAAATAAAAAAAGTATATTATCAGTATACTAAATACTAATCATATATATATTTAAATAATTTTTAGAAATTTTTAGATTTTATATAATTTTTTAAAATTTCCAAATAACGACGTGACATAATGTTAGAGTATCATTTCATCGAAACTTAACGAAATCCAAGCCTAAGGATCAAAGTGAAAAAATTACCAAGTTTTAGGACCAATACAAACAAAAAAAAAATTAGGGATTAAATTGGAGATATTATCAAATTCAAATACTAAAGATGATATCGACCGCAGGGTATCAAAACCTCGAGAAAGGATGAGCTTTAAGAATAGGCGACGACAATTCGCAGGCTTTGCCCAATTCAACACTCAAAAAAGGGAATAATTTTCGTATCCATTCAATCTTTCTGCCGCTGACCATTCTTTCCTAAGGGTAAAAGATCACTTTTTTCTTCAATTATTTCCTTTATTTCCGTTCAACTTCCATAGATCTTTTATTATCTTAATCTGGGTTTCTTTTAATTTGACAATTAATTTCTAATTGCCTGTTTAATTTCATGCTTTCACGTGTTTTTCTTCTTTTTCTTTGTTGATTAGCTTTTGGTTTCTGTTTCATCTTATATTTAGGGTTCATCATGTGCAATTTGAAGACCCAAATCAGAATATGCTATTGTTATAAGATTAATTATTAAGGATTGGTGTTGGATATATCTGTTTTTGAATAGTTTGATTAGTTTAATCTTTGTTGATATAAAATTCAAGTTATGGAAGCGGAAGGTGGTTCACACGGTGGTGTCGAGAACCGAAGTAGAGTTGATAGGTTTTGGATGGTTGAGTCAAGCTATATATATATATATATCTTCCTTGACTGGTCCAAAGTAGTATAGGTGTTGAACCGATGGAAAGTTATTAGCACAGTCATGGAGGGTCTTAACCTTGGAAGTGGTTGGGAGGTTTCTGTCCCCACGTGGGTTCAAATGTGATTGGTGAAGTCCCGTGTGCTATGCATGTAAGGTTCTGTTTTTGGATGGTTTGATTAGTTTCATATTTGTTGATACAAAATTCTAGTTACGGAAGAGGGAGGAGGTTCACATGCTGGTGTCGAGAACCTAATTGACGTTGTTAGGTTTTGGATGGTTGAGTCAAACTATATATATGTATATCATCCTTGATCAATCCATCATAACATAGGTGTTGGACCAATGGGAAGTTAATAGCTGAGTGATGGAGGGTCTTAACATGTGTGCTTGGAAGTGATTGAGAGGTCTGCTGTCCCCATGTGTGTTCATATATGATTAGACTTTCTGTTACTAGTTTGATCTCCATGTGTTTGGCTAAGAGATTTCTTTCGGGTGTAGTTGTTGGGTGATCCTGATGTGCTAGGACTATCTCTTAGGCAAAGTGATTAGGTGAAGCGTGGTGGTTTTCGAGCTGTCTTGGTGTTAGGCCCAACAATCTTATTTTGGTGTTTGGCCTCGGTTGTACATAGCTTGTTAGAGTTTTGGTTGTTTTGGCCCCAACTATCAAGTGATTTCATGTATTAGTTTTAAGGATATCGAGTGTTGTTATTATATAATCTTTTAGCTTCTCTTATGCTAGTATAGAAGACATCGACTTTTCCTTTCTTTAGCATTATGGGAAACTCATGCTATTTAATGAAAAACTCCAGGCATTATGGATGCGAGATTCGGGCTCTTGTTCCTCTTCATGTTGGGTGCTACTTGGGCATGTAACGCCCGACAACTAGAAGTTGTTGAGGTAGTAATCTCGGATCCATCAGGTAAATTCTCTTACTTTCTTTTTCCTAGTAGCGGGGGAGGGTGGATTTTTATGCTGCGGGGGAGGCTTTAATAGTAAATTAGCCCTTAAACTATATCACAATTCCTGAGAAGTGATCCATAAAGTATTAATTTTGCCCCAGTTTACATAAAAGCAATATCAACCAATAAGAATGTGACACATGGTACATTCTTATTGGATGTTGTACATATTTTGGTAAACAGGACAAAATTGATAGTTTAGGGACCACTTTGGGAAAAGAAAGAACTTTAATGACCAATCTAGGAATTGGGGTATAGTTTAGAGGACAAAATTGATAGTTTAATGACCCGGAATTCTCGGTTCAGTTGTCCAGGTAAACTGGAGGCAAGATGAAAAAGTGATCGAAATGGTTGCTCGGAACGACAATGTGTGCACCTTGTGTGAGCAATTTACTGCTGATGCAGTTGATTACCTTTCACAGAATAAAACGCAGACTGAGATAATTGAGATTCTTCATAAAAGTTGCTCCCGTTTACGAGGTTTTGAGCAGCAGGTAAAAGCATAAAACATTATGGAATTCTTGTTCTTCCTTCCGTTCTCTTCTATTCTCATCCTAAATTCGAGAAATACTAAATTAATCACTACCCGATTTATACTGCACAGTGCATTACACTTGTGGACTACTATGCACCTCTCTTCTTCTCGGAAATATCTTCGGTACAACCTCAAGATTTCTGTACAAAGTTCAACCTTTGTCAAAAAGTTGCACTTATATCTTCACAATTCCGCGAAGATAGTTGTGGCATGTGCCACCGTGCTATTTCCGAAGTACTAATGAAGTTGCAAGATCCCGATACAAAGGTGTGATCTTAATACGTATTTGATATGAACATACATGCAAGTAGTTTTTCCTTTTGCTTGAATTAGTATAGTGTAGGTAAAAGTACCATGAATGTCTCTATACTAAGAGTCAAATTGTATTTTGGCCTTTTTACTAAAAAATGGGCAAATTAGTCTCTGTATATTAAATCAAAGAGCAAATTGATCTTTTCTGTGAAAATTTCATCTATTTTTACTGTTAAAAACTGGTTCTTGAGGTACACGAGCCATTGCCCATTTTTTAGTAAAGAGGCCAAAATGCAATCTGACAATTAGCATAAATGTCTCCATAATACTTTTACCGTATAATGTATGATTAGCTCAAGACTAATTCATACACACATTTTTTATTGAAAAAGTTATTGTTTTAATGTGAGTTGTCTCCTTTTGTTCATCGATGCCAGTTGGAGATACTCGAGCTTCTTTTGAAAGGATGTAATTCAGTGCAGAACTATGTGCAAAAGGTGAGTGTAATCAGTTTTAGACTTCGACTCATCGAGCTTTTGCTTTCTTTCTTTTTTATTGGTTTTGTTCTGGTAAACAAACCTGCCGTTGTGGTGTTCTTTTTGTCAGTGTAAGCAGTTGGTTTTCGAGTATGGGCCATTGATCCTCGCAAATGCCGAGCACTTTTTGGAAACTACCGATGTTTGCACCATACTTCATGCCTGTGATGGTGGAAAGCAAGAATCAGTGGCAGATTCTTGATTTTATTTTATGAAAACCACAAAGGATATCTTGTTGTAATATAGTGTATATATATACACGTAAAACATTTTAATCCCAGGTTTGCAAATTGTGTGTTGAACGAATTATAAACATTGAAAATGTTCTGTATTTGCTCGAATTTATTTGTTATTCCAAAAAAATTTCGATCCTAATGATCAACCTGATCCCAGCTTTTTTTGTCATAGAGAAAGACTTTCCACTCACTTGTCATAGAGTATTGTGTAAATGCTAGGCCTCTTGGGGCTACTTTCTTTGAACAAATTAATGTGATTGCACCCAAGTTCCAAACATATAATCAAATTAAACAGAAGAAGTTAATTGGAAGTAATAGAACTATTTAGAACGGATCAAATTTGCCGATGAAAACTTGATCAATTGGTATGAACATCATCATTAGACGTGAGTTTGAATGAACTGATATGTATTATTTTACTATTTATGGATTGAGAGCCCTACATAGTTCTAGATATTGTATAAAAAATTAATATAATCAGAACCTATAATGTAATTATAATCTGTAACAAAAGGAAAAGGTTCCAGTCAACTTTTAGAAATGAGTAACATTTTGAAACAGCAGAAATTAAAGGGACATGAAAATCATAATCTCAAAATCCTAACTTAGTTCATTTAAACATAATGATTATGCTTTAAAAACAGCTCATCCATTTAAATGAGTCTCCCAAAATCCAAGTCTAGATTTGAAAATTTGGATACCTTTCAGAAATAAGAAACAGCTAGCTACTTGCGCAACATAATCATTAACAACGTAACAAAATGGAGATAAGAGGAAGTGATCAACGAAGCCTCCTAGCTTCCCTCTCAGACTCGAGCAAGGTGAGAATATCTCCCTCCCTGACCGGTCCCTTCACGTTCCTCATAATAAAACGGTTCTGATCATCCAAAAACTTGACTCTCACTTGAGTCACCTGACCTCTCGATCCCGTCCTCCCCATAATTTTCACCACCACAGCAAACTTAATCTGAGAATCCATCCTGCAAACAATCATGCAGCATTGTTTTTAACATCATGGCGCAAAAAAGTTTGAATTTAAGATGCTCGATAAGGATAGCTAAAACAAAATTATTGATTGCATATTTGAAGGCCCCATCTAAATAAATTGGATAGAAAAATGTTCCAGCAGAGCAGAAATGGTTCATTATGATCCATACACTACAGCAAACTTTCAACAGATAATTAAGTAAACTAATCTTGAAAATCGATTGAACAGGACTATTGCTGATTTAATTAAATCAATGGCTTGAAAAGGGTACCTTAAGACGACATTATTTGTCGAAACCCATTACACCAAATTAGATAGATAATGCACCAGCAAAGTAGCATAAGTTCATGAAGATCCTTACACTTACAGTTTTGCAAATTAACAGCAGACTTCAACAGATAACCAAGTAATCTACCCTTCAAAATAGATTTAACACGACCATTGTAGGTTCAATTTAACCTCGTTATGCCAAATTTGATAGAAAAAAGCTTCGGTAAAGCAGCATGGTTCATTGAGATCAATACACTTTCTACTTTGCAAATTAACAGCATGCTTCATGAGATAATCAAGTGATCTACTCTTAAAAACAAATTAAACAGTACTACTACTGAATATTTTTAATGAAACAAGGGACCTCAAAAAAGGATTATTGATCATGAATTAGAAAACTCATTTCAATCGATTTGATGAAAAAACACTTCAAAGAGAATCAAGAACGGTTCATTAAGATTCATACACTTTCATCACATATTGACATCATGATTCAACAGATAATCTATTGCTGATTAAACTTAATAAAAAAACAACTTAGTTCTTCCATAAAGAAAGAATTAAAAAAAAAAAAAAAGAGATGCCAAAGAAATTTATAAACAACGAAACAACAATAGATCTGACCTTAAATGTAACTAAAGTAAACTACAAAAAAGCTGAACCGGAATAGATAAAACTGACCTTAAATTTGGCTAAGTAGGAGGCCAACGACAAGGTAACCGCTGCTCCTGTGAATTTTAGAGTGAGAGAATGATAAAACCCTAAAATTAGGTTTTATATAGGTAAATTTTTTAAATGACGAGATTTGGGCTTGTAGTCAGAAGCTGAATGGGGAAAGATGCCAGGGCCCATAGAAATTATAAAAACATTTAAATACAAGTTAAGAATTAAAAATATAAATAATTTAAAACTAAAAAAAGTATACTGATCAGACGGTCTCAACACTCTAAATCAAGCATCTACTAATTAATAACCATGCGCCTCACCTACACTCACGGATAAATCCCAAAACCCTCAATTGAATCAATAAATGACCAAAATACCCAGATTAGAAACCTTATTTATTTACGCACGCCCTATTTACGCACTCCCTCTTCAGAACTCACAAGAGAAGCAGCCGCTCCTCCATCAATCTCCTAAACAAGGTTCAGCCATGTATTCTCTTCTTCTCTCGCAGTTTCTGTTGTCGTTTTTAGTAATATTTAGCTGTAGATTTGTTGCCGTTGAGTTAGTTTTAGGAATATGTTAGCCGATTATACGTGGAACCGTTCTTTTCAAGCTGTTTTCTAGGATATTTTTGTTGTTCTTTGCTAAATGGGTTTTCAAATTTATGGTCAGTAATCTTCGTCTAAAGGTTACAGATCTAAGGTTCGACTTGTTTTTGTTGTTGTTTACAGATCTAAGATTCGACTTGTTTTTGTTGTTGTTGCAACATGGATTCGCAAATCAAGTTTGCTGTGGTGGTGAAAATAATGGGAAGGACCGGTTCAAGAGGTCAAGTGACGCAAGTGAGAGTGAAGTTCTTGGACGATCAGAACCGGTTCATTATGAGGAACGTGAAGGGACCGGTTCGTGAGGGAGATATCCTCACCTTGCTGGAGTCTGAGAGAGAAGCTAGGAGGCTTCGTTGAAGGGTTATTTTTATACTTTTTGGGGTTTATGCTTGTTTTGAATTGTATACCGTATTGCTTTTAAATTACGTTTAGTGGGTATTCGTATATCGAGACTTGCGATTTGGGAGAATGGTTGTTTCTTAAACCTGGATTTTATGATGATTACGTTGAAATGAACTGAATTGGTTTTGAGTTTTGGTTATATTCTTGCCTCCCTTTTTGAGAAAAATCTAATCTGTTTGAATGTGATTAGACTTTCTGTTAGTAGTTTGATCTCCATGTGTTGGGCTAAGAGATTTCTTTCGGGTGTAGTTGTTGGGTGATCCTGATGTGCTAGGACTATCTCTTAGGCAAAGTGATTAGGTGAAGCGTGGTGGTTTTCGAGCTTTCTTGGTGTTAGGCCCAACAATCTTATTTTGGTGTTTGGCCTTGGTTGTACATAGCTTGTTAGAGTTTTGGTTGTTTTGGCCCCAACTATCAAGTGATTTCATGTATTAGTTTTAAGGATATCGAGTGTTGTTATTATATAATCTTTTAGCTTCTTTTATGCTAGTATAGAAGACATCGACTTTTCCTTTCTTTAGCATTATGGGAAACTCGTGCTATTTAATGAAAAACTCCAGGCATTATGGATGCGAGATTCGGGCTCTTGTTCCTCTTCATGTTGGGTGCTACTTGGGCATGTAACGCCCGACAACTAGAAGTTGTTGAGGTAGTAATCTCGGATCCATCAGGTAAATTCTCTTACTTTCTTTGTCCTAGTATCGGGGGAGGGTGGATTTTTATGCTGCGGGGGAGGCTTTAATAGTAAATTAGCCCTTAAACTATATCACAATTCCTGAGAAGTGATCCATAAAGTATTAATTTTGCCCCAATTTACATAAAAGCAATATCAACCAATAAGAATGTGACACATGGTATATTTCTTATTGGATATTGTACATATTTTGGTAAAACAGGAATTGATAGTTTAAGGACCACTTTGGGAAAAGAAAGAACTTTAATGACCAATCTAGGAATTGGGGTATAGTTTAGAGGACAAAATTGATAGTTTAATGACCCGGAATTCTCGGTTCAGTTGTCCAGGTAAACTGGAGGCAAGATGAAAAAGTGATAGAAACGGTTGCTCGGAACGACGACGTGTGCACCTTGTGTGAGCAATTTACTACTGATGCAGTTGATTACCTTTCACAGAATAAAACACAGACTGAGATAATTGAGATTCTTCACAAAAGTTGCTCCCGTTTACGAGCTTTTGAGTCCCAGGTAAAAGCATAAAACATTACGGAATTCTTGTTCTTCCTTCCGTTCTCTTCTATTCTCTTCCTAAATTCGTGAAATACTAAATTAATCACTACCCGATTTATACTGCACAGTGCATTACACTTGTGGACTACTATGCACCTCTCTTCTTCTTGGAAATATCTTCGGTACAACCTCAAGATTTCTGTACAAAGTTCAACCTTTGTCAAAAAGTTGCACTTATCTTCACAATTCCGCGAAGATAGTTGTGGCATGGTTCATTGAGATCAATACACTTTCTACTTTGCAAATTAACAGCATGCTTCATGAGATAATCAAGTGATCTACTCTTAAAAACAAATTAAACAGTACTACTACTGAATATTTTTAATGAAACAAGGGACCTCAAAAAGGATTATTGATCATGAATTAGAAAACTCATTTCGACCGAATTTGACAGAAAAAACGCTTCAGCAGAATCAGCAACGGTTCATTAAGATTCATACACTTTCATCACATATTGGCAGCATGACTCAGCAGATAATCTATTGCTGATTAAACTTAATAAAAAAATAACTTAATTCTTCCATAAAAAAAGAATAAAAAAAAAGAGATGCCAAAGAAATTTATAAATAACGAAACAACAATAGATCTGTGTAACTAAAGTAAACTACAAAAAAACTGAACCGGAATAGATAAAACCGACCTTAAATTTGGCTAATTAGGAGGCCAACGATTCTGTGAATTTCAGAGTGAGGGAATGATAAAAGCCCTAGAATTAGGTTTTATATAGGCAAATTTTTTAAATGATAGGATTTGGGCTTGTAGTCAGAAGTGAGTGGGGAGATGCCAGGGCCCCCATGGAAATTATAAAACATTTAAATACAAGCTAAAATTAAAAATATAAATATTATCCCTTTTAAAACTTTAATCCAAATATATGTAATATTTTAATTTATTACGTTTATGTTTTCTTTGTTTTTGTTAATATCTAATCTGAGGTTTACAAATGTGTTAAAAGCATTAAAAAAATTTACAATAATATAATTGTGTCAATATTTAATTACAAATATTTAATTATTATATTTAAATATTTAAATATAATTTATATATTCTAATTAAATTTAATAAATAATTTATATTAATTACTTAGAAATATTTAAAATTATTATTTATTAAAATATTAACAATAAATTATAATAAATTATTTTTATATTTTTTGCTAAAATATCATAATATTAATTAATTTGAATATTATTTAAATACATATTTGTTACATAGATATTTTACTTCTCAAAAGCACTTTTTGTGACAAAATGCCAAACATTTAAATTTTTCAAAAGCACTTCTTAAAAGTATTGCCAAACTGGCTCTTACAGTTTTGCAAATTAACGCAGACTTCAACAGATAACCAAGTAATCCGCTCTTCAAAACAGATTTAACACGACCATTGCAGATTCAATTTAACCCCGTTATGCCAAATTTGATAGAAAAAAGCTTTGGCAAAGCAGCATGGTTCATTGAGATCAATACACTTCCTACTTTGCAAATTAACAGCATACTTCATGAGATAATCAAGTGATCTACTCTTAAAAACAAATTAAACAAGACTTATTTGAATATTTTTAATGAAACAAGGGACCTCAAAAAAGATTATTGATCATGAATTAGAAAACTCATTTCGACCAAATTTGATGAAAAAAAACACTTCAAAGAGAATCAAAGAACGGTTCATTAATATTCATACACTTTCATCACATATTGGCAAGATGACTCAACAGATAATCTATTGTTGATTAAACTTAATAAAAAACAACTTAGTTCTTCCATAAAGAAAGAATAAAAAAAAAAAAGAGATGCCAAAGAAATTTATAAACAACGAAACAACAATAGATCGACCTTAAATGTAACTAAAGTAAACTACAAAAAAAGCCGAAGGAATAGATAAAACCGACCTTAAATTTGGCTAAGTAGAGGCCAACGACAAGGTAATACCGCTTCTATAATTTCAGTGAGGAATAATGATAAAAGCCCTAGAATTAGGTTTTATATAGGCAAATTTTTAAATGACGGATTTGGGCTTGTAGTCGAAGTGAGTGGGGAGATGCGAGGCCCCATGGAAATTATAAAACATTTAAATACAAGCTAAGAATTAAAAATATAAATATTATCCCTTTTAAAACTTTAATCCAAATATATGTAATATTTTAATTTGTTACGTTTATGTTTTTTTGTTTTTGTTAATATCTAATCTGAGTTTTACAAATGTGTTAAAAGCATTAAAAAAATTTACAATAATATAATTGTGTCAATATTTAATTACAAATATTTAATTATTATATTTAAATATTTAAATATAGTTTATATATTCTAATTAAATTTAATAAATAATTTATATTAATTACTTAGAAATATTTAAAATTAATATTATTTATTGAAATATTAACAATAAATTATAATAAATTATTTTTATATTTTTTTGCTAAAATATCATAATATTAATTAATTTGAATATTATTTAAATACATATTTGTTACATAGATATTTTACTTCTCAAAAGCACTTTTTGACAGCAATGCCAAGCATTTAAATTTTTCAAAAGCACTTCTGAAAAGTATTGCCAAACTAGCTCTTACAGTTTTGCAAATTAACAGCAGACTTCAACAGATAACCAAGTAATCTGCTCTTCAAAACAGATTTAACACGACCATTGCAGATTCAATTTAACCCCGTTATGCCAAATTTGATAGAAAAAAGCTTCGGCAAAGCAGCATGGTTCATTGAGATCAATACACTTCCTACTTTGCAAATTAACAGCATACTTCATGAGATAATCAAGTGATCTACTCTTAAAAACAAATTAAACAGTACTACTGCTGAATATTTTTAATGAAACAAGGGACCTCAAAAAAAGATTATTGATCATGAATTAGAAAACTCATTTCGACCAAATTTGACAGAAAAAACACTTCAGCAGAATCAGCAACGGTTCATTAATATTCATACACTTTCATCACATATTGGTAGCATGACTCAACAGATAATCTATTGCTGATTAAATTTAATAAAAAACCAACTTAGTTCTTCCATAAAGAAAGAATAAAAAAAAAAAAAAGAGATGCCAAAGAAATTTATAAACAACGAAACAACAATAGATCTGACCTTAAATGTAACTAAAGTAAACTACAAAAAAACTGAACCGGAATAGATAAAACCGACCTTAAATTTGGCTAAGTAGGAGGCCAACGACAAGGTAGCCGCTGCTTCTATGAATTTCAGAGTGAGGGAATAATGATAAAAGCCCTAGAATTAGGTTTTATATAGGCAAATTTTTTAAATGACGGGATTTGGGCTTGTAGTCGGTTTGAGTGGGGGAGATCTTTGGGCCCCATGGAAATTATAAAAACATTTAAATACAAGCTAAGAATAAAAATATAAATATTATCCCTTTTAAAACTTTAATCCAAATATATGTAATATTTTAATTTGTTACGTTTATGTTTTCTTTTTTTTGTTAATATCTAATCTGAGTTTTACAAATGTGTTAAAAGCATTAAAAAAATTTACAATAATATAATTGTGTCAATATTTAATTACAAATATTTAATTATTATATTTAAATATTTAAATATAGTTTATATATTCTAATTAAATTTAATAAATAATTTATATTAATTACTTAGAAATATTTAAAATTAATATTATTTATTAAAATATTAACAATAAATTATAATAAATTATTTTATATTTTTTGCTAAAATATCATAATATTAATTAATTTGAATATTATTTAAATACATATTTGTTACATAGATATTTTACTTCTCAAAAGCACTTTTTGACAAAGAATGCCAAACATTTAAATTTTTCAAAAGCACTTCGAAAAGTATTGCCAAACTAGCTCTTACAGCTTTGCAAATTAACGTTGAGACTTCAACAGATAACCAAGTAATCGCTCTTCAAAACCATTGCGATTCAATTTAACCCGTTATGCCAAATTTGATAGAAAAAGCTTGAAAAGCGACATGGTTCATTGAGATCAATACACTTCCTACTTTGCAAATTAACAGCATTCTTCATGAGATAATCAAGTGATCTACTCTTAAAAACAAATTAAACAGTACTACTACTGAATATTTTTAATGAAACAAGGGACCTCAAAAAAAGATTATTGATCATAAATTAGAAAACTCATTTCGACCGAATTTGAAAGAAAAAACGCTTCAGCAGAATCAGCAACGGTTCATTAATATTCATACACTTTCATCACATATTGGCTGCATGACTCAACAGATAATCTATTGCTGATTAAACTTAATAAAAAAACAACTTAGTTCTTCCATAAAGAAAGAATAAAAAAAAAAAAAGAGATGCCAAAGAAATTTATAAACAACGAAACAACAATAGATCTGACATTAAATGTAACTAAAGTAAACTACAAAAAAGCTGAACCGGAATAGATAAAACCGACCTTAAATTTGGCTAAGTAGGAGGCCAACGATAAGGTAGCCGCTGCTTCTGTGAATTTCAGAGTGAGGGAATGATAAAAGCCCTAGAATTAGGTTTTATATAGGCAAATTTTTTAAATGACGGGATTTGGGCTTGTAGTCGGAGTCGAGTGGAGGGAGATGCCAGGCCCCATGGAAATTATAAAAACATTTAAATACAAGCTAAGAATTAAAAATATAAATATTATCCCTTTTAAAACTTTAATCCAATTATATGTAATATTTTAATTTATTACGTTTATGTTTTCTTTGTTATGTTAATATCTAATATGAGTTTTACAAATGTGTTAAAAGCATTAAAAAAATTTACAATAATATAATTGTGTCAATATTTAATTACAAATATTTAATTATTATATTTAAATATTTAAATATAGTTTATATATTCTAATTAAATTTAATAAATAATTTATATTAATTACTTAGAAATATTTAAAATTAATGTTATTTATTAAAATATTAACAATAAATTATAATAAATTATTTTTATATTTTTTGCTAAAATATCATAATATTAATTAATTTGAATATTATTTAAATACATATTTGTTACATAGATATTTTACTTCTCAAAAGCACTTTTTGACAAAGAATGCCAAACATTTAAATTTTTCAAAAGTACTTCTCAAAAGTATTGCTAAACCTGGCTCTTACGGTTTTGCAAATTAATGTGAGACTTCAACAGATAACCAAGTAATCGCTCTTCAAAACAGATTTAACACGACCATTGCAGATTCAATTTAATCCCGTTATGCCAAATTTGATAGAAAAACAACTCATAATGATTATGCTTTAAACATAATGATTATGCTTTAAAAACAACTCATAAATCAGTCTCCCAAAATTCGAGTCCAGATTTGAAAATTTAGATACCTTTCAGAAATAAGAAACATTAGCTACTTGCGCAACATAAACATTAACAACGTAACAAAATGGAGATAAGAGGAAGTGATCAACGAAGCCTCCTAGCTTCCTCTCGGACTCGAGCAAGGTGAGAATATCTCCTCCCACGACCGGTCCCTTCATGTTCCTCATAATAAAACGGTTCTGATCATCCAAAAACTTGACTCTCACTTGAGTCACCTGACCTCTCAATCCCATCCTTCCCGTAATTTTCACCACCACAACAAACTTAATTTGTGAATCCATCCTGCAAACAATCATGCAGCATTGTTTTTAACATCATGGCTCAAAAAAGTTTGAATTTAAGATGCTCGATAAGGATAGCTAAAACAAAATTATTGATTGCATATTTGAAGGCCCCATCTAAACAAACTGGATAGAAAAATGTTCCAGCAGCACAAAAATGGTTCACTATGATCCATACATCGCAACAAACTTTCAACAGATAATTAAGTAAACTAATCTTGAAAATCGATTGAACAGAACTATTGCTGATTTAATTAAATCAATGGCTTGAAAAGGGTACCTTAAGACGACATTATTTGTCGTAAAATTCAAAACCCATTACACCAAATTAGATAGATAATGCACCAGCAAAGTAGCATAAGTTCATGAAGATCCTTACACTTATAGTTTTAAAAATTAGCAGCAGACTTCAACAGATAACCAAGTAATCTACCCTTCAAAAAAGATTTAACACGACCATTGTAGGTTCAATTTAACCCCGTTATGCCAAATTTGATAGAAAAAAGCTTGATGGCAAAGCATGGTTCATTGAGATCAATACACTTTCTACTTTGCAAATTAACGACATGCTTCATGAGATAATCAAGTGATCTACTCTTAAAACAAATTAAACAGTACTATCTTTGAATATTTTTAATGAAACAAGGGACCTCAAAAAGATTATTGATCATGAATTAGAAAACTCATTTCAATCGAATTTGACAAAAAAACGCTTCACAGAATCAAGAACAGTTCATTAAGATTCATACACTTTCATCACATATTGGCGAGATGACTCAATGAGATAATCTATTCTTGATTAAACTTAATAAAAAATAACTTAATTCTTCCATAAAAAAGAATAAAAAAAGAGATGCCAAAGAAATTTATAAATAATGAAACAACAATAGATCGTGTAAATAAAGTAAACTACAAAAAAGCGAACCTAATAGATAAAATGACCTTAAATTTGGCTAAGTAGGAGGCCAACGATAAAGTAGCCGCTTACGTAATTTCAGAGTGAGGGAATGATAAAAGCCCTAGAATTAAGTTTTATATAGGTAAATTTTTAAATGACGAGATTTGGGCTTGTAGTCAGAAGCTAAGTGGGGAGAGATGCTAGGGCCCATGGAAATTATAAAAATATTTAAATACAAGCTAAGAATTAAAAATATAAATAATTTAAAACTAAAAAAAGTATGCTGATCTGACGGTCTCAACACTCTAAATCAAGTATCTGCTAATTAATAACCATGCCCCTCACCTACACTCACGGATAAATCCCAAAACCCTCAATTGAATCAGTAAATGAACAAAAATACCCAGATTAGAAACGTTGTTTACTCAGAAGCAGCCGCTCCTCCTTCCATCTCTTAAACAAGGTTCAGCCATGTATTCTCTTCTTCTCTCGCAGTTTCTGTTGTCGTTTTTAGTAGTATTTAGCTGTAGATTTGTTACCGTTGAGTTAGTTTTAGGTATATGTTAACCGATTATACGTGTAACCGTTCTTTTCAAGCTGTTTTCTAGTGTATTTCTGTTGTTCTTTGCGAAATGGGTTTTCAAATTTATGGTCAGTAATCTTCGTCTTAAGGTTACAGATCTAAGATTCGACTTGTTTTTGTTGTTGTTTACAGATCTAAGATTCGACTTGTTTCTGTTGTTGTTGCAAAATGGATTCGCAAATTAAGTTTGCTGTGGTGGTGAAAATAATGGGAAGGACCGGATCAAGAGGTCAAGTGACGCAAGTGAGAGTGAAGTTCTTGGACGATCAGAACCGGTTCATTATGAGGAACGTGAAGGGACCGGTTCGTGAGGAGATATCCTCACCTTGCTGGAGTCTGAGAGAGAAGCTAGGAGGCTTCGTTGAAGGGTTATTTTATACTTTTGGGGTTTATGCTTGTTTTGAATTGTATACCGTATTGCTTTTAAATTACGTTTAGTGGGTATTCAGATATCGAGACTTGCGATTTGGGAGAATGGTTGTTTCTTAAACCTGGATTTTATGATGATTACGTTGAAATGAACTGAATTGGTTTTGAGTTTTGGTTATATTCTTGCCTCCCTTTTTGAGAAAAATCTAATCTGTTTGAATGTGATTAGACTTTCTGTTAGTAGTTTGATCTCCATGTGTTGTGCTAAGAGATTTCTTTCGGGTGTAGTTGTTGGGTGATCCTGATGTGCTAGGACTATCTCTTAGGCAAAGTGATTAGGTAAAGCGTGGTGGTTTTCGAGCTTTCTTGGTGTTAGGCCCAACAATCTTATTTTGGTGTTTGGCCTTGGTTGTACATAGCTTGTTAGAGTTTTGGTTGTTTTGGCCCCAACTATCAAGTGATTTCATGTATTAGTTTTAAGGATATCGAGTGTTGTTATTATATAATCTTTTAGCTTCTTTTATGCTAGTATGGAAGACATCGACTTTTCCTTTCTTTAGCATTATGGGAAACTCGTGCTATTTAATGAAAACTCCAGGCATTATGGATGCGAGATTCGGCTCTTGTTCCTCTTCATGTTGGGTGCTACTTGGGCATGTAACGCCCGACAACTAGAAGTTGTTGAGGTAGTAATCTCGGATCCATCAGGTAAATTCTCTTACTTTCTTTGTCCTGGTAGCGGGGAGGTGGATTTTTATGCTGCGGGGAGGCTTTAATAGTAAATTAGCCCTTAAACTATATCACAATTCCTGAGAAGTGATCCATAAAGTATTAATTTTGCCCCAGTTTACATAAAAGCAATATCAACCAATAAGAATGTGACACATGGTATATTTCTTATTGGATGTTGTACATATTTTGGTAAAACAGGAATTGATAGTTTAAGGACCACTTTGGGAAAAGAAAGAACTTTAATGACCAATCTAGGAATTGGGGTATAGTTTAGAGGACAAAATTGATAGTTTAATGACCCGAATTCTCGGTTCAGTTGTCCAGGTAAACTGGAGGCAAGATGAAAAGTGATGGAAACGGTTGCTCGAACGACGACATGTGCACCTTCTGTGAGCAATTTACTACTGATGCAGTTGATTACCTTTCACAGAATAAAACACAGACTGAGATAATTGAGATTCTTCACAAAAGTTGCTCCCGTTTACGAGCTTTTGAGTCCCAGGTAAAAGCATAAAACATTACGGAATTCTTGTTCTTCCTTCCGTTCTCTTCTATTCTCTTCCTAAATTAGAAATACTAAATTAATCACTACCCGATTTATACTGCACAGTGCATTACACTTGTGGACTACTATGCACCTCTCTTCTTCTTGGAAATATCTTCGGTACAACCTCAAGATTTCTGTACAAAGTTCAACCTTTGTCAAAAAGTTGCACTTATCTTCACAATTCCGCGAAGATAGTTGTGGCATGTGCCACCGTGCTATTTCTGAAGTACTAATGAAGTTGCAAGATCCCGATACAAAGGTGTGATCTTAATACGTATTTGATATGAACATACATGCAAGTAGTTTTTCCTTTTGGTTGAATTAGTATAGTGTAGGTACAAGTACCATGAATGTCTCTATACTAAGAGTCAAATTGTATTTTGGCTTTTTTACTAAAAAATGGGCAAATTAGTCTCTGTATATTAAATCAGAGAGCAAATTGATTTTTTCTGTGAAAATTTCATCTATTTTTACTGTTAAAAATTGGTTCTTGAGGTACATGAGCCATGCTAGTTTTTATTAGTAAAAATAAATGAAATTTTCAGCAGAAAAAATCAATTTGCTCTTTGATTTAACGTTCAGGTATTAATTTGCCCATTTTTTAGTAAAGAGGCCAAAATGCAATCTGACAATTAGCATAAATGTCTCCATTATACTTTTACCGTATAATGTATGATTAGCTCAAGACTAATTCATACACACACTTTTTATTGAAAAAGTTATTGTTTTAATGTGAGTTGTCTCCTTTTGTTCATCGATGCGAGTTGGAGATACTCGAGCTTCTTTTGAAAGGATGTAATTCAGTGCAGAACTATGTGCAAAAGGTGAGTGTAATCAGTTTTAGACTTCGACTCATCGAGCTTTTGCTTTCTTTTTCTTTTATTGGTTTTGTTCTGGTAAACACTTAAACCTGCCGTTGTGGTGTTCTTTTTGTCAGTGTAAGCGGTTGGTTTTCGAGTATGGGCCATTGATCCTCGCAAATGCCGAGCACTTCTTGGAAACTACCGATGTTTGCACCATACTTCATGCCTGTGATGGTGGAAAGCAAGAATCAGTGGCAGATTCTTGATTTTATATTATGAAAACCACAAAGTATGTTTTTCTGTAATATAGTGTATATACATACACGTAAAACATTTTAATCCCAGGTTTGCAAATTGTGTGTTGAACGAATTATAAACATTGAAAATGTTCTGTATTTGCTCGAATTTATTTGTTATTCCAAAAAAATTTCAATCCTAATGATCAACCTGATCCCAGCTATTTTTTGTCATAGAGAAAGACTTTCCACTCACTTGTCATAGAGTATTGTGTAAATGCTAGGCCTCTTGAGGCTACTTTCTTTGAACAAATTAATGTGATTGCACCCAAGTTCCAAACATATAATCAAATTAAACAGAAGAAGTTAATTGGGAGTAATAGAACTATTTAAAATGGATCAAATTTACCGATTAAATCTTAATCAATTGGTATGAACATCATCATTACAAGTGAGTTTGAATGCACTGATACGTATTATCTTACTATTTATAGATTGAGAGCCATAAGTAGTTCTAGATATTGTATAAAAAAATTGATATAATCAGACCCTATAATGAAATTATTAAAAAAAAAAAAACAAAAAGAAAAGGTTCCAGTCATGTTCAAGCAACTTTTAGACATGAATAACATTTTGAAACAATGAGAAATTAAAGGGACATGAAAATCATAATCTCAAAAACCAACTTAGTTCATTTAAACATAATGATTATGCTTTAAAAACAGCTCATCCATTTAAATGAGTCTCCCAAAATCCAAGTCTAGATTTGAAAATTTGGATACCTTTCGGTGTAAGAAACAACTAGCTACTTGCAACATAAACATTAATAACGTAACAAAGCGGAGATAAGAGGAAGTGATCAACGAAGCCTCCTAGCTTCCTCTCGACTCGAGCAAGGTGAGAATATCTCCTCCCGACCGGTCCCTTCACGTTCCTCATAATAAAACGGTTCGATCATCCAAAACTTGACTCTTACTTGAGTCACCGACCTCTCGATCCGTCCTTCCCATAATTTTCACCACCACAAAAAACTTAATTTGTGAATCTATCCGCAAACAATCATGCAACATTGTTTTTAACATCATGGCTAAAAAAGTTTGAATTTAAGATGCTCGATAAGGATAGCTAAAACAAAATTATTGATTGCATATTTGAAGGCCCCATCTAAACAAACTGGATAGAAAAATGTTCCAAGCGGTCGCGAAATGGTTCATTATGATCCATACACTACAAAGAAACTTTCAACAGATAATTAAGTAAACTAATCTTGAAAATCGATTGAACAGGACTATTCTTGATTTAATTAAATCAATGGCTTGAAAAGGGTACCTTAAGACGACATTATTTGTCGAAACCCATTACACCAAATTAGATAGATAATGCACCAGCAAAGTAGCATAAGTTCATGAAGATCCTTACACTTACAGTTTTGCAAATTAACAGCAGACTTCAACAGATCATTAAAGAACAATTCTTACATATCCTATCAACGAGCACACACTGACCCAGGGGGTTCAAGACCCGAATCACGAATTTAGTGGACTCAACAGGTAGAGTCTTACTGGATACTAATGTATCGCGCACAAATGAATGAGTTGAACAGGGGTCAATCAAAGGAATTACACTAGTATCAAAGAGAGTGAAAATACCGGTAATGACATCTGGAGATGAGGCCTCTTCTCTGGTACAGATGGCGTAAGCCCTAGCCGATACACGAGTATCTGATCGAACAACTGCATCTATAGTCCCTCTCTGTGCACCACTCCTACCCCCAAAATGAGATGGTCTACCTCGCTATAGTGCCGCTCGGTCTCGCACTCTGAGTAGCACTATTTCCAGCAGTTTTTGGGCAATCCTGAATGAAAAGGTCCTGCGAGCCACACTTGTAACAAGTGCGAGAAATGGATTTACCCCAACACTCTCCGAAATGCCGTCTGCCACACCGCTGACTCTCGGGTTTACTTGATCTCTCATTTTTAACGCTAGCAACGGATGTAGCCCGAGAGCTCACTGGGGGTCGCTCTCGTATAGAAATCCCAGTGTTGGGTTTGGATCGACTACCATCATTTTTAAACTTCTTTGTTACCGTTTGTGAATGTTTACCCGTCAATCTCTTCTGAAAATCTCTAGATTCAAGCTCTACCTTTCATTTTTCTTTCCCCAATTCTTCTACTTTACAAGCTCTTTCAACTAGCACGACGAATTCGTTAATTTCAAGAATACCAACCAGGAGCTTTATATCTTCATTTAAACCATCTTCAAATCTCTGGCACATAACAGCCTCTGACGAAACACACTCGCGAGCGTAGCGACTAAATCGCACAAACTTGCTCGTATTTTGATACGGTCATACGACCCTATTTGAGCTCGAGAAATTCTTTACGCTTAGAGTCAATAAAGCACTGGCTTATATACTTCTTACAGAATTCTATTTGGAAGAAGTCCCAAGCAACCCTTTCTTTCGGGACAACTGACACAAGCGTATTCCACCAGTAATAGGCAGAATCCCATACCAATGATATGGCACACTTCAAACACTCATCGGGTGTGCAGGACAGTTCGTCGAAAACACGAACAGTGTTATCAAGCCAAAACTCAGCTCTCTCAGCATCATCGTCATCTTCAGCTCTAAATTCCTGAGCTCCGTGCTTCCTAATGCGATTAACAAGAGGTTTGGTTACTCTTTCAGGGTTAACAACTGAAGGTACCACCGGTACTACAGGGGGAATATTCAGATTTTGGGGTGGTTGAATAGCCGGATTGGTTCGTATGTAATGACTGAACCAATCGTTCATCATACTATAGAAGGCATTCCTCGCCCCCTCATTAGGATTACTCCTAGCCGATCGAGATCCCTCTGGCACAGTCCCCTGCGCGGGAACAGGAGCCACACTCTCGACATCATCAGCTATAGCTCGCTCGGGATCGGGATCCATTACTATATAAGAAATAAACACATTTCACATTCAGAAGTCATCACACTATCACATTATAATTTATGGCATGTATAGCTAGACTCACATGCGCTACGTTAGTCCGAGAATCGACTAAACCGTAGCTCTGATACTAATCAAATGTAACACCCCTAACCCGTCTCCGTTGACGGATTAGGGTTACTGGCATTACTAAACTTCATACAAAATATTACACCATATAAAATCACTTGTTAATGTACATGTATATTTCATTAATTATCAGATCAGTTATTTGTGCAATACAAATAACATTATTTCGTCAAATAAGAACTCATTACAATCATATAGTAAAGTATTACTTACTAGACCATTTCTATACAACTACCGAACATGCATATAGTGCTTATCCGTTTATTCCATTTACAAAATCATCGATACAATTAAACATATATCATCAATACATATATGCTTTACTTTTGTATATAGCATGCCTCATTTCACACACCATAATTATAATAACCCAAGAAACTAATTCATTAACATAATTATTTTGCCATATTCGGCACGGTACCTTATATACCTAATCATTCAACCATTTCATGCATTCGCTTTAACCATTTTATGTGCTCTTTATAGTATTCAAGGCCGAACATGTATCAATGGTAGCATGCACATATACACTATATAACTCCTACCAACAGTTCATAGTCACTTAGCTTTACTTATAATCATATGCCGAATTTATCAATCACCATTCAAAAACATCTAGACTCTTAGATTATCTCATATTAACAAACATTGAACACCACTCTTCACAACATACCATCCTATAATAAGCTTTATCCATGACTATCATGTAAGTTCAATACAACCAAAAATTTAGCCAATTTCGTATGGCTCTTATATACATATCAACCAAACGAGAGACAAAAAAATATTCAAGCTTATACATGCCATAATTTCAAGGTTTAACGATGAAATTTGATACCAAAAGTAGATGATAGTGCACTTGACTTGACAATGCTTTCCCGAATCGAGCTACCACTCCAAGGATCTAAATCATGAGCAAATACACCACGGTAAGCTATTAAAGCTTAGTAAGTTATAAGCAAAAGATAGTGTATAAATATACCCAAGCAATTTAATAGTTTCTAATTAACTTAATTTAAAATGGATTAGATCACAACATCCATACACATAATATATCATCATTATTCAATATCATTTCTATTTGGTCTCCAAAATAAATCCAAGGTTTCACATATTACGTTTCCATACCAAAATAGCTTACCCAATTTACATCAAAATGAACTATCGTATAACATATACAAACCTGTCACTCTCGTTTACCTCTATTAAGCATTTTTCATCTTTTAGGAAAATCTGAAAACCCACACACGTAACACAAGTCTGTAACGTATCGCTCACATAGAGCAGTTACTTAACATCCCCGCACACACAGTGCCAGCTTCCCGTAACGTATCGCTCACATAGAGCCGTTACTTAACATCTCCGCACACATAGTGCGGTTTCCGTAACGTATCGCTCACATAGAGCCGTTACTTAACATCTCCGCACACACAGTGCCAGTTTCTCGTAACGTATCGCTCACATAGAGCCGTTACTTAACATCTCCGCACACACAGTGCAAGTTTCCTGTAACGTATCGCTCACATAGAGCCGTTACTTAGCATTTCCACACACACAGTGCTTATTATCAAACCCCCATTTATTCGCATCATACAAATTCACATATGATAAATATGAACATACATGATTACACACATTCAACCCAAACCACTTTTCTTATAATTTACTATCATAATCGGCCTTACTCAATTATACATATAGTAATTCATTCAATCCCCACCATTACTCATTTCATGCTCCACAATTAACTACTAATCAATTTGTAATTATGTATTCAATCCAAACATCCCAAAATTTCATACCTAAGGCACAAATATATTCGGCCAACACGAATATTTATTCTTTACTCCATCACATTGGTAACATTTAAATAGCTATATATATAATTCACTCAATTAAGAAATTTGTACAAATAATCACATGTCCTTAGTACTATCACATTCGGCCATCAAATAAAAATCACCATATTCATTCGGTAATCAATATTTAAGACATAATTTCGTTAAAAATGTACCTTTCAATTTGATACTTATTCATTTAAAATCAATTGCTTATAAACTTACTTGGTAGTTGAGAAGCTAAAATTTTCCGGTTACTCAATTAATTTAGCTTTCCCACGATCCGATTCCGGTTCTTTCCGTCCTTGTTCTAAAATAAAATTCGAAAAGAGTCCATTCAATTAACATTACATCCATTTTTAACTCTAAACACATAATTGGATAATCCTTTCAATCTACCAATCATAGTTTGCATTTTTACAAATAAATAAAATTTTACACTCATTCAAATGTGACGAAACACACACACACACACACACACACACACACACATATACATATATATATATATATATCTATATATATTTATATATTTATATATTTTTAAGCAATGCCGAACAATCCTTAAGCTCATTCAAGTTCTAAAATGCTATTCAATTTGACCCTCACCCGAAATTATATAATTCCCCTTTTTATCCTAAGAATTTACATATTTTACTAATTAGTCCCCAAAGCATAAAATTTAAAATATATGGAATTTGAATTAATCCCTTTAGGACCGAATTTTCCTTATCCTCCTACAAGTATATACCATTCACTTATTTAGAAATTTACGCCCTCAATTATAAGTTTTCATGATTTATGTTATCATACTCCATTTATCTAACATTTCCTATTTAAAACATATTAATTTCATACATATGCATAACATTTCACCATCAAACTCAACAAAGCAAAATCATTCATCCATGGCCGAATATTTATCATGCTTTAAACTTTAAAATTTTCACATAGGCTTGATAGTATTTAAGCTAACTTGTTTAAAAATGTAAAAATTCATAGAAATTAAGCTTGAATGCTTACCTTTATAAGACATGCAAAACTGAAAAGAAATGAAAGTTTAAGCTTCCTCTTTCCTTGATAATTCCGTCAAGAAGATGGGGAAGAAAGAGATGAAACAAGAATATGTTTTTCTTATTTTATTAGCATTCACATATATTTTATTACCCCACTAACACTTTATAAAATAATAAAATACTCCTTAATAATTCTATCTCATTGTTGTCGTCCACCATCATTCTTCTTGATGGCCAAATTGCCACTTAAAGACCAATCAAGAGAAAGCCTATTCAATTTAATCCTAACTTTCAAAATAGCTAATATTTTTATACTTATTCAATCAAATCCTTTACTAAATTATTCACATTAGTAATGAATTAACTCAACAAAATTTTAGCACGTGTTTAAACATATTTATTAAACACGGAAATAGTAATAAATAAAAATAAAAATTAATAAAATTATTCCTTTCTAATTTGGATTCGTGTTTCCGAAACCACTGTTCCGATTAGGGTCATAAACGGACTGTTACAGAATGCACATAAACACATTATCTTACTATTTATGGATTGAGAGCCATAAATAATTCTAGATATTGTATAAAAAAATTGATATAATCAGAACCTATTGTACAAGCCCAATTCTGCCCGGCCCATTTTACAACAAATTAAACCCAAAACCCAAAACCTAAACCCCAAATTACCCTAAACCTAAGACCCAAATTATCCTAGCCCAAGACCCAATTTCAAACCCAAATCAGAAAGAAACCTAACCCTAATTTTCCCCTAACCCCAAGTGGTGCCGCCTCTGATGCCTCTGACATCCACCTGCCCTCCACTTGCTCTGCCTCTAACGCCACCGCCCACCGCCTAGCACCTACAAAACAAGGCGAAGAAAACACGCAACACCAGAAAAAAGCGAAGAAGCAATTTGTTTTCTTTATTCAATCTTGGCTATAAAGCCACAAGAAAACCATTATAACGGGGGTTTTTCGGAGAAAAAACAGAGAAAATCGAGCAAAAAGGATTCAAACCGACCAAAATCGAGAAAAGGATTTTTGTATTCACGAATCTCGAAAATCAAAGCGACGTTTGAAGGTTAATTTCCTCATTTTACTTACAATCGATCGATTTTTTCTTTTACTTTTCGAACCTTCATAGATAAGATCAACAACGAGCAGAGGCATACAACGGATCGAAATCGAAAGCAAAGAAAAAGTCGATTTCATTCTATTTTTCATTATCTTCTTGTCGATTTTATTATTTCTAAATCTTTGTAAACAAAATCAAAAAGAAAGACAAAGGGCTTACCTAGACACCGGGCTCGATCGAGCGGGTTCAAAGCGGGGCCAAAGGGCTCCTCCTGCTTGACCTCGCCACGGATCTGCGGTGGTGCGACGAACGGTGTGAGAAGTCCGACCGTCGCACGAACGAGGAAGAGAGGAAACTTTCCCTCTGCTTCCGTTTTTGAAACGAAAAAGGGGGGCCTTAGGGATTTGTTTTCTGTTCTTTTGGCTTGGGGAATTAAAGAAATAAAGATGGGGTTAAGGGCAATTAAAGCTGCGTCGTTTGGGGTGTTGAGGACCGTTCATATCTCTTTAATAGGGTATTTGCAAGATGAGTCCCTCCTCTTGCGGCGTCGCTCAATTGAATCCCCTTTTACTTTCCCCGTTTTTTAATTTTGCCCCATCATTTTGCTGTGTTTTTCAATTTAGCCTATATCTTGTCATTTGAAACGTCACACAATCAAAGGGTTAGGTTATTTACTCGTTTAGTCCCCATAAGTCCGCGCGCGTTGCAGATCGGTCCTCGTCCTTTCTTTTATTTTCAAATTTAACCCCAAAATCCCGTTTTAATTTCAACTCAATCCCTTTTTAAGTCGACTCGCGATTTTTGTACATTTATTATCATTATTACTATATTACTACATCAGTATTATCATACTATATTATTATTATTACTTTATTATTATTATTACTATTATTATTGCATTGTTATTATTATTTTATCTTTTGCCAATTATTTCATTTTTATTATTTCTTAAGCATCCTGTATTATTTTGTTATTATCATCACTTTATTTTATTTTCTTATTATCATTATCATATTTATTTATTAGTTTTATTTTATGCTTGCTTTCTACCATTGTTTTGCTTAATGATGTCTTCATTGTTTTTATTATATTTATTATCATCATCATTTCTACTATTGTTTTTAGTAACCATACTATCATTATTATTATTTTATTCTCATTATTATTATTATTATTATTATTATTATTATTATTATTATTATTATTATTATTATTATCCTTATATTTACTATATTTATATTTACATTTATTTTCTTAGTTTTATATTATATTATTAAACAAAACACATTCGTAAAATTATCATATTTCATCTAAGATTTTAAAATAAAGGCAATGTTTCGTATTTATTATTATTATTATCATTATATTACTACTATTTTTTTTGTATATCAAAGATTCTTCGTTCTATTATTATCGTCCTATCATCATCATTATTATTATTTTATTCTCATTATTATTATTATTATTATTATTATTATTGTTATTATTATTATTATTATCCTTATATTTACTATATTTATATTTACATTTATTTTCTTAGTTTTATATTATATTATTAAACAAAACACATTCATAAAATTATCATATTTCATCTAAGGTTTTAAAATAAAGGCAATGTTTCAGATTTAGAAATTAGGGAATAGTGCTCTAACGTCTTTGGTTGCGATTTTCCGTTTGACTAATAACTAAACATCCTTTTGATAAACTTCAGAAAATCATGAGATAGCTTTGATTACGAAGGTGTAGAATATCATGTCCTAACGTCTTTGGATGTGATGTTTGTACCCTCTCGGAACAAAGAAATCTCAAATATCCTAATACCTTTTAAAGGATCCGTACTTTAAAAATCTTTTCAAATTTCTGACATTAAGACACTAATTAATCATTTTGGTACCAATTTTGGGCGTATCGAGGGTGCTAACCCTTCCTCGTGCGTAACCGACTTCCGAACTCGTTTTCTAGATTTCGTAGACCAAAATCGTTGTTTTGATAAATCAAACTATTTATTAAAAATAACCGTTTTACAAGGTGACCCGATCACACCTCAACAAAAAGGGATTGGTGGCGACTCCCGTTTTTTTATTTTTAAAACCCAAAGTCGAACCCCTTTTTGTTTTCTTCCAAAAAATGGTTACGACAGCTTGGCGACTCCACTGGGGACTTGATTTAGAAAGTCAAGCCATAAATTGATTATTTTCTGTCTTTTGTCGGAAATTTGAAAGTTAGATTTGAGAATTACGATCCTTTTATTGCATGTTATTTTAATTTCGGCATTGCATTGCATGACCGTTGTGGTCGCACCTTTAAGTGGGAGTGAGAAACTACTCCTTCGTGAGGTCTTCACCTCCGTGCAGGATAGTGGATCGCTTTCGGGATACATCCGTACCTATGTCTTCGTGAGATTTTCATCTCCGTGCAGCCATAGGGAAATGTATTCCCCTGAACTGAACTCGTTCTATATGAGCCTATAATGGGTGAGGATCGAGGAATCTGCTAGTTCGGGTACCATTACCTTAGAACCAAACCACATGTAGTGAACCCTAAGGACCCACCTTAGGTAGAACTATGTTAAGCCCCTAGTGGTCACCTGGATAGGTACTCTATTTTGTTTATTTCTCATGTGCTAACGTGTTTTGTTTTGTTTGTGATTGTATTGCATTGCATCACACCGCATCATCTTAGAAAGGAGGTGTTGATTCATATTCGATTGCTAAATAGAAGAGTTGATCATAAGGAAATGTATTACTTGATAAAGTGGATTATAATACGGTCGTTCGAACATAGTCCAGGTAAACAACGAGAGAGGACTGATAACCCACAGAAGAATACAAGACTTTGCCCAAGGATTCAAGCCGACAAAGATTATTCGAGAGTCATCATGTCTCCATTTTCTAAAGAAGCTTATAAACATCGCGAAAGATAAGTGAGCGAAGAGGTACGACCTAGATCAAGCAACAAGGAGCTAGAAGAGGTATCCATTGAGAAAGTTCACGGGGCACGACCATAACATTCGGATACGAAGAAGAGGATTGGTGTTTTCACCTGGACTATGAGGATAAAGCCGTATATGCAATCCGTTTTATGTAAAGAAATGTATTTTCTAGAAAAGTTCTTCTAATGGAATTGAATTTATAATCAACGCCTCTCTTTCTTTTTGCATTCCTTCCATGCATTTGCATTGTATTTCATGCATTTGCATTTCATCATGTCACATGCATTAAAATTTGTAGAAAGACCCTAATTAGGTGAAGTTATTTCAGTAACCTAGAAGCCATGGATCAAAGAATGGAAAGACTAGAACAAATGCAAAAGGAAATACAGGAGCAGATGCAAGAACGATTAATCAAGATACAACAGGACATGATAGAACGAATGCAGGAATCTCAGAGTAACATGATGAATCAGTTGGCGCAGTTGTTGGTCAATAAACGTGAGAAAGGAAAGGGCGCTGCTACTAGTTTGGGAAACTATAATGACGACCCTGTTTACCCTCCGAGTTTTACCTCGCCTAATACCCAAGTGCCACCGGAGGTGCATCCCCAAAGGACGCCTGTTACTATTAGACCACAATATCAGATTGGTACCTCAATACCAGCCCACCTTCCGATCGGTTCGGTATTAAACCGGGAAAGTCCGCTAACCTGTGGTCCCCAATTTCATGAACTAGCGAAATGGACAAGGCAAAATAGATTTGTCAAAGCAACTTGAGAAGCTGTTGCAAGTGGCTAGAAGAAAGGTTTAAAGAAATAAAAGCAGTGACCATCGTCATGGGGTAGACGCTAAGGACTTAAGTTTGGTCCCGGACTTGGTACTTCCGCCAAAGTTCAAAATGCCTGAATTTGAAAAATACAATGGGACTACTTGCCACGAGGCTCACATAACTATGTTTTGGCGGAGAATGACTGGGTACGTTAACAATGACCAGCTGCTAATTCATTGCTTCCAGGACAGTCTGGCGGGAGCAGCATCTAAATGGTATAATCAGTTGAGCCGTATCGAAATTAGTTGTTGGAGAGACCTAGCCCAAGCCTTTATGAATCAATACAATCATGTCACGGACATGGCACCGGATAGAATTACTTTGCAAAGTATGGAAAAAAGACAAAATGAGAGTTTCAGACAATACGCGCAAAGGTGGAAGGAGGCCGCCATGCAGGTCCAACCACCCTCTTAGAAAAAGAAACTACCATGCTCTTCATCAACACCCTGAAGGCTCCTTTCATAACCCATATGATAGGGAGTACCACTAAGAGCTTCGCCGACATGGTAATGGCAGGGGAAATGATTGAACATGTGATCAGATGCGGCAAGATTGAAGCAGGGGAAACCACTAGAAGGCCTGCTCCTAGAAAAAAGGATGACGAGGTGAACAATACAAACATGGAGGACCTAAAGTTAATTACCGTTAATCAGCCAAAAATGGTGACTACTGAGTATCAAGGTTCATCAAGGAAAGAATCTCGCACAAGGAAAAATATTGAAAAACTCCAATTTACGTCAATCCCTGTGACGTATAAGGAGTTGTATCAAAGTTTATTTGATGCACACGTTGTGTCCCCCCAATATCCAAAACCGATGCAACCTCCATACCCAAAATGGTATGACCCAAACACTCAGTGTGAGTACCACGCCGGGATCACAGGCCATTCGATAGAAAATTGCCTTACTTTCAAGAAATTGGTGGAAAATCTCATCAACATGGGTATTGTGAAGTTCGATGACGGAGCAGTGGTAATTGAAACTGGGGGCAGGAGAGTTGCGTTTCCTTAAAGAAGTCATTAGAAACCTAGAAATCAGGGGATCAGAACGCCAATGGTGTACCCGAAGAGAACCGAGGAATAAAAGTTTTTCGAGCATCTGCCTTTATGTACTTGGGAGTGTTTTGAACAATGAGACTGTGGAAGAAACATGTATTTTTAAAGCTAATCTAGAGTAATGTGCAAAACACACTTGTTGCTTTAAGCCTAGAGGCAATAAGAGTCCTTTTGCGAAGTAGGCTTGTGTCCAGAATTTTTATTTCAATCAAATGCATCTTTCTAAGTAAATATTTTCGTTCTTTACATTTTATTCTGTACATTTTTTCAATTTTTATTCATGACCATGTCATACGAATAATCATCCTTAGGATCATTTATTGGATTTCCTACCCACAATGGGCCCCCAGATATCAATGACATGAGCGACGTTACATTAACTCCTTTTAGTGAGATATGTATCTAGAGGATCTAAGGGCTTTGAAGATGACAAAGATTGCAACTTACTTCCCCAATGGTAGATCCTACCTTATGAAGTGCCGCAGACGCTATGAACTAACGAAAGAGATGAAGATGGGCGTAGCTCCTCGTAGGAAAAAGGCAAGGCATCGTTGAGCTATTTTCAGAATTCAAGATGTTTTCATACGATCATATCAAGGCATGCCAAACTACTAAAACATGGGTATCTTTGTTAAGGTTGGGGTTTAAAGAACCCATGTTTTATGACAGCCTAGCTTATCAAGAGGTTCAAGCTATTGGTTCACCAAGAAAAGGAAATTGCATCTGTTATGCCATAAAATGCTAAGTCGAGGAAGACTGTGCCTTCTCTATTTTCCCTATATGAAGCATGGATGTTAACAAGCCAGTCTCCTCAAAAGCTTTTAGCCAACATCGATTCATATTCATGGTCGTTGGTTACCTCACTGAGAGGGTGAAGGTCGCTTCATATGCCAAAATTACAAAGTCGACAGTCATCAAATTCAAAAAAAAACATTCAAGATTTTTGTTGAAGAAATGACTGAGACTTGTAAAGGTTGGCATAGAGAAGTTACCATTTACCCTTTAGGTTCCTTGGACGTTGGCTAGGACTTTTACCGGGGCATCTTTCCCATTGGTTTATGAAAGGGCAACAATTGTTGGAATATAAGATTTCTTTTCCCCAAGCTTGGATTGAATTAGATGAAGCAGAATGCCTCCAGTAAGCTTGATTGAAAGTATTCAGCATGGTCAAATTTACCAAAAATGGATGATACGGGCTTATGACAAAAAGGTTCGCTCAAGAGAATTTCAGGAAGAGGACCTAACATTAAGAAAGATTCTTCTTATCCAAAAGAACTCCAAAGAAAAAGTAAATGCCTTATACAGCAAAGAAGGCCTGTTCTAGGGAAAAATGGGTGTTAACTAAGATGGATGGCAAGGACCTGCCCAATTCGGTGAGTTCAGATTCGATAAAAAAGTTTTCCAAAAAAAAAAAAAAAAAAAAACAAAAACCAAAAACACAAAAAATGAAAAACACGAAAAAGGAAAAGAAAAAAGAAAAAGGAGAGGCCAAGGCGAAAACCCGCAAAGGGCGCTTTGAGACCAAAGGGTATTTGAGTTGAAAACCCGAGAAGGGCAGCTCAAAATTTTGATCGAAAGTAGGGCATCTGATGGTTTTGCTACACTCGAAGAAGTATGTTACGTCTTGGGGCATCGACAAAGTACTCTGGATCCCCTAAACACATATTAAGCTCAAAATGGTCCTCAAGAAGTTGGAACAGAAGCTCAAGTCATGTATCTGGGGCACTTAGTTTCCATTTTACCCATTTTGTTACTTGTGGTTATTTTATTCCTTTCAAAAACCACCGATAAATTTCCTTCTTAATTACATTTGCTAGCTTTGATTAACTTGTTTGTTTGAGCTATGCTCCCAATCGCTTTTTTTTTTCCATTGTTACAATCTTTTTCAGGCATTTTGCATTGAAATAACGATTAGTGGACTAATAATACTTTCATAAAAGGAGTTTTGCATATTACTCTGGAAGCTTCTGAATAATACAAGGACCTGAAACAGGACTATTGTTTAGAACTCACCCAGCTCAAGGTTTGGAAATATTGGAGAAAGATGATTATCTCTTTGGACCTTTTATTGGTTGAACAAAAAGACAAGACATTTCACCGGTGATACAACCTTGACAAATAACGAGCAATGCCAACCCAACTGTACAAAGGGATCATTCTCGAGAAAAGAAAAATGATACTCTGCATTCATGCACATATCAAGCCTACACATCTGGTCATTACACCAGTGAATGGTGTAATAGATCAAATTGATCCTATACCTCGGTGTTACAGCAGGATGGATAGAAGAAACCAAATGTTATTCTCCTAAAGTTGCAGTGAGAGATGCAAACTTTATGTTCCAGAAGGTACAGTGGAAGGGACTCTGAAATCATGGCGGGGTAAGCTTGTTAAGCAGAATATGATCGTTTTTGGGTTTTCTATCAAAGATACTGGCTGAATGAGAAAGCATGATAATGCATCAGTGATAGAACCTTAATGAACTACGAGCAATGACGACCCCAAGCATTTAAAATGGATCATTTAATTTTGCATTCATACATTATTTCAAAGCACGTTTAGTTAGGAGTATTCGACACATTGCATCCTAATCATTGTAAAAAGACCATTCTCATGACATTCTGCATTCATGCAAGTGTCGCCCATAACACATGCAGCTAGGAGACTTTGAGTCGTTCGATCATAACATCCTCATCATTTGCATAAGCATAAGCACATAAAATTAATTCTACAGATGTGTTCCTTAAAGAACGGTGTAGCGATATTGAAGTTGATTTTATTCCCTCGAGATGGTAGTGGAGAAGACTGAAGATTGAAGTCTTCCTGGAGATAGTAAGGAAGTAAATTGGAAAGTATAGTTTTTATTCCCTAGAGATGACGGTGGAGCGGTGAAGTTTGAAGTCTTCACGAAGATAGTAAGGAAGCAAATTGGAAAGTTCAATTTTGTTCCTAGAAATGATAGTGGAGTAGATCAAGATTGAAATCTTCCGAATATAGTAAGGAAGCACACTTGGAAAGTTCGATTTCGTTCCTCAAGATGGTAGTGGGCGATCAAGATTGAAGTCTTCACGAAGATAGTAAGGAAGCAAATTGAAAAGTTGATTTTGCTCCTTCGAGATGGTAGGGAGCAGTGAAGATTGAAGTCTTCACGAAGATAGTAATGAAGCAAATTGAAAAGTTCGAATTCTCATTTCCTCGACGTTCCAGTGGAGTAGGTTGAGATTACAAATCCCGTCTCTTTGAGTTAATAATGAGGATCAATCATTATTCCTTTGAAGTTTCGATTAGAGAAGATGGAGATTGCGAATCTCTTCTCCACAATTCTCATTTCCTCGACGTTCAATGGAGTAGGTTGAGATTACAAATCCGCTTCCACGAGTTAATAATGAGGATCAATCATTATTCCTTTGAAGTTTCAGTTAGAGAAGATGGATATTACAAATCTCTTCTCCCTGAATTCTCATTTCCTCGACGTTCCAATGGAGTAGGTTGAGATTACAAATCCGTCTCCTGAGTTAACAATGAGGATCACCCTTATTTCAGTGGAGAAAATGGAGACTACGAATCTTTTTTCCATGAATTCTTATCCTGAAGTCACAATGAAACAAGTTAGAGATCAAAAATAGATCTGGTCTCCTTGAGTTTGCAGGAAGCAGATCAAAGATTCAGTCTGGTGATCCCCGAGTTTGCAGGGATCAGATTGAAGATAGTAGATTTGACCTTCTTGAAGTTGCAGAAATGATCGAAGATTCATCGGTGATCCACGAGTTTGCGAGGATCGGATCAAGATAACAGATTTGACCTTCCTGAAGTTGCAAGAAGCAGATCGAAGACATCAGTCTGGTGATCCCTGAGTTTGTAGGGATCAGATTGAAGAAAGTAGATTTGAAGTTCCTAAAGTTGCATGAAGCAGATCGAAGATTCAGTCTGGTGGTCTTTGAGTTTGCAGGGATCAGATTGAAAATAGCAGATTTGACATTCCTGAAGTTGCAGGAAGCAAATTGAAGACATCAGTCTGGTGATCCCTGAGTTTGTAGGGATCATATTGAAGATAACAAGTCTGGCGCTCCTGATGTTACAGGAGCGAATTGAAAGAGCAGATCGAAGGCAAATCTTGGCTCCCTAACCAGTAGGGAACATGATTTAGGCCACCGTCCTATTGCCACTGACCAGCAGTGGAATGGGCCAAAAATTATAGATCTTGTCGCCCTAACCAGTAGTGGGGCAAGATCGAAGGCGAATCTTGGCTCCCTAACCAGTAGGGAACATGATTTAGGCCACCGTCCTATTGCCACTGACCATTAGTGGAATGGGTCAAAAAATTGTAGATATTGTCTCCCTAACCAGTAGTGGGGCAAGATCGAAGGCGAATCTTGGCTCCCTAACTAGTAGGGAACATGATTTAGGCCACCGTCCTATGTCCCTGACCAGCAGTGGAATAGGTCAAAAGTTGTAATTCATCCCCTAACCAAGTAGGGAGCATGGTTAGCTTTAATCCTATTGCCTTAACTAGCAAAGGAATAGGTCAAGACCAAAGACCTCATCTCTCGGAGATGCAGTGGAGCAATCTAAAATGAACAAGTCACATCCCATTGAAGTCGCAGTAAGAGCAAATTGAAGCCACAGATCCCATCTTGTCGAAGTGGCGGTGGAGTGGATCAAAGCAACAAGGTATGGTGGACTAAAACAAGGCTACCTGAAGAAGAATGGCACCAAAGAAGTCAAGACTCGGCAAGACCGGGCAAAATTGGCCTTTTGAAAGTCTTTGCTCCATTCCCGTTGCACGATAATGAGCAAAGAGAGGCAGCTGTACAAGTCTAATTCTGCCCGGCCCATTTTACAACAAATTAAACCCAAAACCCAAAACCTAAACCCCAAATTACCCTAAACCTAAGACCCAAATTATCCTAGCCCAAGACCCATTTTCAAACCCAAATCAGAAAAAAACCTAACCCTAATTTTCCCTTAACCCCAAGTGGTGCCGCCTCTGATGCCTCTGACATCCACCTGCCCTTCACTTGCTCTGCCTCTAACGCCACCTGCTCCACCGCCCTAGCACCTGCAAAACAAGACAGAAGAAAACACGCAACAGCCACAGAAAAGAGCAGCAAGCAATTTGTTTTCTTTATTGAATCTTAGCTATAAAGCCACAAGAAAACCATTATAACGGAAGGTTTTTGGAGAGAAAAAAACAGAAAGAAAATCAGAGCAAAAAGGATTCAAACCTACCAAAATCAGAAAAGGATTTTTGTATTCACGAATCCTGAAAATCAAAGCGATGTTTTGAAGGTTAATTTCCCTCATTTTACTTACCGTCGATTGATTTTTTTCTTTGTCTTTTCGAACCTTCATAGATAAGATCAACAACGGACAGAGGCATACAACTAGATCAGAAATCGAAAGCAAAGAAAAAAGCTGATTTCATTATATTTTTCATTATCTTGCTATCGATTTTTATTATTTCTGAATCTTTGTAAACAAAAATCAAAAAAGAAAGACGAAAGGGCTTACCTGGACACCGGGGCTCGACTGGAACGGGTTCTGAAATAGGGCCAAAGGGCTCCTCCCTGTGCGACCTTTGCCACCAGATACGCGGTGGTGCGACGAACGGTGTGAGAAGTCCGACCGTCGGGCACAAACGAGGAAGAGAGGAAACTTTCCCTCTGCTTCCGTTTTTGAAACGAAAAAGGGGGCCTTAGGGATTTGTTTTCTGTTCTTTTGGCTTGGGGAATTAAAGAAATAAAGATGGGGTTAAGGGCAATTAAAGCTGCGTCGTTTGGGGTGTTGGGGACCGTTCATATCTCTTTAATGGGGTATTTGCAAGATGAGTCCCTCCCCTTGCGGCGTCGCTCAATTGAATCCCCTTTTACTTTCCCCGTTTTTTAATTTTGCCCCATCATTTTGCTGCGTTTTTCAATTTAGCCCATACCTGGTCATTTGAAACGTCACACAATCAAAGGGTTGGGTTATTTACTCGTTTAGTCCCCATAAGTCCGCGCACGTTGCAGATCGGTCCTCGTCCTTTCTTTTATTTTCAAATTTAACCCCAAAATCCCATTTTAATTTCAATTCAATCCCTTTTTAAGTCGACTCGCGATTTTTGTACATTTATTATCATTATTACTATATTACTACATCATTATTATCATACTATATTATTATTATTATTACTTTATTATTATTACTAGTATTCTTGCATTATTATTATTATTTTATCTTTTGCCAATTACTTCATTTTTATTATTTCTTAAGCATCCTCGTATTATTTTGTTATTATCATCACTTTATTTTATTTTCTTATTATCATTATCGTATTTATTTACTAGTTTTATTTTATGTTTTGCTTTCTACCATTGTTTTGCTTAATGATGTCTTCATTGTTTTTATTATATTTATTATCATCATCATTTCTACTATTGTTTTCGTAACCATACTATCATTATTATTATTTTATTATTATTATTACTATTATTATTATTATTATTATTATTATTATTATCCTTATATTTACTATGTTTATATTTACATTTATTTTCTTAATTTTATATTATATTATTAAACAAAACACATTCTCAGAAAATTATCATATTTCATCAAGGTTTTAAAATAAAGGCAATGTTTCGTATTTATTATTATTATCATTATATTACTACTATTTTTTTTTGTATATCAAAGATTCTTCGTTCTATTATTATCGTCCTATCATCATCATTATTATTATTTTATTCTCATTATTATTATTATTATTATTATTATCCTTATATTTACTATATTTATATTTACATTTATTTTCTTAGTTTTATATTATATTATTAAACAAAACACATTCGTAAAATTATCATATTTTATCTAAGGTTTTAAAATAAAGGCAATGTTTCAGATTTAGAAATTGGGAATAGTGCTCTAACGTCTTTGAGTTGCGATTTTCCGTTTGACTAATAACTAAACATCCTTTTGATAAACTTTGTAAAATCATGAGATAGCTTTGATTACGAAGGTGTAGAATATCATGTCCTAACGTCTTGGATGTGATGTTTGTACCCTCTCGAACAAAGAAATCTCAAATATCCTAATACCTTTTAAAGGACCCGTATTTTAAAAATCTTTTAAATTTCCGACATTAAGACACTAATTAATCATTTTGGTACCAATTTTGGGCGACGAGGGTGGTAACCCTTCCTCGTCTGTAACCGACTTCGAACTCGTTTTACGGATTTCAGAGACCAAAATCGTTGTTTTGATAAATCAAACTATTTATTAAAACAACCGCTTTTACGAGGTGACCCGATCACACCTCAACAAAAAGGGATTGGTGGCGACTCCGTTTTTTATTTTTAAACCCAAAGTCGAACCCCTTTTTGTTTTCTTCCAAAAAATGGTTACGACACCTATAATGAAATTGTTAAAAAAATAAAATGAATCGTAATCTGTAACAAAAAGAAAAGGTTCCAGTCACGTTCAAGCAACTCAGTTCATTTAAACATAATGATTATGCTTTAAAAGCAACTCATAAATCAGCCTCCCAAAATCCGAGTCCAGATTTGAAAATTTAGATACCTTTCAGAAATAAGAAACAGCTAGCTACTTGCGCAACATAAACATTAACAACGTAACAAAATGGAGATAAGAGGAAGTGATCAACGAAGCCTCCTAGCTTCCCTCCCAGACTCGAGCAAGGTGAGAATATCTCCCTCCCTGACCGGTCCCTTCACGTTCCTCATAATAAAACGGTTCTGATCATCCAAAAACTTGGCTCTCACTTGAGTCACCTGACCTCTCGATCCCGTCCTTCCCGTAATTTTCACCACTACAGCAAACTTAATTTGTGAATCCATCCGCAAATAATCATGCAAAGATTGTTTTTAACATCATGGCTCAAAAAGTTTGAATTTAAGATGCTCGATAAGGATAGCTAAAACAAAATTATTGATTGCATATTTGAAGGCCCCATCTAAACAAACTGGATAGAAAAATGTTCCAGTGATGAAAATGGTTCATTATGATCCATACACTACAAAGAAACTTTCAATGATAATTAAGTAAACTAATCTTGAAAATCGATTGAACAGACTATTGCTGATTTAATTAAATCAATGGCTTGAAAAGGGTACCTTAAGATGACATTATTTGTCAAACCCATTACACCAAATTAGATAGATAATGCACCAAAGAAAGTAGCATAAGTTCATGAAGATCCTTACACTTACGGTTTGCAAATTAACAAACAGACTTCAACAGATAACCGAGTAATCTACCCTTCAAAACAGATTTAACACGACCATTGTAGGTTCAATTTAACCTCGTTATGCCAAATTTGATAGAAAAAGCTTCGTAAAGCAGCATGATTCATTGAGATCAATACACTTTCTACTTTGCAAATTAACAAAGATGCTTCATGAGATAATCAAGTGATTTACTCTTAAAACAAATTAAACAGAGTACTCTGAATATTTTAATGAAACAAGGGACCTCAAAAAGGATTATTGATCATGAATTAGAAAACTCATTTCAATCGAATTTGATGTAAAAAACACTTCAGCAGAATCAGCAACGGTTCATTAAGATTCATACACTTTCATCACATATTGGCAGCATGACTCAACAGATAATCTATTGCTGATTAAACTTAATAAAAAAACAACTTAGTTCTTCCATAAAGAAAGAATAAAAAAAAAAGAGATGCCAAAGAAATTTATAAAATCTGACCTTAAATGTAACTAAAGTAAACTACAAAAAAGCTGAACCGGAATCGATAAAATCGACCTTAAATTTGGCTAAGTAGGAGGCCAACGACAAGGTAGCCGCTGCTTCTGTGAATTTCAGAGTGAGGGAATGATAAAAGCCCTAGAATTAGGGTCTATATAGGCAAATTTTTTAAATGACGGGATTTGGGCTTGTAGTCGGAAGTCGAGCGGGGTGATGCCAGGCCCCATGGAAATTATAAAACATTTAAATACAAGCTAAGAATTAAAAATATAAATATTATCCTTTTAAAACTTTAATCTAAATATATGTAATATTTTAATTTGTTACGTTTATGTTTTCTTTGTTATGTTAATATCTAATATGAGTTTTATAAATGTGTTAAAAGCATTAAAAAATTTACAATAATACAATTGTGTCAATATTTAATTACAAATATTTAATTATTATATTTAAATATTTAAATATAGTTTATATATTCTAATTAAATTTAATAAGCAATTTATATTAATTACTTAGAAATATTTAAAATTAATATTATTTATTAAAATATTAACAATAAATTATAATAAATTATTTTTATATTTTTTGTTAAAATATCATAATATTAATTAATTTGAACATTATTTAAATACATATTTGTTACATAGATATTTTACTTCTCAAAAGTACTTTTTGACAGCAATGCCAAACATTTAAATTTTTCAAAAGCACTACTCAAAAGCATTGCGAAATTGGCCCTTACAGTTTTGCAAATTAACAGCAGACTTCAACAGATAACCAAGTAATCTACTCTTCAAAACAGATTTAACACGACCATTGCAGATTCAATTTAACCCCGTTATGCCAAATTTGATAGAAAAAAGCTTCGGCAAAGCAGCATGGTTCATTGAGATCAATACACTTCCTACTTTGCAAATTAACAGCATGCTTCATGAGATAATCAAGTGATCTACTCTTAAAAACAAATTAAACAGTACTACTGCTGTATATATTTAACGAAACACTTGAAAAGGGACCTTAAAAAAAGATTATTGATCATGAATTAGAAAACTCATTTCACCGAATTTGGCAAAAAACGCTTCAAAGAGAATCAAGAATCAGTTCATTAAGATTCATACACTTTCATCACATATTGACAGCATGGTTCACCAGATAATCTATTGCTGATTAAACTTAATAAAAACAACTTAGTTCTTCCATAAACAAAGAAAAAAAAAAGATGCCAAAGAAATTTATAAACAACGAAACAACAATAGACCGACCTTAAATGTAACTAAAGGAAACTACAAAAAAGTGAAGGGAATAGATAAAATGGACCTTAAATTTGACTAAGTATAAGGCCAACAACAAGGTAGCGGCTGCTTCTTGTGAATTTCAGAGTGAGGGAATGATAAAAGCCCTAGAATTAGGGTTTATATAGTCAAGTTTTTTAAATGAGGGGATTTAGGCTGAGTGGGGGGAAATGCCAGGGCCCCATTCAAATTTTCAATTTTGCCTCATGAAATTTTTTAAAATTTTAAATTATAAAAGATAAAATTGCACTTTGGCCTCTTAAAATTATAAAACTTGATTTAATCCTTTAAAATTATAAATATATAGACTATAAAAATTAAAATTTTATTCGCCCCTAAAAATTAAATTCAAGTCTAATGTTTTCCCAAATCAAATTTGTCGAAATAGTGAATATATGGTTAATCTAATCGATTGTCGTATCTTATTAAAATTATTTATGAATCAAACAAATAAAATTAGGGTCTAAATGAATTTTTATTTATTTAATCCATCTCAAATTTATTTCTTCCACAAATTAAAGCTAAGATAAATATTTGAATATTGAAATTTTATTTGAATATTTCAAATTTGAATATGAAAAGATGCATCAAGAGGGTGAATATATTAGTCATACATGCATGTTGAATTAATATGCTGAGAACTAAAGTAGTGGTATGTAGACTATTTCTACATTAAAACATTTAAATAGAAACTAAAATTAAAAATATAAATAATTTAAAACTAAAAAGTATCTTGATCGATTGGTCTCAACACTCTAAATCAAGGATCTACTAATTAATAACCATGGGCCTCACCTACACCCACGGATAAATCCCAAAAGCCCTAAATTGAATCAGAAATGACCAAAACACCAGATTAGAAACCTCAAATCCCTTGGGCATAATAGGCAATCAAAAAGATTTGTTTATTTACGCAAGCCCTCTTCAGAACTCACAAGAGAAGCAGCTGCTCCTCCTTCCATCTCCTAAACAAGGTTCAGCCATGTATTCTCTTCTTCTCTCGCAGTTTCTGTTGTCGTTTTTAGTAGTATTCAGCTGTAGATTTGTTGCCGTTGAGTTAGATAAAACGGACCTTAAATTTAGTTAAGTACAAGGCCAACGACAAGGTAGTGGCTGCTTCATGTGAATTTTAGAGTGAGGGAATGATAAAAGCCCTAGAATTAGGGTTTATATAGTCAAGTTTTTTAAATGAGGGGATTTGGGCTTGTAGCCAGAGGCTGAGTGGGGGAAGATGCCAGGGCCCCATGGAAATTTTCAATTTTGGCCCATGAAATTTTTTTAAATTATTAAATTATTAAAGGAAAATTTACACTTTGGCCTCTCTAAAATTATAAAAATTTGATTTAATCTTTTAAAAATTATAAATATTTAGATTATAAAAAATTAAAATTTTATTCGGCCCCCCTAAAAATTAAATTCAAGTCGATGTTTTCCCAAATCAAATTTGTCGGAATAGTGAATATATGGTTAATCTAATCGATTGTCGTATCTTATTAAAATTATTTATGAATCAAACAAATTAAATTAGGGTCTAAATGAATTTTATTTATTTAATCCATCTCAAATTTATTTCTTCCACAAATTAAAGCTAAGATAAATATTTGAATATTGAAATTTTATTTGATAAAATTAAATAAAAATCAGCAAACTGTATAAAATTATAATAAAATCAATTAAAATATAAAATTATAATAAAAATTTTAACGGAGATAAAAATTTTAGTTAATTGATAAAATTATAATAATAAAAGATCAAACTGTATCAAATTAAAATATAATAAGTAAATTAAAACCAAAGACTTAATTATTACACAATACAATTTCAACATAACACATACTTCTCTCTTCTTCATAATCACATGAATGAAAGCTCCTACCTCTATTTATAGAGTTTAGTGACCGTTGGATTGTTGATACATGTTAAAATCCTTACCATTAATTTCACAAATATCTAATAACTAGAATGTTGATGTATAATATCTAGTCTTCTAGAAAATATCTTATTTCTTAATTATATATATTTAAGAGATAAATTTAGTTTTATCTAAAAGTTGTATTTACTTTCAACAAAATTAATAAAAAGAAAAGAAGAAATAATTTGAATATGAAAAGATGCATCAAGAGGGGTGAATATATTAGTTATACATGCATGTTGAATTAATATGCTGAGAACTAAAGTAGTGGTATATAGACTTTTCTACATTAAAACATTGTGACTTAAATAGGTAGTGGAGTAGAAATTTTGACTTGTTGGGTCACAATATAAATTCACCAATAAAATGGGGAATGGAGAGGTGAGTGGATTTGATTGGATAAAATAAATATTCTATGGAAAACACTTATTGTAAGTAGTTTTTTATTATATATATAAAAAAGTAGTAGTAATAAAGCAAGGCAATTGCAAATTCATTTTCCTTGCAAAATAATTTAATTTTAATTAAGTTTTAAGATGGTGGAAGTTACTAGTGATAGTTCTAGTACAGCCATTGCAAGAGCAATTAAGAAAATGAGAAGCGACTGGATACTTATTGGATCCCTCCTATTGCATACAAACAAATTGCATGCCATGCCCTACTCTTCCTATGCCTTACTATATACAAACAAATTGCATGGCCCATTGATTTGATTGCTATGTCTCACTCATAATTCACATCAACACATGTTTAAATTTTCACATGCAAAAAAAAAACATTTGACAGTCCTTTAAATTAGTCAAATCCTTATTCCATTACACGATCTTTTCTTGTGAAAATTATGACTAAATCAACATAATATGCAAAAGCTGAAAGTTAAATTTATCATTATAACCAAACATATAATCAAACTAAATCAAGAAATTAATTGGAAGTAATAGAACTATTTAAAATGGATCGAAATTGCCGATTAAATCTTAATCAATTGGTATGGACATCATTATTAGACGTGAGTTTGAATGCACTTAAACACATTATCTTACTATTTATGGATTGAGAGCCATAAGTAATTCTAGATATTGTATAAAAAATCGATATAATCGTAACCTATAATGAAATTGTTAAAAAATAAAATGAATCGTAATCGTAACAAAAGGAAAAGGTTCGATCCACGTTCAAGCAACTCAGTTCATTTAAACATAATGATTATGCTTTAAAAACAACTCATAAATCGGTCTCCCAAAATCCGAGTCCAGTTTGAAAATTTAGATACCTTTCAAAATAAGAAATAGCTAGCTACTTGCGTAACATAAACATTAACAACGTAACAAAATGGAGATAAGAGAAAGTGATCAACGAAGCCTCCTAGCTTCCCTCTCAGACTCGAGCAAGGTGAGAATATCTCCCTCCCTGACCGGTCCCTTCACGTTCCTCATAATAAAACGGTTCTGATCATCCAAAAACTTGACTCTCACTTGAGTCATCTGACCTCTCGATCCCGTCCTTCCCGTAATTTTCACCACCACAGCAAACTTAGTTTGTGAATCCATCCTGCAAACAATCATGTAGCATTGTTTTTAACATCATGGCTCAAAAAAGTTCGAATTTAAGATGCTCAATAAGGATAGCTAAAACAAAATTATTGATTGCATATTTGAAGGCCCCATCTAAACAAACTGGATAGAAAAATGTTCCAGCAGCGCAGAAGTGGTTCATTATGATCCATACACTACAGCAAACTTTCAACAGATAATTAAGTAAACTAATCTTGAAAATCGATTGAACAGGACTATTGCTGATTTAATTAAATCAATGGCTTGAAAAGGGTACCTTAAGACGACATTATTTGTCGTAAAATTGAAAACCCATTACGCCAAATTAGATAGATAATGCACCAGCAAAGTAGCATAAGTTCATGAAGATCCTTACACTTACGCTTTGCAAATTAACGTGAGACTTCAACAGATAACCAAGTAATCTACCCTTCAAAATAGATTTAACACGACCATTGTAGGTTCAATTTAACCCTGTTATGCCAAATTTGATAGAAAAAAGCTTCGGTAAAGCAGCATGGTTCATTGAGATCAATACACTTCCTACTTTGCAAATTAACAGCATGCTTCAAGAGATAATCAAGTGATCTACTCTTAAAAACAAATTAAACAGTACTACTACTGAATATTTTTAATGAAACAAGGGACCTCAAAAAAAGATTATTGATCATGAATTAGAAAACTCATTTCGACCGAATTTGACAGAAAAAACGCTTCATCAGAATCAGCAACGGTTCATTAATATTCATACACTTTCATCACATATTGGCAGCATGACTCAACATATAATCTATTGCTGATTAAACTTAATAAAAAAACAACTTAGTTCTTCCATAAAGAAAGAATAAAAAAAAAGAGATGCCAAATAAATTTATAAACAACGAAACAACAATAGATCTGACCATAAATGTAACTAAAGTAAACTACAAAAAAGTTGAACCGGAATAGATAAAACCGACCTTAAATTTGGCTAATTAGGAGGCCAACGACAAGGTAGCCGCTGCTTCTGTGAATTTCAGAGTGAGGGAATGATAAAAGCCCTAGAATTAGGTTTTATATAGGCAAATTTTTTAAATGACGGGATTTGGGCTTGTAGTCAGAAGCTGAGTGGGGGGAGATGCCAGGGCCCCATGGAAATTATAAAAACATTTAAATACAAGCTAAGAATTAAAAATATAAATATTATCCCTTTTTAAAACTTTAATCCAAATATATGTAATATTTTAATTTGTTACGTTTATGTTTTCTTTGTTATATTAATATCTAATATGAGTTTTACAAATGTGTTAAAAGCATTAAAAAAATTTACAATAATATAATTGTGTCAATATTTAATTACAAATATTTAATTATTATATTTAAATATTTAAATATAGTTTATATATTCTATTTAAATTTAATAAATAATTTATATTAATTACTTAGAAATATTTAAAATTAATATTATTTATTAAAATATTAACAATAAATCATAATAAATTATTTTTATATTTTTTGCTAAAATATCATAATATTAATTAATTTGAATACCATTTAAATACATATTTGTTACATAGATATTTTACTTCTTAAAAGCACTTTTTGATAGCAATGCCAAATATTTAAATTTTTCAAAAGCACTTCTCAAAAGTATTGCCAAACTGGCTCTTACAGTTTTGCAAATTAACAGCAGACTTCAACAGATAACCAAGTAATCTGCTCTTCAAAACAGATTTAACACGACCATTGCGATTCAATTTAACCCCATTATGCCAAATTTGATAGAAAAAGCTTTGGCAAAGCGATGGTTCGTTGAGATCAATACACTTCCTACTTTGCAAATTAACAAAGATACTTCATGAGATAATCAAGTGATCTACTCTTAAAACAAATTAAACAAGACTACTTTTGAATATTTTAATGAAACAAGGACCTCAAAAAGATTATTGATCATGAATTAGAAAACTCATTTCAATCGAATTTGAAAGAAAAACGCTTCAAAGAAAATCAAGAACGGTTCATTAATATTCATACACTTTCATCACATATTGGCAGATGACTCAACAGATAATCTATTCTTTGATTAAACTTAATAAAAAACAACTTAGTTCTTCCATAAAGAAAGAATAAAAAAAAGAGATGCCAAAGAAATTTATAAACAACGAAACAACAATAGATCTGACCTTAAATGTAACTAAAGTAAACTACAAAAAGTGAACCTAATAGATAAAACCGACCTTAAATTTGGCTAAGTAGGAGGCCAACGACAAGGTAGCCAATACAGAATTTCGAAATGAGGAATGATAAAAGCCCTAGAATTAGGTTTTATATAGGCAAATTTTTTAAATGATGGGATTTGGGCTTGTAGTCAGAAGCTGAGTGGGAGGAGATGCCAGGGCCCCATGGAAATTATAAAAACATTTAAATACAAGCTAAGAATTAAAAATATAAATATTATCCCTTTTTAAAACTTTAATCCAAATATATGTAATATTTTAATTTGTTACGTTTATGTTTTCTTTGTTATGTTAATATCTATTATGAGTTTGACAAATGTGTTAAAAGCATTAAAAAAAATTTACAATAATATAATTGTGTCAATATTTAATTACAAATATTTAATTATTATATTTAAATATTTAAATATAGTTTATATATTCTAATTAAATTTAATAAATAATTTATATTAACTACTTAGAAATATTTAAAATTAATATTATTTATTAAAATATTAACAATAAATTATAATAAATTATTTTTATATTTTTTGCTAAAATATCATAATATTAATTAATTTGAATATTATTTAAATACATATTTGTTATATAGATATTTTACTTCTCAAAAGCACTTTTTGACAAAGAATGCCAAACATTTAAATTTTTCAAAAGCACTTAAAAGTATTGCCAAAGCGGCTCTTACAGTTTTGCAAATTAACGAGACTTCAACAAATAACCAAGTAATCTGCTCTTCAAAACAGATTTAACATGACCATTGCAGATTCAATTTAACCCCGTTATGCCAAATTTGATAGAAAAAAGCTTCGGCAAAGCAGCATGGTTCATTGAGATCAATACACTTCCTACTTTGCAAATTAACAGCATGCTTCATGAGATAATCAAGTGATCTACTCTTAAAAACAAATTAAACAGTACTACTGCTAAATATATTTAACGAAACACTTGAAAATAAACCTAAAAAAAATAATATTGATCATGAATTAGAAAACTCATTTCACCGAATTTGGCAGAAAAACGCTTCAGCAGAATCAGCAACGGTTCATTAAGATTCATACACTTTCATCACATATTGGCAGCATGGTTCAACAGATAATCTATTGCTGATTAAACTTAATAAAAAACAACTTAGTTCTTCCATAAACAAAGAAAAAAAAAAAGAGATGCCAAAGAAATTTATAAACAACGAAACAACAATAGATCTGACTTTAAATATAACTAAAGGAAACTACAAAAAAAATGAAGGGGAATAGATAAAACGGACCTTAAATTTGGCTAAGTAAAAGGCCAACGACAAGGCAACTTCTTCTTGTGAATTTTAGAGTGAGGAATGATAAAAGCCCTAGAATTAGGGTTTATATAGTCAAGTTTTTTTTAAATGATGGGATTTGGGCTGAGTGGGGGGAGATGCCAGGGCCCATTGAAATTTTCAATTTTGGCCCATGAATTTTTTTTAAAATTTTAAATTATAAAAGGTAAAATTATACTTTCGCCTCTCTAAAATTATAAAAATTTGATTTAATCCTTTAAAAATTATAAATATATAGACTATAAAAATTAAAATTTTATTCGCCCCTAAAAATTAAATTCAAGTCGATGTTTTCCCAAATCAAATTTGTCGAAATAGTGAATATATGGTTAATCTAATCGATTGTCGTATCTTATTAAAATTATTTATGAATCAAACAAATTAAATTAGGGTCTAAATGAATTTTTATTTATTTAATCCATCTCAAATTTATTTCTTCCACAAATTAAAGCTAAGATAAATATTTGAATATTGAAATTTTATTTGAATATTTCAAATTTGAATATGAAAAGATGCATCAAGAGGGTGAATATATTAGTCATACATGCATGTTGAATTAATATGCTGAGAACTAAAGTAGTGGTATATAGACTTTTCTACATTAAAACATTGTGACTTAAATAGGTAGTGGAGTAGAAATTTTGACTTGTTGGGTCACAATATAAATTCACCAATAAAATGGGGAATGGAGAGGTGAGTGGATTTGATTGGATAAAATAAATATTCTATGGAAAACACTTATTGTAAGTAGTTTTTTATTTTATATATATAAAAAAAAGTAGTAGTAATAAAGCAAGGCAATTGCAAATTCATTTCCTTGCAAAATAATTTAATTTTGATTAAGTTTTAAGATGGTGGAAGTTACTAGTGATAGTTCTAGTACAGCCATTGCAAGAGCAATTAAGAAAATGAGAAGCGACTGGATACTTATTGGATCCCTCCTATTGCATACAAACAAATTGCACGGCATGCCCTACTCTTCCTATGCCTTACTATATACAAACAAATTGCATGGCCCATTGATTTGATTGCTATGTCTCACTCATAATTCACATCAACACATGTTTAAATTTTCACATGCAAAAAAAAAAAAAACATTTGACAGTCCTTTAAATTAGTCAAATCCTTATTCCATTACACGATCCTTTCTTGTGAAAATTATGACTAAATCAATATAATATGTAAAAATTGAAAGTTAAGTTTATCATTATAACCAAACATATAATCAAACTAAACTGAAGAAATTAATTGGAAGTAATAGAACTATTTAAAATGGATCGAAATTGCCGATTAAATCTTAATCAATTGGTATGGACATCATTATTAGACGTGAGTTTGAATGCACTGAAACGCATTATCTTACTATTTATGGATTGAAAGCCATAAGTAATTCTAGATATTGTATAAAAAAAATCGATATAATCAGAACCTATAATAAAATTGTTAAAAAAATAAAATGAATCGTAATCTGTAACAAAAGGAAAAGGTTCCAGTCACGTTCAAGCAACTCAGTTCATTTAAACATAATGATTATGCTTTAAAAACAACTCATAAATCAATCTCCCAAAATCCGAGTCCAGATTTGAAAATTTAGATACCTTTCAGAAATAAGAAACAGCTAGCTACCTGCACAGCATAAACATTAATAACGTAACAAAACGGAGATAAGAGGAAGTGATCAACGAAGCCTCCTAGCTTCCCTCTCAGACTCGAGCAAGGTGAGAATATCTCCTCCCCGACCGGTCCCTTCACGTTCCTCATAATAAAACGGTTCGATCATCCAAAACTTGACTCTTACTTGAGTCACCGACCTCTCGATCCGTCCTTCCTATAATTTTCACCACCACAAGAAACTTAATTTGTGAATCCATCCCGCAAACAATCATGCAAAGATTGTTTTTAACATCATGGCTCAAAAAGTTTGAATCAAGATGCTCGATAAGGATAGCTAAAACAAAATTATTGATTGCATATTTGAAGGCCCCATCTAAACAAACTGGATAGAAAAATGTTCCAAGAAGCGTAAATGGTTCATTATGATCCATACACTACAACAAACTTTCAATGATAATTAAGTAAACTAATCTTGAAAATCGATTGAACAGACTATTCTTGATTTAATTAAATCAATGGCTTGAAAAGGTACCTTAAGATGACATTATTTGTCGAAAATTGAAAACCCATTACACCAAATTAGATAGATAATGCACCAAAAAAGTAGCATAAGTTCATGAAGATCCTTACACTTACAGTTTGCAAATTAACAGCAGACTTCAATGATCATTAAAGAACAATTCTTACATATCCTATCAACGAGCACACATGACCTGGGGGTTCAAGACCCGAATCACGAATTTAGTGGACTCAACAGGTAGAGTCTTACTGGATACTAATGTATCGCACACAAATGAATGAGTTGAGCAGGGGTCAATCAAAGGAATTACACTAGTATCAAAGAGAGTGAAAATACCCAGAATGACATCCGGAGATGAGGCCTCTCTCTGCACAGATGGCGTAAGCCCTAAGCAAATACAGTAGTCGATCGAACAACCGCATCTATAGTCCCTCTCAGTGCACCACTCCTACCCCCAAAATGAGATGGTCTACCTCGAGCTATAGTGCCGCTCGGTCTTGCACTCTGAGTAGCACTATTTCCAGCAGTTTTTGGGCAATCCTGAATGAAAAGGTCCTGCGAGCCACACTTGTAACAAGTGCGAGAAATGGATTTACCCCAACACTCTCCGAAATGCCGTCTGCCACACCGCTAACTCTCGGGTTTACTTGATCTCTCATTTTTAACGCTAGCAACGGATGTAGCCCGAGAGCTCACTCGGGGTCGCTCTCGTATAGAAATCCCAGTGTTGGGTTTGGATTGACTACCATCATTTTTAAACTTCTTTGTTACCGTTTGTGAATGTTTACCCGTCAATCTCTTCTGAAAATCTCTAGATTCAAGCTCAACCTTTCGTTTTTCTTTCCCCAATTCTTCTGCTTTACAAGCTCTTTCAACTAGCACGACGAATTCGTTAATTTCAAGAATACGAACCAGGAGCTTTATATCTTCATTTAAACCATCTTCAAATCTCCGGCACATAACAGCCTCTGACGAAACACACTCGCGAGCATAGCGACTAAATCGCACAAACTTGCGCTCATATTTTGATACGGTCATACGACCCTATTTAAGCTCGAGAAATTCTTTACGCTTAGAGTCAATAAAGCACTGGCTTATATACTTCTTACGGAATTCTATTTGGAAGAAGTCCCAAGCAACCCTTTCTTTCGGGACAACTAACACAAGCGTATTCCACCAGTAATAGGCAGAATCCCATAACAATGATATGGCACACTTCAAACACTCATCGGGTGTGCAGGACAGTTCGTCGAAAACACGAACAGTGTTATCAAGCCAAAACTCAGCTCTCTCAGCATCATCGTCATCTTCAACTCTAAATTCCTGAACTCCGTGCTTCCTAATGCAATCAACAAGAGGTTTGGTTACTCTTTCGGGTTAATAATCAAGGTACCACCAGATTACTGGGGAATATTGATTTTGGGGTGGTTGAATAGCGGATTGGTTCAGTATGTAATGACCGAACCAATCGCTCATCATACTATAGAAGGCATTCCTAGCCCCTCATTAGGATTACTCCTAGCCGTCGAGATCCCTCGCACGATCCCTCAGCGGGAATAGGAGCCACACTCTCGACATCATCATTATAGCTTCGCTTCGGATCGGATCCATTACTATATAAGAAATAAACACATTTCACCGTCGAAGTCATCACACTATCACATTATAATTTATGGCATGTATAGCTAGATTCACATGCGCCACGTTAGTCCGAGAATCGACTAAACCGTAGCTCGATACTAATCAAATGTAACACCCCTAACCCGTCTCCGTTGACGGATTAGGGTTACTGGCATTACTAAACTTCATACAAAATATTACACCATATAAAATCACTTGTTAATGTACATGTATATTTCATCAATTATTAGATCAGTTATTTGTGCAATACAAATAACATTATTTCGTCAAATAAGAACTCATTACAATCATATAGTAAAGTATTATTTACTGGACCATTTTTATACAACTACCGAACATGCATATAGTGCTTATCCGTTTATTCCATTTACAAAATCATCGATACAATTAAACATATATCATCAATACATATATGCTTTACTTTTGTATACAGCATGCCTCATTTCACACACCATAATTATAATAACCCAAGAAACTAATTCATTAACATCATTATTTTTCCATATTCGGCACGGTACCTTATACACCTAATCATTCAACCATTTCATGCATTCGCTTTAACCATTTTATGTGTTCTTTATTGTATTCAAGGCCGAACATGTATCAATGGTAGCATGCACATATACACTATATAACTCCTACCAACAGTTCATAGTCACTTAGCTTTACTTATAATCATATGCCGAATTTATCAATCACCATTCAAAAACATCTAGACTCTTAGATTATCTCATATTAACAAACATTGAACACCACTCTTCACAACATACCATCCTATAATAAGCTTTATCCATGACTATCATGTAAGTTCAATACAACTAAAAATTTAGCCAATTTCGTATGGCTCTTATATACATATCAACCAAACGAGAGACAAAAAATATTCAAGCTTATACATGCCATAATTTCAAGGTTTAACGATGAAATTTGATACCAAAAGTAGATGATAGTGCACTTGACTTCGACAATGCTTTCCCGAATGCGAGCTACCACTCCAAGGATCTAAATCATGAGCAAATACACCACGGTAAGCTATTAAAGCTTAGTAAGTTATAAGCAAAAAGATAGTGTATAAATATACCCAAGCAATTTAATAGTTTCTAATTAACTTAATTTAAAAATGGGTTAGATCGCAACATCCATACACATAATATATCATCATTATTCAATATCATTTCTATTTGGTCTCCAAAATAAATCCAAGGCTTCACATATTATGTTTCCATACCAAAATAGCTTACCCAATTTACATCAAAATGAACTATCGTATAACATATACAAACCTGTCACTCTCGTTTACCTCTATTAAGCATTTTTCGTCTTTTAGGAAAATCTGAAAACCCACACACGTAACACAAGTCTGTAACGTATCGCTCACATAGAGCAGCTACTTAACATCGCCGCTTTACATTGCCTGCCTTCCCGTAACGTATCACTCACATAGAGTTACTTAACATCTCCGCACACTTAGTGCCGCTTCCGTAACTTATCGCTCACATAGAGTCATTACTTAACATCTCCACACACATAGGCAGGTTTCAGTAACGTATCGCTCACATAAGTAGTTACTTAACATCTCCGCACACACAAGTGCAAGTTTCTGTAACGTATCACTCACATAGAGCCAGTTATTTAGCATTTTCGCACACAAGGCTTATTATCAAACCCCATTTATTCGCATCATACAAATTCACATATGATAAATATGAACATACATGATTACACACATTCAACCCAAACCACTTTTCTTATAATTTACTATCATAATCGGCCTTACTCAATTATACATATAGTAATTCATTCAATCCCCACCATTACTCATTTCATGCTCCACAATTAACTACTAATCAATTTGTAATTATGTATTCAATCCAAACATCCCAAAATTTCATACCTAAGGCACAAATATATTCGCCAACACGAATATTTATTCTTTACTCCATCACATTGGTAACATTTAAATAGCTATATATATATATAATTCACTCAATTAAGAAATTTGTACAAATAATCACATGTCCTTAGTACTATCACATTCGACCATCAAATAAAATCACCATATTCATTCGGTAATCAATATTTAAGACATAATTTCGTTAAAATGTACCTTTCAATTTGATACTTATTCATTTAAAATCAATTGCTTATAAACTTACTTGGTAGTTGAGAAGCTAAAATTTTCCGGTTACTCGATTAATTTAGCTTTCCCACGATCCGATTCCGGTTCTTTCCGTCCTTGTTCTAAAATAAAATTCAAAAAGAGTCCATTCAATTAACATTACATCCATTTTTAACTCTAAACACATAATTGGATAATCCTTTCAATCTACCAATCATAGTTTGCATTTTTACAAATAAATAAAATTTTACACTCATTCAAATTGGACGAAACACACACACACACACACACACACATATATATATATATATATATATATTTATATATTTATATATTTTTAAGCAATGCCAAACAATCCTTAAGCTCATTCAAGTTCTAAAATGCTATTCGATTTGACCCTCACCGTAAATTATATAATTCCCCTTTTTATCCTAAGAATTTACATATTTTACTAATTAGTCCCCAAAGCATAAAATTTAAAATATATGGAATTTGAATTAATCCCTTTAGGACCGAATTTTCCTTATCCTCCTACAAGTATATACCATTCACTTATTTAGAAATTTACGCCTCAATTATAAGTTTTCATGATTTATGTTATCATACTCCATTTATCTAACATTTCCTATTTAAAACATATTAATTTCATACATATGCATAACATTTCACCATCAAACTCAACAAAGCAAAATCATTCATCCATGGCCTAATATTTATCATGCTTTAAACTTTAAAATTTTCACATAGGCTTGATAGTATTTAAGCTAACTTGTTTAAAAATGTAAAATTCATAGAAATTAAGCTTGAATGCTTACCTTTATAAGACATGCAAACCGAAAAGAAATGAAAGTTTAAGCTTCCTCTTTCCTTGATAATTCCGTCAAGAAGATGGGAAGAAAGAGATGAAACAAGAATATGTTTTTCTTATTTTATTAGCATTCACATATATTTTAGTACCCCACTAATACTTTATAAAATAATAAAATACTCCTTAATAATTCTATCTCATTGTTGCCGTCCACCATCATTCAAACCCAAAACCCAAAACCTAAACCCCAAATTACCCTAAACATAAGACCCAAATTATCCTAGCCCAAGACCCAATTTCAAACCCAAATCAGAAAGAAACCGAACCCTAATTTTCCCCTACCCCAAGTGGTGCCGCCTCTGATGCCTCTGACATCCACCTGCCCTCCACTTGCTCTGCCTCTAACGCCACCTGTTCCACCGCCCTAGCACCTACAAAACAAGACAGAAGAAAACACGCAACAGCCACAGAAAAGAGCAGCAAGCAATTTGTTTTCTTTATTCAATCTTGGCTATAAAGCCACAAGAAAACCATTGTAACGGGGGGGTTTTCGGAGAGAAAAAACAGAGAGAAAATAAGAGCAAAAAGGATTCAAACCGACCAAAATCAGAAAAGGATTTTTGTATTCACGAATCCTGAAAATCAAAGCGACGTTTTGAAGGTTAATTTCCCTCATTTTACTTATCGTCGATCGATTTTTTCTTTTTACTTTTCGAACCTTCATAGATAAGATCAACAACGAGCGAGGCATACAACGGATCGAAATCGAAAGCAAAGAAAAAGCCAATTTCATTCTATTTTCATTATCTTGTCATCGATTTTTATTATTTCTAAATCTTTGTAAACAAAATCAAAAAGAAAGACGAAAGGGCTTACCGGACACCGGGCTCGACCGAACAGTTCAAAAGCGGGCCAAAGGGCTCCTCCTGCGCGACCTCTGCCACCAGATCTGCGGTGGTGCGATTTAACGGTGTGAGAAGTCCGACCGTCGAACACGAACGAGGAAGAGAGGAAACTTTCCCTCTGCTTCCTTTTTTGAAACGAAAAAGGGGGGCCTTAGGGATTTGTTTTATGTTCTTTTGGCTTGGGGAATTAAAGAAATAAAGATGGGGTTAAGGGCAATTAAAGCTGCGTCGTTTGGGGTGTTGGGGACCGTTCATATCTCTTTAATGGGGTATTTGCAAGATGAGTCCCTCCTCTTGCGGCGTCGCTCAATTGAATCCCCTTTTACTTTCCCTATTTTTTAATTTTGCCCCATCATTTTGCTGCGTTTTTCAATTTAGCCCATATCTGGTCATTTGAAACGTCACACAATCAAAGGGTTGGGTTATTTACTCGTTTAGTCCCCATAAGTCCGTGCGCGTTGCAGATCGGTCCTCATCCTTTCTTTTATTTTCAAATTTAACCCCAAAATCCCGTTTTAATTTCAATCCAATCCCTTTTTAAGTCGACTCGCGATTTTTGTACATTTATTATCATTGTTACTATATTACTACATCATTATTATCATACTATATTATTATTATTACTTTATTATTATTATTACTATTATTAATGCATTATTATTATTATTTTATCTTGTGCCGCTTATTTCATTTTTATTATTTCTTAAGCATCCTGTATTATTTTGTTATTATCATCACTTTATTTTATTTTCTTATTATCATTATCGTATTTATTTACTAGTTTTATTTTATGTTTTGCTTTCTACCATTGTTTTGCTTAATGATGTCTTCATTGTTTTTATTATATTTATTATCATCATCATTTCTACTATTGTTTTCGTAACCATACTATCATTATTATTATTTTATTCTCATTATTATTATTATTATTATTATTATTATTATTATTATTATCCTTATATTTACTATATTTATATTTACATTTATTTTCTTAGTTTTATATTATATTATTAAACAAAACACATTCGTAAAATTATCATATTTCATCTAAGGTTTTAAAATAAAGGCAATGTTTCGTATTTATTATTATTATTATCATTATATTACTACTATTTTTTTTGTATATCAGATTCTTCGCTTCTATTATTATCGTCCTATCATCATCATTATTATTATTTTATTCTCATTATTATTATTATTATTATTATTATTATTATCCTTATATTTACTATATTTATATTTACATTTATTTTCTTAGTTTTATATTATATTATTAAACAAAACACATTCTGTAAAATTATCATATTTCATCTAAGGTTTTAAAATAAAGGCAATGTTTCGTATTTAGAAATTCGGGGAATAGTGCTCTAACGTGATGGGTTGCGATTTTCCGTTTGACTAATAACTAAACATCCTTTTGATAAACTTCGTAAAATTATGAGATAGCTTTGATTACGAAGGTGTAGAATATCATGTCCTAACGTGCTGGATGTGATGTTTGTACCCTCTCGGAACAAAGAAATCTCAAATATCCTAATACCTTTTAAAGGATCCGTATTTTAAAATCTTTTCAAATTTCCGACATTAAGACACTAATTAATCATTTTGGTACCAATTTTGGGCGATCGAGGTGCTAACCCTTCCTCGTGCGTAACCGACTTAGAACTCGTTTTACGGATTTCGTAGACCAAAATCGTTGTTTTGATAAATCAAACTGTTTATTAAAACAACCATTTCTGACGATCACACCTCAACAAAAAGGGATTGGTGGCGACTCCGTTTTTATTTTTAAAACCCAAAGTCGAACCCTTTTGTTTTCTTCCAAAAATGGTTACTGACGACTTGGCGACTCCACTAGGGACTGATTTAGAAAGTCAAGCCATAAATTGATTATTTTCAGTCTTTTGTCAGAAATTTGAAAGTTAGATTTGAGAATTACGATCCTTTTATTGCATGTTGTTTTAATTTCGGTATTGCATCCTTTAAGTGGGAGTGAGAAACTACTCCTTCGTGAGGTCTTCACCTCCGTGCGGGATAGTGGACCGCTTTTGGGATACATCCGTACCTATGTCTTCGTGAGATTTTCATCTCCGTGCGTACCATAGGAAATGTATTCCCGAACCGAACTCGTTCTATATGAGCCTATAATGGGTGAGGATCGAGGAATCGCTAGTTCGGGTACCTTACCTTAGAACCAAACCACATGTAGTGAACCCAAGGACCCACCTTAGGTAGAACTATGTTAAGCCCTAGTGGTCACCGGATAGGTACTCTATTTTGTTTATTTCTCCGTGCTAACGTGTTTTGTTTTGTTTGTGATTGCATTGCATTGCATCACACCGCATCATCTTAGAAAGGAGGTGTTGATTCATATTCGATTGCTAAATAGAAGAGTTGATCATAAGGAAATGTGTTACTTGATAAAGTGGATTATAATACGGTCGTTCGAACATAGTCCAGGTAAACAACGAGAGAGGACTGATAACCCACAGAAGAATACAAGACTTTGCTCGAGGATTCAAGCCGACAAAGATTATTCGAGAGTCATCATGTCTCTATTTTCTAAAAGAAGCTTATAAACATCGCGAAAGATAAGTGAGCGAAGAGGTACGACCTAGATCAAGCAACAAGGAGCTAGAAGAGGTATCCATTGAGAAAGTTCATGGGGCACGACCATAACATCCGGATACGAAGAAGAGGATTGGTGTTTTCACCTGGACTATGAGGATAAAGCCGTATATGCAATCCGTTTTATGTAAAGAAATGTATTTTCTAGAAAAGTTCTTCTAATGGAATTGAATTTATAATCAACGCCTCTCTTTCTTTTTGCATTCCTTCCATGCATTTGCATTGTATTTCATGCATTTGCATTGCATCATGTCACATGCATTAAAATTTGTAGAAAGACCCTAATTAGGTGAAGTTATTTCAGTAACCTAGAAGCCATGGATCAAAGAATGGAAAGACTAGAACAAATGCAAAAGGAAATACAGGAGCAGATGTAAGAACGATTAATCAAGATACAACAGGACATGATAGAACGAATGCAGGAATCTCAGAGTAACATGATGAATAAGTTGGCGCAGTTGTTGGCCAATGAACGTGAGAAAGGAAAGGGCGTTGCTACTAGTTTGGGAAACGATAATGATGACCCTGTTTACCCTCCGGGTTTTACCCCACCTAATACCCAAGTGCCACTGGAGGTGCATCCCCAAAGGACGCCTGTTACTATTAGACCACAATATCAAATTGGTACCGCGATACCAACCCACTTCTCGACTGGTTTGGGTACTAACCCAGGGGAAAGTCTGGCTAACCCTGTGGTCCCCAATTTCGATGAACTAGCAGAAATGGACAAGGCAAAAATAGATTTGTCAAAGCAACTTGAGAACCGTTGCAAGTGGCTAGAAGAAAGGTTTAAAGAAATAAAAACGGCTGACCATCGTCATGGGGTAGACGGTAAGGACTTAAGTTTGGTCCCGGACTTGGTACTTTCGCCAAAGTTCAAAATGCCTGAATTTGAAAAATACAATGGGACTACTTGCTCCGAGGCTCACATAACTATGTTTTGGCGGAGAATGATTGGGTACGTTAACAATGACCAGCTGCTAATTCATTGCTTCGGGATATCTGGCGGAGCAAAGATCTAAATGGTATAATCAGTTGAGCCGTACCGAAATTAGTTGTTGGAGAGACCTAGCCCAAACCTTTATGAATCAATACAATCAGGTCGCGGACATGGCACCAGATAGAATTACTTTGTAAAGTATGAAAAAAAGACAAAGTGAGAGTTTCAGATAATACGCGCAAAGGTGGAAGGAGGCCGCCATACAGGTCCAACCACCCCTCTTAGAAAAAGAAACTACCATGCTCTTCATCAACACCCTGAAGGCTCTTTTCATAACCCATATGATAGGGAGTACCACTAAGAGCTTCGTCGACATGGTAATGGCAGGGGAAATGATTGAACATGCGATCAGACGCGGCAAGATTGAAGCAGGGGAAACCACTAGAAGGCCTGTTCCTAGAAAAAAGGATGACGAGGTGAACAATACAAACATGGAGGACCCAAAGTTAATTACCGCTAATCAACCAAAAATGGTGACTACTGAGTATCAAGGTTCATCAAGGAAAGAATCTTGCACAAGGAAAAACATTGAAAAACTCCAATTTACGTCAATCCCTGTGACGTATAAGGAGTTGTATCAAAGTTTATTTGATGCACACGTTGTGTCCCCCAAATACCCAAAACTGATGTAACCTCTATACACAAAATGGTATGACCCAAACACTCAGTATGAGTACCACGTCGGGATCACAGGCCATTCGATAGAAAATTACCTTACTTTCAAGAAATTGGTGGAAAATCTCATCAACATGGGTATTGTGAAGTTCAATGACGGAGCAGTGGTAATTGAAACTGGGGGCAGGAGAGTTGCGTTTCCTTAAAGAAGTCATTAGAAACCTAGAAATCAGGGGATCAGAACGTCAATGGTGTACCTGAAGAGAACCGAGGAATAAAAGTTTTTCGAGCATCTGCCTTTATGTACTTGGGAGTGTTTTGAACTGTGAGACTGTTGAAGAAACATGTATTTTTAAAGCTAATCTAGAGTAATGTGCAAAACACACTTGTTGCTCTAAGCCTAGAGGCAATAAGAGTCCTTTTGCGAAGTAGGCTTGTGTCCAGAATTTTTATTTCAATCAAATGCATCTTTCTAAGTAAATATTTTCGTTCTTTACATTTTATTTTGTACATTTTTTCAATTAATATTTTCGTTCTTTACATTTTATTTTGTACATTTTTTTCAATTTTTATTCATGACCATGCCATACGAATAATCATCCTTAGGATCATTTATTGGATTTCCTGCCCACAATGGGCCCCCAGATATCAATAACATGAGCGACGCTGTTACTAACTCCCTTTTTAGTGAGATATGTATCTAGAGGGATCTAAGGGCTTTGAAGATGACAAAGATTGTAACTTACTTCCCTAATGGTAGATCCTACCTTATGAAGTGTCAGCAGACGCTATGAACTAACGAAAGAGATGAAGATGGAAGCGTAGCTCCTCGTAGGAATAAGGCAAGGCATCGTTGAGCTATTTTCAGGAATTCAAGATGTTTTCGCACGATCATATCAAGGCATGCCAAACTACTAAAACATGGGTATGCTGTTAAGGTTGGGGTTTAAAGAACCCATGTTTTACAACAGCCTAGCTTATCAAGAGGTTCAAGCTATTGGTTCATCAAGAAAAGGAAATTGCATCTGTTATGCCATAAAATGCTAAGTCGAGGAAGACTGTGCCTTCTCCATTTTCCCTATATAAAGCATGGATGTTAACAAGCCAGTCTTCTCAAAAGCTTTTAGCCAACATCGATTCATATTCATGGTCATTGGTTACCTCACTGAGAGGGTGAAGGTCGCTTCATATGCCAAAATTAAAAAGTCGACAGTCATCAAATTCAAAAAAAAATTTAAGATTTTTGTTGAAGAAAGGACTGAGACTTGTAAAGGTTGGCATAGAGAAGTTACCATTTACCCTTTAGGTTCCTTGGACGTTGGCTAGGACTTTTGCCGGGGCATCTTTCCCATTGGTTTATGAAAGGAAACAATTGTTGGAATATAAGATTTCTTTTCCCAAGCTTGGATTGAATTAGATGAAGCGAATGCCTCCAAGAAGCTTGATTGAAAGTATTCAGCATGGTCAAATTTACCAAAAATGGATGATACGGGCTTATGACAAAAAGGTTCGCTCAAGAGAATTTCAGGAAGAGGACCTAACATTAAGAAAGATTCTTCTTATCCAAAAGAACTCCAAAGAAAAAGTAAATGCCTTATACAGCAAAGAAGGCCTGTTTTAGGGAAAAATGGGTGTTAACCAAGATGGATGGCAAGGACCAGCCCAATCCGGTGAGTTCAGATTCGATAAAAAAGTTTTCCAAAAAAAAAAGAAAAAACAAAAACAAAACAAAAAACAAAAACATAAAAAACGAAAAACATGAAAAAGGAAAAGAAAAAAGAAAAAGGAGAGGCCAAGGCGAAAACCCATAAAGGCTTTGTGACCAAAGGGTATTTGAGTTGAAAACCGAGAAGGGCACTCAAAATTTTGATCGAAAGTAGGGCATACTGATGTTTTGCTACACTCGAAGAAGTATGTTACGTTTGGGGCATCGACAAAGTACTCTGGACCCCTAAACACATATTAAGCTCAAAATGGTCCTCAAGTTGGAACAGAGAAGCTCAAGTCATGTATCTGGGGCACTTAGTTTCTATTTTACCCATTTTTGTTACTTGTGGTTATTTTATTCCTTTCAAAAACCACCGATAAATTTCCTTCTTAATTGCATTTGCTAGCTTTGATTAACTTGTTTGTTTGAGCTATGCTTCCAATCAGCCTTTTTTTCCATTGTTACAATCTTTTTCGGCATTTTGCATTGAAATAACGATTAGTGGACTAATAATACTTTCATAAAAGGAGTTTTGCATATTACTCGGAAGCTTCGAATAATACAAGGACACAAACAGACTATTGTTTAGAACTCACTCATTTCAAGGTTTGGAAATATTGGAGAAAGATGATTATCTCTTTGGACCTTTTATTGGTTGAACAAAAGATAAGACATTTCGCCAAAGATACAACCTTGACAAATAACGAGCAATGCCAACCCAACTGCATAAAGGGATCATTCTCGAGAAAAGAAAATGATACTCTGCATTCATGCACATATCGAGCCTACATCTCGGTCATTACACCGGTGAATGGTGTAACGATCAAATTGATTCTATACCTCGAAGTTACAAAGGGATGGATAGAAGAAACCAAATGTTATTCTCCTAAAGTTGCGGTGAGAGATGCAAACTTTATGTTCCGAAGATACAGTGGAAGGGACTCAAATCATCTGGGCAAACTTGTTGAGCGAATATGATCATTTTGGGTTTTCTATCAAAGATCTTGGTGAACGAGAAAGCATGATAACGCATCGGTGATAGAACCTTAATGAACTACGAGCAATGACGACCCCAAGCATTTAAAAATGGATCATTTAATTTTGCATTCATACATCATTTCAAAGCATGTTTAGTTAGGAGCATTCGACACATTGCATCCTAATCATTGTAAAAAGACCATTCTCATGACATTCTGCATTCATACAAGTGTCGTCCATAACACATGCAGTTAGGAGACTTTGAGTCGTTCTGATCATAACATCCTCATCATTTGCATAAGCATAAGCACATAAAATTAATTCTACAGGACAGGTTCCTTAAAGAACGGTGTAGCGATATTGAAGTTTAGATTTTGTTCCCTCGAGATGGTAGTGGAGCAGACTGAAGATTGAAGTCTTCCTGGAGATAGTAAGGAAGCAAATTGGAAAGTACAGTTTTTGTTCCCTAGAGATGACGGTGGAGCAGACTGAAGTTTGAAGTCTTCTTGAAGATAGTAAGGAAACAAATTGGAAAGTTCAATTTTTGTTCCCTAGAAATGATAGTGGAGCAGACTGAAGATTGAAGTCTTCCTGAATATAGTAAGGAAGCACACTGGAAAGTTCAAATTGCGTTCCCTCAAGATGGTAGTGGGGCGATCAAGATTGAAGTCTTCACGAAGATAGTAAGGAAGCAAATTGAAAAGTTCGATTTTGCTCCTTGAAATGGTAGGGAGCAGTGAAGATTGAAGTCTTCCTGAAGATAGTAATGAAGCAAATTGAAAAGTTCTAAATTCTCATTTCCTCGACGTTCCAGTGGAGTAGGTTGAGATTACAAATCTCGTCTCCCTGAGTTAATAATGAGGACCAATCATTATTCCTTTGAAGTTTCAGTTAGAGAAGATGGAGATTACGAATCTCTTCTCCCTGAATTCTCATTTTCTCGATGTTCCAGTGGAGTAGGTTGAGATTACAAATCCCGTCTCCCTGAGTTAACAATGAGGATCAATCATTATTCCTTTGAAGTTTCAGTTAGAGAAGATGGAGATTACGAATCTCTTCTCCCTGAATTCTCATTTCCTCGATGTTCCAGTGGAGTAGGTTGAGATTACAAATCTCGTCTCCCTGAGTTAACAATGAGGATCAGCCCTTATTTCAGTAGAGAAAATGGAGACTACGAATCTTTTTTCCTTGAATTCTTATCCTGAAGTCACAATGAAGCAAGTTAGAGATCAAAAATAGATCTGGTCTCCTTGAGTTTGCAGGAAGCAGATCGAAGATTCAGTCTCGTGATCCCGAGTTTGCAAGGATCAGATTGAAGATAGTAGATTTGACCTTCTTGAAGTTGCGAAGCAGATCAAAGATTCATCGGTGATCCTCGAGTTTGCGGGATCGGTCAAGATAATGATTTGACCTTCCGAAGTTGCGAAGCGATCGAAGACATCGATCTGGTGATCCCTAAGTTTGTAGGGATCAGATTGAAGAAAGTAGATTTAACGTTCCTGAAGTTGCAGGAAGCAGATCGAAGATTCAGTCTGGTGGTCTTTGAGTTTGCAGGGATCAGATTGAAAATAGTAGATTTGACATTCTTGAAGTTGCAGGAAGCAAATTGAAGACATCAGTCTGGTGATCCCTGAGTTTGTAGGGATCAGATTGAAGATAACAAGTCTGGCACTCCTGATGTTACAGGAGCGAATTGAAAGAGCAGATCGAAGGCAAATCAAAAGCATTTAACACGACCATTGTAGGTTCAATTTAACCCGTTATGCCAAATTTGATAGAAAAAGCTTGAAAGCGGCATGGTTCATTGAGATCAATTCACTTTCTACTTTGCAAATTAACGATGCTTCATGAGATAATCAAGTGATCTACTCTTAAAACAAATTAAACAATTACTCTTCTGAATATTTTAATGAAACAAGGGACCTCAAAAAAGATTATTGATCATGAATTAGAAAACTCATTTCAATCGAATTTGATGAAAAAACGCTTCAAAGAATCAAGAACGTTCATTAAGATTCATACACTTTCATCACATATTGGCAAGATGACTCAACAGATAATCTATTCTTGATTAAACTTAATAAAAAACAACTTAGTTCTTCCATAAAGAAAGAATAAAAAAAGAGATGCCAAAGAAATTTATAAAATCTGACCTTAAATGTAACTAAAGTAAACTACAAAAAAGCTGAACCTGAATAGATAAAACCGACCTTAAATTTGGCTAAGTAGGAGGCCAACAACAAGGTAGCCGCTATACGTGAATTTCAGAGTGAGGGAATGATAAAAGCCCTAGAATTAGGGTCTATATAGGCAAATTTTTTAAATGACGGGATTTGGGCTTGTAGTCAGAAGCTGAGTGGGGGGAGATGCCAGGGCCCCATGGAAATTATAAAAACATTTAAATACAAGCTAAGAATTAAAAATATAAATATTATCCCTTTTAAAACTTTAATCCAAATATATGTAATATTTTAATTTGTTACGTTTATGTTTTCTTTGTTATGTTAATATCTAATATGAGTTTTATAAATGTGTTAAAAGCATTAAAAATTTTACAATAATACAATTGTGTCAATATTTAATTACAAATATTTAATTATTATATTTAAATATTTAAATATAGTTTATATATTCTAATTAAATTTAATAAGTAATTTATATTAATTACTTAGAAATATTTAAAATTAATATTATTTATTAAAATATTAACAATAAATTATAATAAATTATTTTTATATTTTTTGTTAAAATATCATAATATTAATTAATTTGAACATTATTTAAATACATATTTGTTACATAGATATTTTACTTCTCAAAAGTACTTTTTGACAACAATGCCAAACATTTAAATTTTTCAAAAGCACTACTCAAAAGCATTGTCAAATTGGCCCTTACAGTTTTGCAAATTAACAGCAGACTTCAACAGATAACCAAGTAATCTACTCTTCAAAACAGATTTAACACGTCCATTGCGATTCAATTTAACCCGTTATGCCAAATTTGATAGAAAAAGCTTGACAAAGCAAAGATGGTTCATTGAGATCAATACACTTCCTACTTTGCAAATTAACAAAGATGCTTTATGAGATAATCAAGTGATCTACTCTTAAAAACAAATTAAACAGTACTACTGCTGTATATATTTAACGAAACACTTGAAAAGGGACCTCAAAAAAGGATTATTGATCATGAATTAGAAAACTCATTTCACCGAATTTGGCAAAAAAACGCTTCAGCAAAATCAGCAACGGTTTATTAAGATTCATACACTTTCATCACATATTGACAGCATGGTTCAACAGATAATCTATTGCTGATTAAACTTAATAAAAAACAACTTAGTTCTTCCATAAACAAAGAAAAAAAAAAGAGATGCCAAAGAAATTTATAAACAATGAAACAACAATAGATCTGACCTTAAATGTAACTAAAGGAAACTACAAAAAAAGCTGAAGGGGAATAGATAAAACGGACCTTAAATTTGACTAAGTACAAGGCCAACAACAAGGTAGCGGCTGCTTCTTGTGAATTTCAGAGTGAGGGAATGATAAAAGCCCTAGAATTAGGGTTTATATAGTCAAGTTTTTTAAATGAGGGGATTTAGGCTGAGTGGGGGGAAATGCCAGGGCCCCATTGAAATTTTCAATTTTGGCTCATGAAATTTTTTTAAAATTTTAAATTATAAAAGGTAAAATTGCACTTTGACCTCTTAAAAATTATAAAAACTTGATTTAATCCTCTAAAATTATAAATATATAGACTATAAAAATTAAAATTTTATTCGCCCCTAAAAATTAAATTCAAGTCGATGTTTTCCCAAATCAAATTTGTCGAAATAGTGAATATATGGTTAATCTAATCGATTGTCGTATCTTATTAAAATTATTTATGAATCAAACAAATAAAATTAGGGTCTAAATGAATTTTTATTTATTTAATCCATCTCAAATTTATTTCTTCCACAAATTAAAGCTAAGATAAATATTTGAATATTGAAATTTTATTTGAATATTTCAAATTTGAATATGAAAAGATGCATCAAGAGGGTGAATATATTAGTCATACATGCATGTTGAATTAATATGCTGAGAACTAAAGTAGTGGTATGTAGACTATTTCTACATTAAAACATTTAAATAGAAACTAAAATTAAAAATATAAATAATTTAAAACTAAAAAAAGTATGCTGATCAAACGGTCTCAACACTCTAAATCAAGGATCTACTAATTAATAACCATGGGCCTCACCTACACCCACGGATAAATCCCAAAAGCCCTAAATTGAATCAGGAAATGACCAAAACACCCAGATTAGAAACCTCAAATCCCTTGGGCATAATAGTCAATCAAAAAGATTTGTTTATTTACGCAAGCCCTCTTCAGAACTCACAAGAGAAGCAGCTGCTCCTCCTTCCATCTCCTAAACAAGGTTCAGCCATGTATTCTCTTCTTCTCCGCATTTACATTGTCGTTTTAGTAGTATTCATTTGTAGATTTGTTGCCGCTTGAGTTAGATAAAACGGACCTTAAATTTAGTTAAGTACAAGCCCAACGACAAGGTAGTGGGCGCTTCATGTGAATTTTAGAGTGAGAGAATGATAAAAGCCCTAGAATTAGGGTTTATATAGTCAAGTTTTTAAATGAGGGATTTGGGCTTGTAGCCGAGGTGAGTGGGGAAGATGCCAGGGCCCCATGGAAATTTTCAAATTTGGCCCATGAAATTTTTTAAATTATTAAATTATTAAAGGAAAATTTGCACTTTGGCCTCTCTAAAATTATAAAAATTTGATTTAATCTTTTAAAAATTATAAATATTTAGATTATAAAAATTAAAATTTTATTCAAATTTCCCCTAAAAATTAAATTCAAGTCGATGTTTTCCCAAATCAAATTTGTCGGAATAGTGAATATATGGTTAATCTAATCGATTGTCGTATCTTATTAAAATTATTTATGAATCAAACAAATTAAATTAGGGTCTAAATGAATTTTATTTATTTAATCCATCTCAAATTTATTTCTTCCACAAATTAAAGCTAAGAAATAATTTGAATATGAAAAGATGCATCAAGAGGGTGAATATATTAGTTATACATGCATGTTGAATTAATATGCTGAGAACTAAAGTAGTGGTATATAGACTTTTTCTACATTAAAACATTGTGACTTAAATAGGTAGTGGAGTAGAAATTTTGACTTGTTGGGTCACAATATAAATTCACCAATAAAATGGGGAATGGAGAGGTGAGTGGATTTGATTGGATAAAATAAATATTCTATGGAAAACACTTATTGTAAGTAGTTTTTTTATTATATATATAAAAAAAAGTAGTAGTAATAAAGCAAGGCAATTGCAAATTCATTTTCCTTGCAAAATAATTTAATTTTAATTAAGTTTTAAGATGGTGGAAGTTACTAGTGATAGTTCTAGTACAGCCATTGCAAGAGCAATTAAGAAAATGAGAAGCGACTGGATACTTATTGGATCCCTCCTATTGCATACAAACAAATTGCATGCCATGCCCTACTCTTCCTATGCCTTACTATATACAAACAAATTGCATGGCCCATTGATTTGATTGCTATGTCTCACTCATAATTCACATCAACACATGTTTAAATTTTCACATGCAAAAAAAAAAAAAAACATTTGACAGTCCTTTAAATTAGTCAAATCCTTATTCCATTACACGATCTTTTCTTGTGAAAATTATGACTAAATCAACATAATATGCAAAAGCTGAAAGTTAAATTTATCATTATAACCAAACATATAATCAAACTAAACTGAAGAAATTAATTGGAAGTAATAGAACTATTTAAAATGGATCGAAATTGCCGATTAAATCTTAATCAATTGGTATGGACATCATTATTAGACGTGAGTTTGAATGCACTTAAACACATTATCTTACTATTTATGGATTGAGAGCCATAAGTAATTCTAGATATTGTATAAAAAAATCGATATAATCAGAACCTATAATGAAATTGTTAAAAAAATAAAATGAATCGTAATCTGTAACAAAAGGAAAAGGTTCCAGTCACGTTCAAGCAACTCAGTTCATTTAAACATAATGATTATGCTTTAAAAACAACTCATAAATCAGTCTCCCAAAATCCGAGTCCAGATTTGAAAATTTAGATACCTTTCAAAAATAAGAAATAGCTAGCTACTTGCGCAACATAAACATTAACAACGTAACAAAATGGAGATAAGAGAAAGGGATCAACGAAGCCTCCTAGCTTCCCTCTCAGACTCGAGCAAGGTGAGAATATCTCCCTCCCTGACCGGTCCCTTCACGTTCCTCATAATAAAACGGTTCTGATCATCCAAAAACTTGACTCTCACTTGAGTCATCTGACCTCTCGATCCCGTCCTTCCCGTAATTTTCACCACCACAGCAAACTTAGTTTGTGAATCCATCCTGCAAACAATCATGTAGCATTGTTTTTAACATCATGGCTCAAAAAAGTTCGAATTTAAGATGCTCAATAAGGATAGCTAAAACAAAATTATTGATTGCATATTTGAAGGCCCCATCTAAACAAACTGGATAGAAAATGTTCAAAGAAATGTAAGTGGTTCATTATGATCCATACACTACAAAGAAACTTTCAATGAGATAATTAAGTAAACTAATCTTGAAAATCGATTGAACAGACTATTCTTGATTTAATTAAATCAATGGCTTGAAAAGGGTACCTTAAGATTTACATTATTTGTCGTAAAATTGAAAACCCATTACGCCAAATTAGATAGATAATGCACCAAAAAAGTAGCATAAGTTCATGAAGATCCTTACACTTACGCTTTGCAAATTAATGCAGACTTCAACAGATAACCAAGTAATCTACCCTTCAAAATAGATTTAACACGACCATTGTAGGTTCAATTTAACCTGTTATGCCAAATTTGATAGAAAAAGCTTGAAGCAAAGATGGTTCATTGAGATCAATACACTTCCTACTTTGCAAATTAACAAAGATGCTTCAAGAGATAATCAAGTGATCTACTCTTAAAACAAATTAAACAAGACTACTCATGAATATTTTAATGAAACAAGGGACCTCAAAAAGATTATTGATCATGAATTAGAAAACTCATTTCAATCGAATTTGATGTAAAAAACGCTTCATCGTAATCAAGAATCGGTTCATTAATATTCATACACTTTCATCACATATTGGAAGCATGACTCAACATATAATCTATTGTGATTAAACTTAATAAAAAAACAACTTAGTTCTTCCATAAAGAAAGAATAAAAAAAGAGATGCCAAATAAATTTATAAACAACGAAACAACAATAGATCGACCATAAATGTAACTAAAGTAAACTACAAAAAGTTGAACCTAATAGATAAAACCGACCTTAAATTTGGCTAATTAGGAGGCCAACGACAAGGTAGCCATTTATCGTGAATTTCAGAGTGAGGGAATGATAAAAGCCCTAGAATTAGGTTTTATATAGGCAAATTTTTAAATGACGGATTTGGGCTTGTAGTCGAGAAGTCGAGTGGGGAGATGCCGTGGCCCCATGGAAATTATAAAAACATTTAAATACAAGCTAAGAATTAAAAATATAAATATTATCCCTTTTAAAACTTTAATCCAAATATATGTAATATTTTAATTTGTTACGTTTATGTTTTCTTTGTTATATTAATATCTAATATGAGTTTTACAAATGTGTTAAAAGCATTAAAAATTTACAATAATATAATTGTGTCAATATTTAATTACAAATATTTAATTATTATATTTAAATATTTAAATATAGTTTATATATTCTATTTAAATTTAATAAATAATTTATATTAATTACTTAGAAATATTTAAAATTAATATTATTTATTAAAATATTAACAATAAATCATAATAAATTATTTTTATATTTTTTGCTAAAATATCATAATATTAATTAATTTGAATACCATTTAAATACATATTTGTTACATAGATATTTTACTTCTTAAAAGCACTTTTTGATAGCAATGCCAAATATTTAAATTTTTCAAAAGCACTTCTCAAAAGTATTGCTAAACTGCTCTTCAGCTTTTGCAAATTAACAATGAGACTTCAACAGATAACCAAGTAATCGCTCTTCAAAACAGATTTAACACGACCATTGCAGATTCAATTTAACCCCGTTATGCCAAATTTGATAGAAAAAGCTTTGGCAAAGCAAAGATGGTTCGTTGAGATCAATACACTTCCTACTTTGCAAATTAACAAAGATACTTCATGAGATAATCAAGGATCTACTCTTAAAACAAATTAAACAAGATTACTCGCTGAATATTTTTAATGAAACAAGGGACCTCAAAAAGATTATTGATCATGAATTAGAAAACTCATTTCAATCAATTTGAAAGAAAAACGCTCAAAGAAAATCAAGAACTGTTCATTAATATTCATACACTTTCATCACATATTGGCAAGATGACTCAACAGATAATCTATTGCCGATTAAACTTAATAAAAAACAACTTAGTTCTTCCATAAAGAAAGAATAAAAAAAAGAGATGCCAAAGAAATTTATAAACAACGAAACAACAATAGATCTGACCTTAAATGTAACTAAAGTAAACTACAAAAAAGCTGAACCGGAATAGATAAAACCGACCTTAAATTTGGCTAAGTAGGAGGCCAACGACAAGGTAGCCATTATGCTCGTGAATTTGAATGAGGAATGATAAAAGCCCTAGAATTAGGTTTTATATAGGCAAATTTTTAAATGATGGATTTGGGCTTGTAGTCGGAAGTGAGTGGGGAGATGCCAGGCCCCATGGAAATTATAAAAACATTTAAATACAAGCTAAGAATTAAAAATATAAATATTATCCCTTTTAAAACTTTAATCCAAATATATGTAATATTTTAATTTGTTACGTTTATGTTTTCTTTGTTATGTTAATATCTATTATGAGTTTTACAAATGTGTTAAAAGCATTAAAAAATTTACAATAATATAATTGTGTCAATATTTAATTACAAATATTTAATTATTATATTTAAATATTTAAATATAGTTTATATATTCTAATTAAATTTAATAATTAATTTATATTAACTACTTAGAAATATTTAAAATTAATATTATTTATTAAAATATTAACAATAAATTATAATAAATTATTTTTATATTTTTTGCTAAAATATCATAATATTAATTAATTTGAATATTATTTAAATACATATTTGTTACATAGATATTTTACTTCTCAAAAGCACTTTTTGACAGCAATGCCAAACATTTAAATTTTTCAAAAGCACTTCTAAAAAGTATTGCCAAACTGGCTCTTACAGTTTTGCAAATTAACAGCAGACTTCAACAAATAACCAAGTAATCTGCTCTTCAAAACAGATTTAACATGACCATTGCAGATTCAATTTAACCCCGTTATGCCAAATTTGATAGAAAAAAGCTTGACAGCAAAGATGGTTCATTGAGATCAATACACTTCCTACTTTGCAAATTAACAAACATGCTTCATGAGATAATCAAGTGATCTACTCTTAAAACAAATTAAACAAGACTCTTGCTAAATATATTTAACGAAACACTTGAAAATAAACCTAAAAAAATAATATTGATCATGAATTAGAAAACTCATTTCACCGAATTTGGCGTAAAACGCTTCAAAGAGAATCAAGAATCTGTTCATTAAGATTCATACACTTTCATCACATATTGGCAAGATGGTTCAACAGATAATCTATTGTCGATTAAACTTAATAAAAACAACTTAGTTCTTCCATAAACAAAGAAAAAAAAAGAGATGCCAAAGAAATTTATAAACAACGAAACAACAATAGATCGACTTTAAATATAACTAAAGGAAACTACAAAAAAAGTGAAGGGAATAGATAAAACGGATCTTAAATTTGGCTAAGTAAAAGGCCAACGACAAGGCAACGGCTGCTTCTTGTGAATTTTAGAGTGAGGGAATGATAAAAGCCCTAGAATTAGGGTTTATATAGTCAAGTTTTTTTTAAATGATGGGATTTGGGCTGAGTGGGGGGAGATGCCAGGGCCCATTGAAATTTTCAATTTTGGCCCATGAATTTTTTTAAAATTTTAAATTATAAAAGGTAAAATTATACTTTCGCCTCTAAAATTATAAAAATTTGATTTAATCCTTTAAAATTATAAATATATAGACTATAAAAATTAAAATTTTATTCGCCCCTAAAATTTAAATTCAAGTCTCGATGTTTTCCCAAATCAAATTTGTCGAAATAGTGAATATATGGTTAATCTAATCGATTGTCGTATCTTATTAAAATTATTTATGAATCAAACAAATTAAATTAGGGTCTAAATGGATTTTTATTTATTTAATCCATCTCAAATTTATTTCTTCCACAAATTAAAGCTAAGATAAATATTTGAATATTGAAATTTTATTTGAATATTTCAAATTTGAATATGAAAAGATGCATCAAGAGGGTGAATATATTAGTCATACATGCATGTTGAATTAATATGCTGAGAACTAAAGTAGTGGTATATAGACTTTTCTACATTAAAACATTGTGACTTAAATAGGTAGTGGAGTAGAAATTTTGACTTGTTGGGTCACAATATAAATTCACCAATAAAATGGGGAATGGAGAGGTGAGTGGATTTGATTGGATAAAATAAATATTCTATGGAAAACACTTATTGTAAGTAGTTTTTTATTATATATATATAAAAAAAGTAGTAGTAATAAAGCAAGGCAATTGCAAATTCATTTCCTTGCAAAATAATTTAATTTTGATTAAATTTTAAGATGGTGGAAGTTACTAGTGATAGTTCTAGTACAGCCATTGCAAGAGCAATTAAGAAAATGAGAAGCGACTGGATATTTATTGGATCCCTCCTATTGCATACAAACAAATTGCATGCCATGCCCTACTCTTCCTATGCCTTACTCTATACAAACAAACTGCATGGCCCATTGATTTGATTGCTATGTCTCACTCATAATTCACATCAACACATGTTTAAATTTTCACATGCAAAAAAAAAAAAACACATTTGACCGTCCTTTAAATTAGTCAAATTCTTATTCCATTACACGATCCTTTCTTGTGAAAATTATGATTAAATCAATATAATATGCAAAAGCTAAAAGTTAAATTTATCATTATAACCAAACATATAATCAAACTAAACGGAATAAATTAATTGAAAGTAATAGAACTATTTAAAATGGATCGAAATTGCCGATTAAATCTTAATCAATTGGTATGGACATCATTATTAGACGTGAGTTTGAATGCACTTAAACGCATTATCTTACTATTTATGGATTGAGAGCCATAAGTAATTCTAGATATTGTATAAAAAAATCGATATAATCAGAACCTATAATGAAATTGTTAAAAAAATAAAATGAATCGTAATCTGTAACAAAAGGAAAAGGTTCCAGTCACGTTCAAGCAACTCAGTTCATTTAAAATAATGATTATGCTTTAAAAACAACTCATAAATCAGTCTCCCAAAATCCGAGTCCAGATTTGAAAATTTAGATACCTTTCAAAAATAAGAAACAGCTAGCTACTTGCGCAACATAAACATTAACAACGTAACAAAATGGAGATAAGAGAAAGTGATCAACGAAGCCTCCTAGCTTCCCTCTCAGACTCGAGCAAGGTGAGAATATCTCCCTCCCTGATCGGTCCCTTCACGTTCCTCATAATAAAACGGTTCTGATCATCCAAAAACTTGACTCTCACTTGAGTCACCTGACCTCTCGATCCCGTCCTTCCCGTAATTTTCACCACCACAGCAAACTTAATTTGTGAATCCATCCTGCAAACAATCATGTAGCATTGTTTTTAACATCATGGCTCAAAAATGTTTGAATTTAAGATGCTCAATAAGGATAGCTAAAACAAAATTATTGATTGCATATTTGAAGGCCCCATCTAAACAAACTGGATAGAAAAATGTTCCAGCAGCGCAGAAATGGTTCATTATGATCCATACACTACAATAAACTTTCAATGATAATTAAGTAAACTAATCTTGAAAATCGATTGAACAGACTATTCTTGATTTAATTAAATCAATGGCTTGAAAAGGGTACCTTAAGATTTACATTATTTGTCGTAAAATTGAAAACCCATTACGCCAAATTAGATAGATAATGCACCAAAGAAAGTAGCATAAGTTCATGAAGATCCTTACACTTACGCTTTGCAAATTAACAACAGACTTCAACAGATAACCAAGTAATCTACCCTTCAAAACAGATTTAACACGACCATTGTAAGTTCAATTTAACCCGTTATGCCAAATTTGATAGAAACAAGCTCTAAAAGCGGCATGATTCATCGAGATCAATACACTTTCTACTTTGCAAATTAACAAGATGCTTCATGAGATAATCAAGTGATCTACTCTTAAAACAAATTAAACAATTACTCTTCTTGAATATTTTAATGAAACAAGGGACCTCAAAAAATATTATTGATCATGAATTAGAAAACTCATTTCAATCGAATTTGATGTAAAAAACGCTTCAACAGAATCAAGAATCTGCTCATTAAGATTCATACACTTTCATCACATATTGACAAAGATGACTCAACAAATAATCTATTGCTTGATTAAACTAAATAAAAACAACTTAGTTCTTCCATAAAGAAAGAATAAAAAAAAAAAAGAGATGCCAAAGAAATTCATAAACAACGAAACAACAATAGATCGACCATAAATGTAACTAAAGTAAACTACAAAAAAGCTGAACTGGAATAGATAAAACCGACTTTAAATTTGGCTAAGTAGGAGGCCAACGACAAGGTAGCCATTACCGCTCATGAATTTCAGAGTGAAGGAATGATAAAAGCCCTAGAATTAGGTTTTATATAGGTAAATTTTTTAAATGAAGGTATTTGAGCTTGTAGTCAGAAGCTGAGTGAGGGGAGATGTCAGTGCCCCATGGAAATTATAAAAACATTTAAATACAAGCTAATAATTAAAAATATAAATAATTTAAAACTAAAAAAGTATGCTGATCGGACGGTCTCAACACTCTAAATCAAGTATCTACTAATTAATAACCATGCGCCTCACCTACACTCACGCATAAATCCCAAAACCCTCAATTGAATCAGTAAATGACCAAAATATCCAGATTAGAAACCTTGTTTATTTACGCACGCCCTCTTCAGAACTCACAAGAGAAGCAGCCCTCTTCAGAACTCAAGCAGCCGCTCCTCTATCCATCTCCTAAACAAGGTTCAGCCATGTATTCTCTTCTTCTCTCGCAGTTTCTGTTGTCGTTTTTAGTAGTATTTAGCTGTAGATTTGTTGCCGTTGAGTTAGTTTTAGGAATATGTTAGCCGATTATACGTGGAACCGTTCTTTTCAAGCTGTTTTCTAAGGTATTTTTGTTGTTCTTTGCAAAATGGGTTTTCAAATTTATGGTCAGTAATCTTCGTCTAAAGGTTACAGATCTAAGATTCGACTTGTTTTTGTTGTTGTTTACAGATCCAAGATTCGACTTGTTTCTGTTGTTGTTGCAAAATGGATTCGCAAATCAAGTTTGCTGTGGTGGTGAAAATAATGGGAAGGACCGGTTCAAGAGGTCAAGTGACGCAAGTGAGAGTGAAGTTCTTGGACGATCAGAACCGGTTCATTATGAGGAACGTGAAGGGACCAGTTCGTGAGGGAGATATCCTCACCTTGCTGGAGTCTGAGAGAGAAGCTAGGAGGCTTCGTTGAAGGGTTATTTTTATACTTTTTGGGGTTTATGCTTGTTTTGAATTGTATACCTTATTGCTTTTAAATTACGTTTAGTGGGTATTCGTATATCGAGACTTGCGATTTGGGAGAATGGTTGTTTCTTAAACCTGGATTTTATGATGATTACGTTGAAATGAACTGAATTGGTTTTGAGTTTTGGTTATATTCTTGCCTCCCTTTTTGAGAAAAATCTAATCTGTTTGAATGTGATTAGACTTTCTATTAGTAGTTTGATCTCCATGTGTTGGGCTAAGAGATTTCTTTCGGGTGTAGTTGTTGGGTGATCATGATGTGCTAGGACTATCTCTTAGGCAAAGTGATTGGGTGAAGCGTGGTGGTTTTCGAGCTTTCTTGGTGTTAGGCCCAACAATCTTATTTTGGTGTTTGGCCTTGGTTGTACATAGCTTGTTAGAGTTTTGGTTGTTTTGGCCCCAACTATCAAGTGATTTCATGTATTAGTTTTAAGGATATCGAGTGTTGTTATTATATAATCTTTTAGCTTCTTTTATGCTAGTATAGAAGACATCGACTTTTCCTTTCTTTAGCATTATGGGAAACTCGTGCTATTTAATGAAAAACTCCAGGCATTATGGATGCGAGATTCGGGCTCTTGTTCCTCTTCATGTTGGGTGCTACTTGGGCATGTAACGCCCGACAACTAGAAGTTGTTGAGGTAGTAATCTCGGATCCATCAGGTAAATTCTCTTACTTTCTTTGTCCTGGTAGCGGGGGAGGGTGGATTTTTATGCTGCGGGGGAGGCTTTAATAGTAAATTAGCCCTTAAACTATATCACAATTCCTGAGAAGTGATCCATAAAGTATTAATTTTGCCCCAGTTTACATAAAAGCAATATCAACCAATAAGAATGTGACACATGGTATATTTCTTATTGGATGTTGTACATATTTTGGTAAAACAGAAATTGATAGTTTAGGGACCACTTTGGGAAAAGAAAGAACTTTAATGACCAATCTAGGAATTGGGGTATAGTTTAGAGGACAAAATTGTTAGTTTAATGACCCGGAATTCTCGGTTCAGTTGTCCAGGTAAACTGGAGGCAAGATGAAAAAGTGATAGAAACGGTTGGTCGGAACGACGACGTGTGCACCTTGTGTGAGCAATTTACTACTGATGCAGTTGATTACCTTTCACAGAATAAAACACAGACTGAGATAATTGAGATTCTTCACAAAAGTTGCTTCCGTTTACGAGCTTTTGAGTCCCAGGTAAAAGCATAAAACATTACGGAATTCTTGTTCTTCCTTCCGTTCTCTTCTATTCTCTTCCTAAATTCGAGAAATACTAAATTAATCACTACCCGATTTATACTGCACAGTGCATTACACTTGTGGACTACTATGCACCTCTCTTCTTCTTGGAAATATCTTCGGTACAACCTCAAGATTTCTGTACAAAGTTCAACCTTTGTCAAAAAGTTGCACTTATCTTCACAATTCCGCGAAGATAGTTGTGGCATGTGCCACCGTGCTATTTCTGAAGTACTAATGAAGTTGCAAGATCCCGATACAAAGGTGTGATCTTAATACGTATTTGATATGAACATACATGCAAGTAGTTTTTCCTTTTGGTTGAATTAGTATAGTGTAGGTACAAGTACCATGAATGTCTCTATACTAAGAGTCAAATTGTATTTTGGCTTTTTTACTAAAAAATGGGCAAATTAGTCTCTGTATATTAAATCAAAGAGCAAATTGATTTTTCTGTGAAAATTTCATCTATTTTACTGTTAAAATTGGTTCTTGAGGTACATGAGCCATGCTAGTTTTTATTAGTAAAATAAATGAAATTTTCAGCAGAAAAATCAATTTGCTCTTTGATTTAACGCTCAGGTATTAATTTGCCCATTTTTTAGTAAAGAGGCCAAAATGCAATCTGACAATTAGCATAAATGTCTCCATAATACTTTTACCAGATAATGTATGATTAGCTCAAGACTAATTCATACACACACTTTTATTGAAAAGTTATTGTTTTAATGTGAGTTGTCTCCTTTGTTCATCGATGTGAGTTGGAGATACTCGAGCTTCTTTTGAAAGGATGTACGTAATTCAGTGCAGAACTATGTGCAAAAGGTGAGTGTAATCAGTTTTAGACTTCGACTCATCGAGCTTTTGCTTTCTTTTTCTTTTATTGGTTTTGTTCTGGTAAACACTTAAACCTGCCGTTGTGGTGTTCTTTTTGTCAGTGTAAGCGGTTGGTTTTCGAGTATGGGCCATTGATCCTCGCAAATGCCGAGCACTTCTTGGAAACTACCGATGTTTGCACCATACTTCATGCCTGTGATGGTGGAAAGCAAGAATCAGTGGCAGATTCTTGATTTTATATTATGAAAACCACAAAGTATGTTTTTCTGTAATATAGTGTATATACATACACGTAAAACATTTTAATCCCAGGTTTGCAAATTGTGTTGAACGAATTATAAACATTGAAAATGTTCTGTATTTGCTCGAATTTATTTGTTATTCCAAAAAAAATTCGATCCTAATGATCAACCTGATCCCAGCTATTTTTTGTCATAGAGAAAGACTTTCCACTCACTTGTCATAGAGTATTGTGTAAATGCTAGGCCTCTTGGGGCTACTTTCTTTGAACAAATTAATGTGATTGCGCCCAAGTTCCAAACATATAATCAAATTAAACAGAAGAAGTTAATTGGAAGTAATAGAACTATTTAAAATGGATCAAATTTACCGATTAAATCTTAATCAATTGGCATGAACATCATCATTACACGTGAGTTTGAATGTATTGATACGTATTATTTTACTATTTATGGATTGAGAGCCATAAGTAATTTTAGATATTGTATAAAAAAATTGATATAATAAGAACCTATAATGAAATTATTAAAAAAAAAACAAAAGGAAAAGGTTCCAGTCATGTTCAAGCAACTTTTAGAAATGAATAACATTTTGAAACAACAGAAATTAAAGGGACATGAAAATCATAATCTCAAAAACCAACTTAGTTCATTTAAACATAATGATTATGCTTTAAAAACAGCTCATCCATTTAAATGACTCTCCCAAAATCCAAGTCTAGATTTGAAAATTGGGATACCTTTCAGAAATAAAAAACAGCTAGCTACTTGCATAAACATAAACATTAACAACGTAACAAAATGGAGATAAGAGGAAGTGATCAACGAAGCCTCCTAGCTTCCTCTCGACTCGAGCAAGGTGAGAATATCTCCTCCACGATTGGTCCCTTCACGTTCCTCATAATAAAACGGTTCGATCATCCAAAACTTGACTCTCACTTGAGTCACCTGACCTCTCGATCCCGTCCTTCCCGTAATTTTCACTAGCACAGCAAACTTAATCTGAGAATCCATCCTGCAAACAATCATGCAGCATTGTTTTTAACATCATGGCGCAAAAAAGTTTGAATTTAAGATGCTCGATAAGGATAGCTAAAACAAAATTATTGATTGCATATTTGAAGGCCCCATCTAAATAAATTGGATAGAAAAATGTTCCAGCAGCGCAGAAATGGTTCATTATGATTCATACACTACAGCAAACTTTCAACAGATAATTAAGTAAACTAATCTTGAAAATTGATTGAACAGGACTATTGCTGATTTAATTAAATCAATACCTTGAAAAGGGTACCTTAAGACAACATTATTTGTCGTAAAATTGAAAACCGATTACACTAAATTAGATAGATAATGCACCAGCAAAGTAGCATAAGTTCATGAAGATCCTTACACTTACAGTTTTGCAAATTAACAGTAATCTACTCTTCAAAACAGATTTAACACGACCATTGCAGATTTAATTTAACCCCGTTATGCCAAATTAGATAGAAAAAAGCTTCGACAAAGCAGCATGGTTCATTGAGATCAATACACTTTCTACTTTGCAAATTAACAGCATGCTTTAAGAGATAATCAAGTGATCTACTCTTAAAACAAATTAGACAGTACTACTGCTGAATATTTTTAATGAAACACTTGAAAAGGGACCTCAAAAAAAGATTATTGATCATGAATTAGAAAACTCATTTCGACCGAATTTGACAGAAAAAACGCTTTAGCAGAATCAGCAACGGTTCATTAAGATTCATACACTTCCATCACATATTGGCAACATGGGTCAACAGAAAATCTATTGCTAATTAAACTTAATAAAAAAACAACTTAGTTCTTTCATAAAGAAAGAATAAAAAAAAAAAAGAGATGCCAAAGAAATTTATAAACAACGAAACAACAATAGATCTGACCTTAAATGTAACTAAAGGAAACTACAAAAAAGCTAAACCGGAATAGATAAAACCGACCTTAAATTTGGCTAAGTAGGAGGCCAACGACAAGGAAGCCACTGCTTCTGTGAATTTCAGAGTGAGGGAATGATAAAAGCCTTACAATTAGATTTTATATAGGCAAATTTTTTAAATGACGGGATTTAGGCTTGTAGTCAAAAGCTGAGTGGGGGGAGATACCAGGCCCCATGGAAATTATAAAAACATTTAAATACAAGCTAAGAATTAAAAATATAAATAATTTAAAACTAAAAAAAGTATGCTGATCAGACGGTCTCAACACTCTAAATCAAGTATCTACTAATTAATAACCATGCGCCTCACCTACACTCACGGATAAATTCCAAAACCCTCAATTGAATCAGTAAATGACCAAAATACCCAGATTAGAAACCTTGTTTATTTAAGCACGCCCTCTTCAGAACTCACAAGAGAAGCAGCCGTTCCTCCCTCCATCTCCTAAACAAGGTTCAGCCATGTATTCTCTTCTTTTCTCGCAGTTTCTGTTGTCGTAGTATTTAGCTGTAGATTTGTTGCCGTTGAGTTAATTTTAGGGATATGTTAGCCGATTATACGTGGAACGTAATCTTCGTCTAAAGGTTACAGATCTAAGATTCGACTTGTTTTTGTTGTTGTTTACAGATCTAAGATTCGACTTGTTTTTGTTGTTGTTGCAAATGGATTCGCAAATCAAGTTTGCTGTGGTGGTGAAAATAATGGGAAGGACCGGTTCAAGAGGTCAAGTGACGCAAGTGAGAGTGAAGTTCTTGGACGATCAGAACCGGTTCATTATGAGGAACGTGAAGGGACCGGTTCGTGAGGGAGATATCCTCACCTTGCTGGAGTCTGAGAGAGAAGCTAGGAGGCTTCGTTGAAGGGTTATTTTTATACTTTTTGGGGTTTATGCTTGTTTTGAATTGTATACCTTATTGCTTTTAAATTACGTTTAGTGGGTATTCGTATATCGAGACTTGCGATTTGGGAGAATGGTTGTTTCTTAAACCTGGATTTTATGATGATTACGTTGAAATGAACTGAATTGGTTTTGAGTTTTGGTTATATTCTTGCCTCCCTTTTTGAGAAAAATCTAATCTGTTTGAATGTGATTAGACTTTCTGTTAGTAGTTTGATCTCCATGTGTTGGGCTAAGAGATTTCTTTCGGGTGTAGTTGTTGGGTGATCCTGATTTGCTAGGACTATCTCTTAGGCAAAGTGATTAGGTGAAGCGTGGTGGTTTTCGAGCTTTCTTGGTGTTAGGCCCAACAATCTTATTTTGGTGTTTGGCCTTGGTTGTACATAGCTTGTTAGAGTTTTGGTTGTTTTGGCCCCACCTATCAAGTGATTTCATGTATTAGTTTTAAGGATATCGAGTGTTGTTATTATATAATCTTTTAGCTTCTTTTATGCTAGTATAGAAGACATCGACTTTTCCTTTCTTTAGCATTATGGGAAACTCGTGCTATTTAATGAAAAACTCCAGGCATTATGGATGCGAGATTCGGGCTCTTGTTCCTCTTCATGTTGGGTGCTACGTGGGCATGTAACGCCCGACAACTAGAAGTTGTTGAGGTAGTAATCTCGGATCCATCAGGTAAATTCTCTTACTTTCTTTGTCCTGGTAGCGGGGGAGGGTGGATTTTTATGCTGCGGGGGAGGCTTTAATAGTAAATTAGCCCTTAAACTATATCACAATTCCGAAGTGATCCATAAAGTATTAATTTTGCCCCAGTTTACATAAACTCAATATCAACCAATAAGAATGTGACACATGGTATATTTCTTATTGGATGTTGTACATATTTTGGTAAAACAGGAATTGATAGTTTAAGGACCACTTTGGGAAAAGAAAGAACTTTAATGACCAATCTAGGAATTGGGGTATAGTTTAGAGGACAAAATTGATAGTTTAATGACCCGGAATTCTCGGTTCAGTTGTCCAGGTAAACTGGAGGCAAGATGAAAAAGTGATAGAAATGGTTGCTCGGAACGACGACGTGTGCACCTTGTGTGAGCAATTTACTACTGATGCAGTTGATTACCTTTCACAGAATAAAACACAGACTGAGATAATTGAGATTCTTCACAAAAGTTGCTCCCGTTTACGAGCTTGAGTCCCAGGTAAAAGCATCTAAACAAATTGGATAGAAAAATGTTCCAGCGGAGCAGAAATGGTTCATTATGATCCATACACTACAGCAAACTTTCAACAGATAATTAAGTAAACTAATCTTGAAAATCGATTGAACAGGACTATTGCTGATTTAATTAAATCAATGGCTTGAAAAGGGTACCTTAAGACAACATTGTTTGTCGTAAAATTGAAAACCCATTTCACCAAATTAGATAGATAATGCACCAGCAAAGTAGCATAAGTTCATGAAGATCCTTACACTTAGGCCCCGTTCTTCATTCCATCACAGATGGACTTTCGGATCCAAAAGTCCTTTTCACTGAAAAGGAATAAAGAACAAGGGCCAGTGGGGGAAAATTTTCAACGATAGAGAAGCACTTCTTAAGAGATGGAGAAGCTAAAAATTTTAGCTTTTTCTCTCTGTAAAAGGACTTTTGCTGGTTTCTTACGTTTTTATCCTTATTATTTCTTTTCCAAATAGACGATTAATCAGAAGCAAAAGGACAATGGAGAAGGTTTAATACATGGGTTCTGGTTTGAGTGTAAGCTTTTATATTTTGATGATTTGTGTTCTTTTAAGGTTTCAAGTGTTCTGAAGTTTAGGAGTATTATTTTTTTGGTTTGACAGATGAGAGGGAGAAAGGGAATCCAAAGGCGGGACTCGGTTCTGTGTTTGTTTTGATTTATTGTTAGGTCTTGATTTTTGCTCTGTTTATGGAGCTTTGGTGTAATGTGAGTGCTGGGTTTTGAGAATTCAGTGTTACGGTTTAAGAATGTGGAATTTTGATATGGATTTTGATTGGTTTTTATTAGGGACGCCATCCGATCCTCCATCAGTGGTTCCATTACCTGATAAGAAGATACTGGAATTGATTCTTGATAAACTTCAGAAGTGAGTCTTGTACTAAGACACTTATGGTGTATATGCGGAACCCGTTGATCCTGAGGAGGTAAGCAGAATTGACTTCGAAAGTGTTGGCAGCACGTTCCTATTGGGAATTCTGGTTTGTTTTGAGTTTAACTTCTTTCGTCGTAGTAAGTTTTTATTGGTTTTGCAGCTTCCTGATTACCATGATGTGATTGAGCATCCGATGGACTTTGCCACGGTGAGGAAGAAGTTGGCAAATGGATCTTATTTGACTCTGGAACAATTTGAGGTATGTGTACATGGTGTTCTTAGGCTTGGTTTATGTAGCTGAAGTTCTCTTGGAACTTGAGGTTTGGGATAATTCAGAAGTTCTTTTGAGATTTACCAGTTTTCTTGTGACTTGTATTGGTGCTTTACAAGGATATGTTTCTGCTATTTCTCTTCTTAGTTGAAGTTCTCTTGGGGTTTGGGATAATTCGAAACTTCATTTCAGTTTTTACTAGTTTTCTTGTGACTCATGTCGGTATTTTAAAAGGAGGTTTTGCTTTCTTCTAATTTTCTACCCCTTGGAACATGGTATGAAATTAGTTGATTTGGGAAAAGAAGAGGCCTCCTTAAGTTCAGCTCTAGTATTTATTGGAGAAATCGTTCTGCATTGCAGCCCCCAAAGTGTATTCATGTTCTAAAGATGCTACATGGTATTCATCAAATTTGAGAAAGTGGAAATTGCATAGAACTAACCATCAAGAAGTTGCACATGTTATTCTTAGTTTTCTCTAACCTTCACATTGATTCTTGGTTACATGCAACACAAATTGAAACTAAATTAAAGATAGAACGGAGATTTCTTGTTATTCTAACAAGTGTGCACTAATGTTTTTGGTGTTGCTTGGTTCTCTCAAATTGATCCTCTGAAAGTTACAATTCAACCATTTTTGGCTTGTTATTTTAACAATGAATTAGGTTTTCACTATGCTCTAGTAGCTAAATATGTGCATTTTTGTCTTGTTAATTGTCTTTCCTTTTGGTTCCAACTTGTACCTTTCGCCATTTATGCAAAGTGCTATTGATCTTCTTTGCATGAGACTTAAACATTTCTTTCTAACCTTTTTTATTCACTAATGGCGAACTTCTTATTGGGGATTAGTTTCTAGTATTATTTCTCTAGTTTCTATCGCATGATACAGTATGCAAATGCCTACTCTTGTTTCTTAGCTGCCAATCTATGGCCTGGCTTTATAGTTTTGAATTCTAATGCCAACCCAATCCCTCAACAACAGAAGATATTGTCCCTCGGGGATCATATACCCCAACAATTGACCTATATGGTATTGATTAGGGATTTGAATCCCACCAAGGCCAAGACGGTCACGTCGGCTCTTCATAGATGGTCATACGTTCATGTACAGTTGAGGCGCTTCCCTCCATGAACCGTACATGACTCTCTGTAGAGGGACAAAACCCTCATTCGGGGGACAATACCTTTCATTGTTTAAGAATCGGGTTGGCATCTCAGGGACGACACTTCAAAGACTTCTCTAGGACGGATCGATCCCCCCTCAACAACACGATTAAAAATAATTAAATAAGTCTAAATTGTAACAAAGTTAACATTTGTTGTATAAAAAATGTCTTGAAAATTATTTGTATCAATTGCAGTGCAATTCCAAACAAAATATTTCATTTATAAAACCATAAAAACTTCAAAAACATTAATTTCGTTAAACAATAAATGATATTTTTAAAGTAGTAAATGTTAACTTTATTTTCAATTTAGCCTTTTATTGTCGAGCGGGGGATCAACTCCTCTAAGAAAAATCTTTGAACTGTCATCCTTAGAGACGCTAATCTAGTCCCTCAACAAATATAAGGACTAAATTAATCTAAATTAATCCAGTCCCTATAATACAAAAAACATGTTAGATATTTTTTTGGCATGTTTTGAGACATTGGTCTTCAGTTTTCAGTTATAACATCCACGCAGAAGATTACAGATGGAAGGTGTAGAAGACCCAACCCAACATAATCAATCACAAAACAACCGCAAATTGAAACCGACAAATTATCAAACACAGGATAGGCAAAGACACTATACCTAAAGTTGTCTTTCTACAAACATTTTCATCGTACACTCTTTGTCTGGTTATGCCACACCTCGTTTATAATTTCGTGTCTCAGTTTTTGCAGCCACAATTCAATGCAACACGTGTCTCAGTTTTCTGTAATAATTTAACACAATATACAGAGATCAATTTATTTATTTTTAAATAAAAAAATAAAATATAATTTAACTCTCCATCGTAGTTTTATTTCGGTTAAAATATGTACATCAATCATTGTTGACATTACATGTCAAGATGTAATAATTTGTAAATGAAATAAGAAAATGGTCCACCAAACATTCCTTAAACGACAAATATTTGAACATTGAACGACGGGCAGATTGCCAGATACCAAAAACCAACAACACGCCATAAGGAGAAGTCTAGATACCCCGTGGGACCCACCAGCACTAAAATCACCGTTACGTGTCATGATCCAAATTAATTAGTGACGCGTGTACAATAACAACTGGTCGTTGATGCAACTCCGAAACATGATTAAGGACAGCTCGGCTCGTTGTAACTCGCCAACGAGTTTCCCGAGGAAGGTAACACCTGGGTTCTGGTGTACCCAGGGAAATGCAACGCGTCGTTTGATGATTGGTTGTTGTTGATTCCCACAGTTGTCACACCGAATCTTCACATGGCTGCTAAAAAAAGAAATAAAAATTAACAAATTTAAAATTTAAACCATAAAAATTACTTACCAAATCTCTAACTTTTCCAATATTAAAGAAAAATATAATAGGGTAAATTGCAACCAAGGCCACTAAATCATTAGTAATATTACTTATGGGTTACTCAACTTTAAAAATTAATAAAATACTCACTAAATTATTTGAAAGTTTTTAATGGGTTGTTAAAATCGTTGTATGTCATTCTCTATTCGCAGTACTTGCACCAATCGAAAGTTCTTCTTCTTCTTCTTTTTTGTAGTTCAATTTTTTCATGACATCAAATCGACTAGGATTTAAGGTATGTTCTTTTACAAGTCAGTGGGTACTAATCCATCATACTGATAATTAAATTGTGGCTTAGAGCTAACTAGCCAAATTAAAAAAAAAAACTTAACAACTCAATTATTTAAAAAAACTTTTAAATAGTTTAGTGATTAAAATGTAAAATTATTAATAATTTAATGAATTTGAATGTAATTTACTAGGGTTAGATATAGGGTTTAGGGTGGATTGAGGTTGACGAATAAAAAAAGCAATAATTAATTTTCCATAATAAAATATTCATGTTTGGTAGACTCCCCTTTTTTTAATCATAAAAACCTATCACATTACCTCATAAACCTTTCAAAAAAGAAGTTCATTTGTTCACATTTTCATTTTCCCACGCCTCTGTTTGTTTCCTAGGAAAATAAAGTGAAGAAAGAAAACATTCTAAACCCATTTAAAGGTACAATTTTCAACCTTGAATTTATAGTTTTTTCATTAGTTTGGGGTATCATAATTTTGTCTCAGATCTTTAAATTTTGTTCCTTTTTTTATTTTTTATGGAGAATTGAGACTTTTTGAAGATTAGAAACTAGAGGTTGTAGTTTCATGGTTGCTAACTAGTTATGCCACTTAGGGATTAAATAAATTTTGATCCACTCAATTAATAATATTGAAAAAAAAGGGTTCAATTTTATGTTAAATAAAAATTTCCCCTTTGCTACAAATCAATGAAAAACGAAGAGACCTTTATTAAAGATTTCATTTTTTTTCCCTTTAGATTTTTCAAAGATTATACCTTTAATTGTGTGTTTCATATAAAATTTGATCTTTAATTAAGCACCAATTTTATGGATTTTGTTTGAAACCCTTTCTCTTTCTTTTTTTTCAGGTGAAAAATCCCATCTTTTTTAGGCCAAATCCGAAACCCGGGTCTGGTCCGGTCTGGTCTAAACCGGTTCGTGGTTCACAAGGTAAACCAGGGAATGCTGAAAGATGAGGTTCAAAGTTGAGCACCATTTGTTTGAGATTAATGAAGATATTGCTTCATTTGAACTGCCCTTATTATCTATACCTAATGAAAGTCAACATTTAACTTTGTATAGTCAACTGTGTTTCAATGGTATTTTGACTAGAAATTTAAGGGAACATGTTATGTCAAAGCATGATGTTTGTGAAGATGGTTGAACTTTTCCTGGTTTTCGGGTCGGTTTTCGGGTAGTCGGTAACCTAGGTGAGATATATAGTACTAGTTAAGGTATAGACAGGTGTTGTTTTGGGCTATATTCGGAATGGAACCGAAAGGGGTTGTGTTGATGGGAAGGTATGAAATAGGGAGGTTATTAGGGCAAGGAACCTTTGCTAAGGTTCACCGTGCTCGGAATCTCGAAACTGGTATGAACGTGGCTATTAAGATAGTTGACAAAGAGAAGGTATTGAAAGTTGGGATGATTGATCAGATTAAACGAGAAATCTCGGTTATGAGGTTGGTTAGACACCCGAATGTCATCGAGCTTTACGAGGTGATGGCTACTAAGACGAAGATTTATTTCGTTATGGAATATGCTAAAGGTGGTGAATTGTTCAATAAGGTTGTGAAAGGGAAATTGAAAGAGGATGCTGCAAGGAAGTACTTTCAACAGTTAATCAGTGCTGTTGATTTTTGTCATAGCCGAGGCGTGTGTCATCGAGATCTTAAACCGGAAAACTTGTTGTTGGACGAGAATGGTAACCTTAAGGTTACAGATTTCGGGTTGAGTGCTCTTGCTGAATCGAAACAGCAAGATGGGTTGCTCCACACAACGTGCGGGACACCTGCTTATGTTGCACCCGAAGTGATCAACAGACGAGGCTACGACGGGTGCAAAGCTGATATCTGGTCCTGTGGGGTAATCTTATATGTTTTACTGGCTGGTTATCTACCGTTCCAGGATTCGAATCTGATGGAGATGTATCGTAAGATCGGGAAAGGTGAGTTCAAGTTCCCGAACTGGTTTGCCCCCGACGTGCGCAGGTTGGTGTCGAAAATCTTGGATCCGAATCCAAAAACAAGGATCTCCATGGAAAAAATAATGGAGAATCCATGGTTCCATAAAGGGCTAGACCCAAAACCTGAACTTGTCGATCCTGAAGTCAAAGAACCGGCTATTGGACTCCAAACTGGAACTCCTTGCAACTTGAATGCATTTGATATAATCTCTTTGTCTGCAGGCTTCGATTTATCCGGTTTATTCAGGGAACAAGAACAAAAGAAAGAGGTCCGATTCACGTCCAACAAAACGGCTTCGACCATCATTTCAAAACTGGAAGATGTTGCTAAGCGTTTACGGCTGAAAATAAAGAAGAAGGGGAGGTTGATGAAAATGGAAGGGTGTAAAGAAGGACGGAAAGGTGTATTGGGGATCGATGCCGAAATCTTCGAAATCACACCGTTTTTCCATTTGGTTGAGGTAAAGAAGAGCAATGGGGATACATTGGAGTATCAAAAGGTAATGAAACAAGATATAAGACCGGCTTTGAGTGACATCGTTTGGGCTTGGCAAGGCGAGCCTCTGCCGCAACAACTGCCGCCACCACCGCCTACGGAGGAGCAGCATCACGAGTCGCAACCATTTCATGTAGTTTCAACTCAGAGTTCATGATGATCATCACCATGTTAAGTCACTTTAAACTATCTTCTTCCTTAATACGCTATATATACACATGCATGTATGCATGGTTCGTGTAATAAAACTAGACTTGTGAGTTGTGTTTGGATTGGTTCTTGTTAGGTTTGTACAAGTACTAAAATTAAATCACAGCTATGGTTTGAGTTTGAATTGAGTTAATTTTAGATATGTTTCCAATTTAGTTCATTTCGAGATCGAATCATTATGAGTTTAGATTATTTGGATTTGATATTCGATTTCTTGTGTCGAGACATTACAAGGCCAATATCATTTCGAGTTTAAGTCGTTTCAAAAGATTAAGGTAATTCTAAATTCAGATCATTTCGAGTTTGAATCAGTTGGAGCTTGAACTAATTGTTGCACACTAACACATTATATATATATATGATACTAGTTCGAGTTTAAAAAGAGTTTTAAGCGAATTAAACTTGGAATAATATGCCAAGGCATAAAAATAAGGTTTTCAAATAAAAATAAGGTTTTCAAAATTGGACTATTGGTTAAATCAGTTAGGTCGCTGGTTTGTCAATCCAATCAATGCATTCGGTTCGATTAAATAAATTATTAAAAATATTTGAAAAAAAAGTTTCGGTTCAGCCAATTCATAATGATTCTTAAGTCAATCAGTCTAATAATTTTCTTCAAATTGATATCCCGATCCAACTGATTCGACACAGTTCAAATATCATTACATGAAAACACACAAATTTATCAATCAGGGGATGACAAAATATTAAATTTGTGGATAACTCATAACAAATGATTCAAAGCATATTTCATATCAAAACATATAACAAAGATGAATTAATAATTTTTTTAAAAAAAAATAAAAAAAAACACGAATTTAAAGAATAAATGTAATACTAAAATTTAAAAACTTGTTTCGTCAAAATCAGTAACCAAAAACTTAAATTTCGAAAACCAAAACATAAAAAATCATTAAAATCTGCTCAGATTTTTTTAGTGAACAGTTTTGGGGTCTCATATCTTTTAACACGTAACTCATATAACCGAGATAGAAATACCAAATGAAAGTACAAACTTCATACTACGAAAAGCATCTAAATTTCAAACCAAATGGATACCAAAATATGGATTTCTAGTATGTCAAAATTGACTACTCGAAACTGTCAAAACCTCATACGACAAAAACCTTGACATTATGTAAGGCTTGTCAGCTTGTCATCATCCAGATTATAAGGGCTTGACGAATTGGTGTATGGCTTAAAAGATGTATATTAATACAAGCGTCATCAAGACCACAAGATTCATCTCATGAGTACAAAAAAATACCTATCTAGAAATATGTACATATAAAGTGGATTTGGATGGGCAATTGAGTGCGGTGTAGTACGTTTAACTTACTTTTTGTCTCACGTTATAGTATCACTACAGTATTTAATCTCACCGCCACTGCTGTTTTTACACTAACCGTAAGTAAACGCACCACCCATCTAAACCCACCCATAGAGTAAAAGAAAACTCACTTTTAATCTCTTAAACTTGATATTTCTCGATGCAAACCTTCCGCCACTCACCAAATCCCATATCCCTTTTTATCCATGTTTTGTCCCGCTCAAACAACATCACCAAGGGACATATTTAGACAAAATATACAAATGAAGATCTTAACCTCAAAAAATGGGGGTTTAACATCACCCCCAAAGCAGCACCAAATTGAGCAACTGAATGATTGTGTGCTAGTGCATATAGGGTCCTAGGCCATAGTTTTTTGAACTATGGTGTTGGCAGTCCAACTTTTATAATTTAATTTTTTTTTATGAAACAATTTTAAATGTTATAAATTTATAAATTAAAATTTAAATAAATTTTTTCTTTAATCTCTAACACTAACTAATAGATCACTTAGATTTATATTCCTTTACTTATCTGTGAATATTGACTGATCTATGTACCAGTTGTCGAATCGTTACTTCAAACTTACTAATTGGACTTTAAAAAATAAAAACTTTAATAGCCCAATAACTTTTTAATGTTGACAAAATAAATAAGAGATCCTTAGTCTCCTTTCATTTTCTTTTACTTAAACAAAAATTATCCAAATAAATCATCCAAAAATAATGTTATTTTAAAAAAATCACTTTATTTATTTAATTTAAACCCAAAACTCCTCTTGCCAAAATATTCATATAATTCTCAAATAAAATTTTAAAAATAAATAAAGAAATAAAAAAATTTCATTTCTTCATCTGATAAAAAGAATCTCCTAAGACCAGTTATGAACCCTACATATTGGCCAAAAATTAAGCAATAATATAAAAACCCGGTTTTTAAAAAATTTAGCTTTGCTCCCATTTCCCGGAGGGGAAAAAGACGCGGCGACTGGTACTGCGGCGCTGACAGCCCTTCATTTCCGGTTGGGTTCTTTCAGAGTTACCCCATCAAATCCGTCCATCAAAGTTCACTTTCAGAATTATATACCAAATCGGAAAGTCTGGGTTTCAATTTTTCATTCCAGATTTCATCACTTGACCCGGCTGTGAGTTCCCGGCGACCAGCTTCAACCACCACGAGCTCCTCCGTCAACTGGTTAATATCAATAGCAATAACCAAATTATTCCCCTGGTGTTCTAGCCGTATCCCACTTTCTCTCGTACTTATAACCTCCACATTCTCCATTTTCGCCACCTCTTCTTTAATTCTCTCTATAATCCTCCACGGCTTCTCCGCCGATACAAAACGTTCCCGTTGAACGGAAAATTCAGTATCATTAAATAAACCGGAAAGATCAAAACCGGTCGAAAAAGAAATTAAATCAAAAGCATTGAATCGAACATTGCTTTGAGTTTCTTCTTTTAAATCAAAATCAACCGGCTGAACTTTAACCTCTTTATACCCATTTTTAAACCATGGGTCATTGATGATTTCATCAATGGTGATTCTTGTTTCTGGATTTGTATCTAAAAGGCGGGAAATCAATCGCCTGAGCTCCGGTGATGTCCATTTCGGGAATTTATATTCACCTCTGTAAATGTTACGATACATTACCGTCATATTTGCATCATTAAAAGGAAGATAACCAGCATGAAGAACGTACAAAACGATGCCGCATGACCAAATATCAGCTTTAGCACCGTCGTATCCTTTTTTAGATAAAATCTCCGGCGCTACGTAAGCGGGGGTACCGCAAAACGTATGGAGGAGACCGTCTTGTCGGACTTGTTCCGTCATGGCGCTGAGTCCGAAATCGGTCACTTTTAAATTCCAATTCTCGTCGAGTAAGAGGTTCTCCGGTTTCAAATCACGGTGGAAAACGCCTCTAGAGTGGCAAAATCCGACGGCGGAGATTAATTGTTGGAAATACCGGCGGCAGAGTTCTTCACTGAACCGGCCTTTATTTATCCTTGTTAAAAACTCGCCGCCTTTAGCGTATTCCATTACGAAATAAACCTTGCTCTTCGTTGCTAAAACTTCGACGAGTTTCACGATGTTGGGATGGTTCAGCCGGCGCATGATAGCAATCTCTCTTTTAACTTGCGCCATCATCTTACCACGGAGGACTTTCTTTTTACTCACGGCCTTGATCGCCACCGTCTCCCCCGTCTGCATGTTACGCGCTTGGTAAACCTTAGCGAACGCGCCGTACCCCAACAATTTCCCGACCTCGTACTTCCCTAACAACGCCATCTCCGATGAAATCTCCGACAAGTCATTGCTAGTGCTAGAACGGTCTCCGGTCTCCGCCATGTTGTCTGAACCCTGAAAAACTGTTGAGTACTGAGTTCACAAAACCGAGTTTAAAACTTTTAAACTCAGTACTCAAGGTTTTTCTGTTCTTTTTTTTTTCTGGAGAGGAAGAGATTTAGTTGGTGTTTTTAAGGGGACCGGTTAAGGGCATTTTTGTCTTATTCTATCAGGTGAACACGTGGAATTTTCTAGAATTTTAATTTATTTTTATATTGAATAAACTGTTGGTAATTCGTATGAGTGAGCTGTGGACAAATGGTGGCCATCCACGTGGCATAGTTGATTTCGCTGCAAAACATAGTTAGTAGTTTTGTTTTGTTATGTTTAACGGTTAACTATAACGAAAAAGAAAATTCGTATTATAATTTATTTTTTGAATTAATTTGTTTATAAAATTAGTTTTAAAAATATTTTCTTTCCAGATATTCCCAGAAAAGAATTGTAAAATTTCAAATATTTTCTGTTTTATTTTATTTTGAGAAATATTTAAATTTGGCACCTTTGATTTCAACTGAATTTTAATTTCATTATAATATAACTGTATTAGTTTTTTAGTTTTAAATTTGTAATGAAATTATATTTTCTATTAGTTTTTAGAATTAAATAATTAAAAATATAATAATTAAAAATCTGCATGGCAAAATCTGCGTGGCGGTTACATGTTGATATGTCACTATATATCTTGTATGTCACATTAATAAACAATTTAATAATTATAAAATTATTAAAAAGATATAAATAAATTAGCATTAAGTACATGTGATGGCTTCTTAGGCCCCTTATTTAAAAATTAATATTTTAGTTAAAAAATAACAATTCAACTCTTTTTAAAAATTGGGGCTATATTTAAATTAAAAAAGGAATAATGACCAAATTAATAAAAAATATAAACATTAAGGACCAAATTTATCATTATACCTAATTTTTATATTAATATTTATACTAAATTATATTTTAATACATGTTACAAGAGAACGAAAACATCAAAATCTGTGTATGAATCTGCAAATGCTGATTTAGTATTGGTGGACTACGACACGATTGGATAACCATTTAAATTTGATAATTTTAAAGGGTTAATATACAATTTTGTACTTAAATTTGTTTTCAATATTCAATTTGGTACTTGAGCTTTTTTTTTTCTCATTTTGATAGCTAAGTTTGGTTCAATTTTCAATTTGGTATCTTGACGTCATCATGCGGTTTAATGAATATTTTTCACGTGCTCTAGTAAAAAAAAAAACATCGACACTTTACTCGGGACAAAAAAAAATTAAGTATCAAATCAAACATTGAAGCTAAACTTAGGGGATTAATTGGAACAAAAGAACTAGTGCATCAAATTGGGAAAAAAAACCGCAGGTACCAATTTGAATATTGATGTGAAAATAAGGTACTGAATTGGGATAAACAAAGCTTAAGTACCAAATTGAACATTGAAGCCAAACTCAAGTGATTAATTGGGGAAAATAGTTGAGTGTCAAATTGAAAAAATTCATGTACCAATTTGAATATTGAAGCTAAACTCAGGCATCAAATTGATCAACATTGAAGCCAAACTCAAATGGTTAACTGAGACAAAAAAACTCAAAGTATCAAGTGGAATATTGAAGCTAAACTCAGGTACTGAATTGTAGGGGCGATATCGATTCAGTTCGGTCAAGTTTTTTATATTTTTATTTTTTAGACTTATTTTGATAAAATGAGCTCTGTTGTATCGCTTTTTAATATTAATTGACAAAATTTTAAAGTTTTTTCGTAAATATTTCCAAAACAGAATAAGTTTTTAAGAACATTTAAATTATTTTCACTATTTTAAATATAAAATATTTATTTTTGTATCATAAAAAAGTAAAATTAATTATATATTAAATAAAAAATAGAATTTGATTCGGTTTCGGGTAACTGCGATTTTTGAACTTGCGTTTCATAAACCGTCTAAATACCTCAATTCGGGTTGGTTTTTTGCATTAAAATTATAATATTAATCCTTTTAAATTGGCACAAAACAAACCTCAGGTGCCAAATAGTATATTAATCCGTTTAAATTATAATATAATTATGTCAAATATTATCTATACGCATGTTCAGGGAGAAGTTTGGGAAGTCATTCGCCAAGAACTAACGAATCCCTTAATGTATCCGGTACTAAGCTCAGGGCGTTTGTGCTTGGTTTTACTCTTGGGTTTTGTCTACTCAACTTCACCTAGAGCCTCGAGGAAGGGGGAGGAGGATTCACGGAGTGGTAGCGTCTTCACCTACCAAGAAAATTCACAATTTAATCTTGGTTAGATTTAAACCCATGCCCTAACATTTATTGGTAAGATAGGTAAAACTTGAAGACAAAACGGAGCACATACGCCTTGAGTTGAATAGCAGATGAATACAACCTAAGCTAGTTATTGTATAAATATTTATTTTAACAAAATACGAGACACACTCTACGATATGTAGAAGTTATCACAGATATTAAATAAGTAAATTCATTTTCAAAAGAATCTATGAAGCAATATTAATAAGCTTCCACATCCTTCTCCATTGTTGAATGCAAGAAAAATCTAAAGTTTAAGCCTACACTTAGAAGACTGGTAATTGTTGAGATGCTGACATCAAACTATATATATATATATATATATAGTTTAAGATAAGATTTTAGGGTTTCAATATCTTTGACTCAAAGTAGAAGCAAATTAATTAATAAGAGAAGGAAGTTGAAGAAGATGATTGTTTTTGAAGAGTAAGCAACTTAAAATGCTGCTAAGTTTTCCATTTTCTATTACTAATTTAATCCCATATTGTTAATCAAAAATTATTTCGATTAAATCGTAATTCAATTGGCATCATTATTAACGCAACAATTAAAAGAATGGGTAAAATTTCAAAAATTTAACCCTCGGAGTTAAAAGAATGGAACTCGTGAAGAAGTTAATCTACTTGAAGCATTGATAGCCTAATGAAATACTCTAGTAAAACTAGAGTTACCAGTGTAAATCTTAAAGGGATAAATATTGTATAGAGTTTAAATCTCTTAGGACTCTTAATTGTAAATAGGCTCTAATTTTGACTGTTAATATAACTCAATCAAGCAGTTGACTGTAATGGCCTAAAATCAAGGTTATCGAACAATGGTTTCATGAACCATAAATCCGATTTAAAGAGAAATTTATTTCAATATATTTGCATGAATATTTATATGATAGGAAATATTTTATAAATATTTATAAAATGTTAGTAATGTGGTATTAAAATTTCACTAGAAAATTTTAACGTCTGGTAGGTAATTAAATGAAAAGACTAAATTGAAAAAGGTGTAAAAGTTTAATTATAGATTAAAAGAAAGTATAAAGGACCAAAATGGCAATTAAGCCATTTTTTCTAGTTGAGGCGGTTTATTGTGAAGAAAATCTAAGATTTTTATGTTTAATATATATTATTATATTATTATATAATAAAGATATTTTAATATATTATATTATATTGTTATTATATATATTATAAAGAGAAAGTAAAAGAAAGAACAGAAAAAACAGAGAGTAAAGACGAAACAGAGAAGAAATAGGGAGAAAGAAAGAAAAAGGAGAATAGAGTTTTTAAAGTTTGGAGTTTAATTTGGTAAGTTAATTTAGTCTTTTCTTTTAATTTTGATGCTTTATAAGTTTTAGAACAAAGTTTTGATGAATTTAAGTTGAATTTTTGAAGTTTTAAAGTTGTTGAATATAGCATATGATGAATAAAATGATGAATTAGTGGTTTAATTGAAAGAATTTGAAGTTAGAATTGGATAAAGGATTTAATTGCAAAACAAGCTATAAGAAAACAGTTTTGGGACAGCAGCAGTAGAGTAAGTTTGAAAATTCACCAAAAATCTTAGAAGTGGTATTATAAGTTGAGTGAGATATGAAGCTTATTGAGTCTATTTTCATATGAAAGAAACAGTAAAAGAAAAGAAATTCTGTATTTTGAGATATTTAGATTTGTGTAAGACTGGTTCAGAATGAATTCGGGTTCCCCTGTTTTAATTTTATAAAATCATCAAAAATTGGATAAAAATAATTATGGGTTTAAATTTATATGTTTAGAATTCTTAATGAGTCTATTTTCAATAGAAATAAACTGGAACATCATCCGAATCCTGTATGAAGAGATAATTAATTTTTAGTGAAGAAGGGTCAGAATTGTCAAACAGCAGAACAGGGGTAACTTTAAAGAATAAACTGTACTTATGGGCTAAACCAAAAATTCTAAAAATTTTATGGGAAGAAGATATGTGAGTCTAGTTTCAGGAAAAATTAACGGATCTAAATTTGAAGTTCTGTAGCTCAAGATAAAAATAATTTAGTGACTATGACTCATGTAGACAGTTTTGAATGAACTAAAAATAATAATAAAATTATAGAAAATGCTACATGTGAACATGAAATGTATTGAATTGATGATTGAATTTATTTATTTAGATTCGGAAAACTCAAATACGAAGCTAGATCGAGGAAAAGAAAAAGTCCCGGATTAGTAGATTTTGTGTACGAACAAGTATCGAGGTAAGTTCGTGTGACTTGAATTATCTTCTTAAATGCTTGAAATGTATGTTATTGATATGAATAAAATTTGAATGTTCATTGTATGAAAATTGATGAAACATTGATATATTTGATAAAAAGGGGAAGTAATCCCGGTTGAATGAAAGGAAAATTCGATGGATCACTGAAAAGGAATTGACGGTAAAAAGGATCTAGCTCGGACGGGTGATCCTATCTTGATATAGCCCTCCGAAGAATATGTGTAAAATGGATTTAGCCCGGACGGGTAATCCGAATTAGGGTCTCAATTTAGCTTTGGACTGGTAATTGGATCCAAGCTCATTAGAGTAATTGTCGTTGCGAGGATTTAGCTTTGACCGGTAATCCTACAATACTCTATGAGTTTATATTCTGAGGATTTTGCCTGACCGGTAATCCTCTGTAAGGATGAGGTTCATGGAGTGTGCTCTCTGAAATGGAAATGTGCACATGAACATGAATTGACGGACTGGATTGTACACTAAAAGTGTACTTCGAAAATCCATCGAAATTTTGAGTAATTCAACAGGATAGATATGGAAAATAACAAGAAATGGAAATCATGGTATTGATGAGCTCATCAATCATAATATATATTATTGATATATGTAAATTATTGGACTGACTTGAATGTTGAGTTTGTAAATGTTAGGGTAATAATGCATTGAATGGGTATATGAATGTTTATCGCTTGTATTGTAAATATTAGGTAAGTATAATTCTTATTACATGGGCTTACTAAGCACAAATTACTTACCCTATTTCCTTTTTCCCTGTTTTGTAGTGTTAAGAGCTCGGAGATCGGATCGGTGGGAGACTCATCACACTATCAACCCCAATATTTCGGTATTTAAAGAAACTTTAGTTTGGAAATGAATGGCATGTATAAGCTAATAAAATAAATGTTAATATAAAATGAATGTAAGGTCTACCATTGATATGGCTAGCAAACCTTGGTTTGGTATGTGTTGATGTTATCTTATAAAAATGCAGGAATCTATTATGAAAATATGTTAAATTGGATTGTTTGATGTGGATTGGTCTCGGTTTAAAATTGCAGGAAGGCTAAATATTTATGAAGGGGCTATATTGAGTAAAAAAAAATTTGTAAATTCCGGTAATGCCTTGTACTCTATTCTAATATCGAATACGAGTAAAGGGTGTTACAGTGACTCTGGGAGAGCTACTTTCAATTGTAGATAGATAAAACTCGAGAATAAGATCAAGTACATGCACCTCGAGTTGAATACTGGATCAGCACAACCTGAGCTAATTTTCTTTAACAAAATGTCAATCATTTTTTAAAGAAAAAAATTATGAACAGGGGCGAAACCAGAATAATTTTTTAAGGGGGCTCGATGAAATTTTAATTTTTTATAGTTTATATATTTATAATTTGTAAAGAAATAAATCGAATTTTATAATTTTAGGGGGGACAAAGTGTAATTTTACCTTTATTAATTTAAAATTTTTAAAAAATTTTAAAGACCTAAATAGTAATTTTACATTTTAGGAGGGTCAGGCCCATGCCAGCCCTTGACTTCACCCCTGATTATGAAGCAACATTAAATAAACTTCCACATACTTGTTGAGATGCTGACATCAATATATATATTAAGATAAGATGGGGCTAAATTAGCTTTATATGCTCTTTTTTTTTTTAATTAGGATTATAAGTCAATTTTTTAAAAATATTTAAAGAAATAAGTCGTTTTTTGAGAAAAAAAGGGAAAGGAGGTAATCAAAATCCAATGGCTTTTTGAACATTGGTCGTGCAACAGTAAAAAAATTTAAAAGGAGGGACAACGGTAACAATTTTTTACCTATAAATACCCCCAAATTTATTTTTTTTCACTCACATCCTATTTTTCCAAATCTCTCAACGTAGGGAATGAGGAATGAATCAGGAAATGCTTTTGCTCGTATTAGAGAAAATTCTTGTAACAATAATCCGTTTTTCAGTGATTTCGGGACCATAATTCAGATATATCAGTCCGTAAATATTAATTATTTAATATTTACAATATCATAAGTGTCGTATTAAAATTTGGTTAAGAAATTTTATTGTTTAGATAGTTAATTAATTAAAAGGACTAAAATTTAAAAGATGGAAAAAAATGCAAGTGAATGCGAAGAAGTTACCCAATTTCAATAAACGGAACATCATGGGATTGGATGATTAATTTTAAAAAGTTCATAATTTGAATGACCTATCGTGTAATTTACCCTTAAAAAAATGCAATGGTGATGGTGTATTTATTACCATCTTAAACCATTGAAAAGCCCAATGGATCAACTATCATTATGCCATGCCCAAATCTCCCTATGCCTTAGTAGGTACAAACAAATTGCATGTTAGCAATAACTTTATTATTAGACTAAATCGATATAATATGTCAAAATTGAAGGCTAAATTTATTATTATATCGATTTTTAACTGTAATGTGGCAACAAAAATAGACAAAAAAAATCTTGATTAATTGGATGATCAATTTAAAAAATTCATAATTGAATAACTTATAAGTGTAATTTACCCTTAAAAAATGCTAAAATTATTTTGGGCTAAATTTATCATTCCACCTATTATTTTTTATATTTTTATTATTTCTAGACAGTAAAGCAAGACAGATCAAATTAGCTCAAAGTCATATCGGACTCAAAACCAGCGAAATTGCCCAAATCACCCAACCTTATGAATGTCTCTACGATACCCACTTTTTGGTTTTTTTTCTGAAATGGGGTGGAAAAAATAAAAAATACCAAAATGGGATGGGATTTCGGTTATTTACCGAAATGGGGTAACCAGGGTGGTCACGCCACTCCCATAGGCGGCACCACCCTGTGTCAGCCTTCACCTGCAACAAAAACAGTTAGAACAGTGAGGCATGCAGGGAAAAGAAGAAAAAAATAGTGGAAAGCCGACACCACCTTCTTCTTCTTCTTCTTCTTTTGCTTCTTTTTCTGCTGCTTCTGCTTCTTCTTTCTTTCTTCTTCCTCTTTCTTTTTCTGACGCCACCACCTTCTCCTTTTTCTTCTTCTGCTTCTTTTTCTGCTGCTTCTGTTGCTTTGCTTTGCTTCACATTTCAGGGGGTGAATTATCTACTATTGGTGCCGCCTCTGCAAGGCCATTGTCCTGGTTTTGGTGTCGCCTCTGGCAGTCTATTGTCCAGGCGGTGCCGCCTATGGCAGTCCATTGTTCAGGTTCTGTCGACTGACATCAGAATGGTGCCGCCTATGGGAGTGGCGTGACCAAGCTGGTTACCCCATTTCGATAAATAATCAAAATCCTATCTCATTTTTATTTTTTTTATTTTTTTCCACCCCATTTCAGTAAAAAACCCCCACTTTTTATTGGATATTTTTGTCTAATTTCATGCCAAACCCTAGCCACCATGATTATACTTTAAACCCATACTTCCATTTTTTGGTTATTGAGCTTTCCAATGGCCAATGACCTCATCTTCAAGAGCTTCCTCCACCTACATCAATTTCCTTTGGATAAATAAAATATTCTCATTATACCTCACTTTGTATGTTTGGTAGATGAGAGAGTGTATACATATTCTCCTCCAATCATAATGGTGGTTGAGGACTATGCCATAAAAGGCAGCTCAAATGGCATTATCACCATACCTTTAGCATTGCATCAATTTCCACATACAAAATGCTCCAAACCCTTATCATAGAAGCCTAGAATCTTTGCAATATGAGATATAATTTCCATTAGAAAATGAAACTCCAACAAACCCAAACCCAAAACTTCCATCCAACATTCACCCAACTTGTCAATCTAAAGCTTAACCATGCTAGTGGCCGCCATTGATGAATGCTTCTTGTGATTTCAATTCCAATGCATGCATGAAAAAGATAGCTCCCAAGGATGTTGTATGAAACATTCAATAAAGAATCAAGGATTATTTGATGCGATACTTTTAAAGAAAGAACTCAGATTCGAACTCTGAAGATGATATTATTAGGAGAAGTAATCACGGAAACAATAAAAGATACATTGATCTCACCAAAATAGTATCAATATATATTACTTCGAGGCTCACACTTAAATCCGAGTAAAAGTGCAATATCAACAATCCCTTTAGATTGCATATTTGATTAGTGTAAACGCCGATACTTTTGTCCCTTTTTTTCTTTTGTCTTCTACTTGAAATTTACTATTTATATTTTTATTTAAATAATTTTATTAATTTAATATATAATATCTTAAATAATTTAAATACGTAACTCGAAATTATCATTTTAAAGTGATAAAATATTCGAAATAATTTAAATCTATAAGATTGAAGTTTCACCAATTATGATAAAATTAGTATCATAGAATTTTTATTCAAAAATAGACAAATTAATCCTATAGGTAAGAGCATACGAGTCCTCCTATTAGAATTTCTATCAATTTCTATTATTAAAAATTAGTCCATGTACATTAGTATGAGGTATACGTAGCATACCATGTGTAATCATCTGGTTATTTCGTCAACCACATCAGATTTTAATAGTAAAAATAGATGAAATTTTTAATCAAAAGAAGATCAATTTGCCCTTTGATCTAATTCGCATGCATCGATTTACCTTTTTTTTAATAAATAGAATAAAATGTAATTTAACTCCTAATACATGAGTCTCCATAATACAATTACCCACCAGTCATCACGAGAAATAATAGTATGAAACATGGATATTACCACATCAATAATGTCATCCTGAATTTTAGGATTTTTATTCGAATTTAATTTTTTTCAGGATGAAAATACTGATGTGACATTAAACTATTGAAAAAAATACAAATAACGTAACGTCACTATTTCATATAATTCTTTCTCGATCACCACATTTAAAAAATAATTTTTTTAATTTTTATCATCAATAATAGTAATCTCATTTTGACATTAATAAATAATAATTTAATTAATGCAATGATTATTATTATTATCCCCAAATTGACTAAAAACAAATAATGATTTTGACTTTTCAATTTCCCCACTGAAAACCCAAAAGTGATGCATTATCTAAAATCAATCATCTTTATCAACACTTTTTTCTTGACATTGACTCCCATTTTATCTTCAATGCTTCCTTCCCCAATTATCATTACTACTAGTCCATCTATTTTACATTTCGATTTAATCCTTATACTCTTCAAATTTTAAAAATTTAGCCTTGACCTAAACAGTAGTAGTTAAATCTATTCGATAAAATTCAATTCCTAGTCCAATTTTATGTATACAATTTAGATTTAGTTAATATTCTCCAATCGGATGATCCTAAATCCCTATACTCTTCGAAATTTGAAATTTTAGTCTTAAGGCAAATGACAGTTGTTAATCCGCTATCTGAATTTTTAGTAAGTAATATGTTGAAATAACAAGTTGATCATATGACATTAAGCATATGATAATATATTTGTCGCATCAGATTTTGGAAAGAGTAAAATCTAATAGTTATTGTTTAGCGAGGACTGAATTTTTAAAATTTTAAAAACCAAAATAACTAAATTAAAATATAAAGACTTAAATCCATAACTTTTGCGAAGTACAGAGACTAACAGTGAAATATTAATCTTGAAATCAACTCCTTTTGATTATTTATGCAGGCCCAGACCTGGGGGTCATCTGGAGGTGTGTCCGCTCATGACCCAAGGCTAAAAATGATTCAAAATATTATTTTCTAGTTTGCCTAGAACCTCAAAAAATATAAAAACGAACCTGATGTATGAAAAGACTAATCTTTTTGACTGAATTAATCAAAATAAATTTAAAAGAAAATTCACGCATTTACAAATTCGAACTTAAAATTTTTAAATTTGAAATAATGCATTAAAATATAAAGTAAAATAAAAAGTGGATTAGGAGTGATTGAGAACAAGTCCACAACAAACTTCACCTACTGTCACATTTTGCCATTTGTGTTTAAACATATTTATTATGTGTCTTTTAATTCTATTATTCAATATTATCATTTTGACATTTTCTTAATGGACCATTTATTTTAAGTATTAAAATAATATTTCCATATCTTTTATGATATTCATACAATCTCTTTCCTTATTTAAATAGAAAATTCTAAATAAAAAAATTTTGAGTTAAATAAGTTGAATTCGGAGATATTCGAGATATTCGAGTTAAAGAAAGGAAGTAACAACGATTAATCTCTTTCTCGCGAGTATAAACATCTAATCATTAAATGTACTCCGTTTATCGTTTATGAAACTCCTGATTATATGATTGAGACTAGGGGTGAGCAAAATTCGATTTGATTCGAAAAACTTGATAAAATTTTCAAATTTTGAATTAAATAGTTCAAGTTATTTGAGTTAATCAAGTTTTTTGGATCAACTCGAATAAAAAATTAAGTTTTTCAGTTTAACTCGAATGTGAATTACACAATTCGGGTTATCTGAAAATCCGAATAAGAAAAGGCAAAACTACGCCATTTCGATAAATGTTTACCTTTTCTAAAGTTAAAAGTCAAAATCATTAAGTTAAGAGGCAAAACTACGTTGTTTTTATAAGTATTTACTCATTAAGTTAAAAGGCAAAACTATTATATTGTTTATGTAGTTAAATAATTTTATACTTCATTTACTAGTTAAATAATTTGTTCATGTAAATGCAACATTAAGTATAAATAATAGGATTCGTTAACTCGACTCGACTTGACTAGAAATTTTTGACTCGATTCGATCCGATTCAAAAAATTCAAATTGAATTGATTTAAAAAATAGGATTAAATCAACTCGACTAACTCGAAATTTTTAACTCGATTCGACTCGACTCGATCGAATACTCACCCCTAATTGAGACTGAGCAAAATTCGATTCAATTCGATTAGAAAAAATTGAAAAAAATTAGAATTTCGAGTTGTTCGAGTTGAAATTTACAGCTTGAATAATTCGAATAATAGATTAGTGTAAATACTCTTCTGGTCCTTCTTGACCTTTTGAAAATGAGCAAATTGATCTATCTCTCAACAAAAATTATAAAAATTCAAAATAAATAAATAAATAAAGTTAAAATTTAAAAAAATTAAAATAATAATTTTGGAGGTTTAAGTGAGTTAATTTAATGATCTTAATTTTTTATTTTTTGTTTTCGAAAAGTTTTCAACTAACATGAAATTAGTTCTACTGTTTTGACATGTTTAGTTTTTTAATTTAACCCGATTCGATTCGATTCGACTCGACTCGAGTCGACTTAATTTTCATTTCATTCAACTCGATTTAAAAAATTTAAAATTAAATTAAGACGATAAAATAAGACTCGTAAACTCGATTATTCATTTATCATTTATCCGGACATACACATTCATGTTGGTCCCGCAAAGGTTGTTGATATACGACCAAGTATTACCATAAATTATAGCATCCCAGCCGGAATGGATAAGCCAATAGATGAGCTGTAGAATGAGAAGCAAGCAGCCGGCGTAGTTGTGTGTTGGAGCTTTAAAACAATGTGATGGAAAGCAAAAAAATTTTCTTACAAGACACAAATTCTTACCTGGTAAACCGCCAGCACCAAGCCAACAGCAAATTTAAAAATTGCAGTCAAAAACCAACTCCTCTTATCAAAATCGTATAAATTAATCACTAATTGCACCATGATTATCGTTTTATATTAAATTTGAAGCAAAACCCAAAATCATTTTCTTTTCGTAATCAACTACTATACCACCTTCTTCTGGAAAGTTTCAATGGCTGTTTCTCCTCATGCTTTTCCGCCGAGAAAGCGGCGGCCTTCGGCCGGAGCTTTTGTATCGCCCAAACTAGCCGATATCAACTTGGTAAAGTCCCTTCTTTCTTTGTCACAAGAAATCTCTTCTTTTAAACCATTTCAATGTCTTCTAAAACGGAACTCGGTTTCCGCCATTAACAAATCCAAGCTTCTCTCGATATTGTTCGACGAGCTGATAAAAAACCCGGCTTCTGTTTTCTTTTCTCCTTCAACCCTTTTGTGCTTTGAAGAAATGTACATAGTTTTACAAAGGATTAAAACATTGCTCGAAGATTGTTCAAATGGAAGCAAGATGTGGATGTTAATGCAAATCCAGGTATTATCTAATAATTTTCATGAACTCACCCTCGAGTTATCGACTCTACTCGATATTTTCCCTTTTAAAGAGATTGAACTGAGTCAAGACGTGGAAGAACTCGTGGTTTTGGTACGGAAACAGTGTGATAAGTCGAAGCCGGCTGCGGATCCCGGCGATGTGTTTCTCCGGCGAGAAGTATTGACCATGTTGGATCGTATCGAAAAAGAGATCGTTCCCGATCAGTTGAAGCTTAAAAAAGTCATCGAGGATCTGGGATTACGTGACGGTTCGAGTTGCAGAGAAGAAATCGAGAGCTTACAAGACGAAATCCAGAATCAAGTTGACGAGAAATCGAAATCGGATATCGTTTCTTTGATTGGCCTTGTTCGTTACGCTAATTGCGTGTTGTTCGGATCTTCAACGGCGAGTAAACCGGATCATCGGCGGCAAAAATCGACGTCGGATTTGACTATCCCGGCTGATTTCCGGTGTCCGATTACTCTTGAGTTGATGAGGGATCCGGTTGTCGTGGCGACGGGACAGACATACGATCGGGAATCTATCAATCTATGGATTGAATCTGGGCATTCCACATGTCCTAAAACGGGTCAAACCCTGATCCATACCAACCTTATACCGAACCGAGCTTTGAGGAATCTTATAGCTCTGTGGTGCCGTGAGCAAGGAATTCCGTTTGAGACCGTCGGAAATAACGAGAAAGTTAACAGCGTTAAAGGTACTAAAGCCGCCTTTGAAGCTACGAAGATGACGGTTTCTTTTTTGGTCAACAAACTATCGGGTAGTCAAACCATGGAGGCGGCTAACGGTGTTGTTTATGAGCTGCGTGCTTTGTCGAAAACCGACTCGGATAGCCGAGCCTGCATTGCAGAAGCTGGAGCGATTCCGATCTTGGTTAGGTATTTAGGTTCAAGTGTAGGTTTGGAGCATCCGCGCCTCCAGGTCAACGCTGTTACTACTATTCTTAATCTTTCCATCTTAGAAGCAAACAAAACGAGAATCGTGGAGACTGACGGAGCTTTAAATGGCGTTATCGAGGTGTTACGTTCAGGTGCCACGTGGGAAGCCAAAGGAAATGCGGCGGCGACGATATTCAGCTTATCGGGCATACACGCGTACAGAAAAGGCTTAGGAAGGAAGACACGTGTCATAAAGGGATTGTTGGATTTAGCCAAAGACGGACCCACGAGCTCCCAAAAGGATGCACTCGTGGCTATTTTGAATTTGGCTGGAGATAGGGAGACTGTAGGGAGGTTAGTAGATGGAGGGGTGATACAGACGGTGAGCGGAGTCATCGACGAGCTACCGGAGGAAGCGGTGACAATACTCGAGGCGGTGACTAGGAGAGGCGGATTGGCAGCGATCGCGGCGGCTTTCAACATAATTAAGAAACTGGGTGTTATCCTGAGGGAAGGGTCAGATAATGCAAGGGAAAGCACCGCAGCTACTTTGGTCACCATGTGTAGGAAAGGGGGACCGGAGATGGTAGCGGAGTTGGCAGTGATTCCGGGGATTGAAAGGATAATATGGGAAGTGATGGGTGGTGGAACCGCAAGAGGGAGACGGAAAGCGGCGACGTTGTTGCGGATTCTTCGAAGATGGGCGGCTGGTTTGGATTTGGATACAAATAATGTTGTGGATAGTTCAAACATGATAACCATGACTGTTGGTACATCAAGAACAATATTGCAAGCATGATAGGATACAATTTTTTTTTTCAAATTTATTATCAAATTGTAAATTGTGAATGAAATTTGTAAAATTTTAATGCAAAAAGGATTATTTTTTTTATTTATAACTTTTTTCGACACATAAATAAGAAAATAATTCACTTCAATACACTTAAACTCACGTCTTCCTACATAAAAAATAATAATTATGTCAATCAAACTAAGACTTAATCGATAAAACTTAATTTTTTTTAAATCGTACTTTTAAAACAGTATATTTATATGTGTTGGGAAATTAAAAAGAAGAATCAATGCTTTATTGGCTATAATTAACTACTTTAGCAGACAAAAAAGGAAGCTTGATTTTTTTATTGGCTAGAAATCAAAGACTTTTTAAGTTGCTTTTCCGCGTTGTTAAATGCTTGTACTCTTTGATGTAACAACCGTTGGGGAAGAAGGGTAAAAGAATGACAAATGGAAAAGGGTAAACTGTATATAATGTGACTAATTTATTAATAAGTTTATATTTTAGTCATTTAACTTTAAAAAATTACAAAATAGTCACTAAAATTTGTCAATTAAGACACTGGACTATTAAAATTATTGTTATATGGTCTTTTCTGTTTGCACCGCTTGCACCAATCGAAAGCTCTTATTCTTTTTTTTTCTTTATGAAACAACTTTGAACGTCACGAATCTACGAACCAAAATCAAAATAGCTTTTTTTTCTCCAATCTTTGACACGAACTGTCAGATCGAATTGGATCTAAGATATATCCTTTTGATCATTAATGGGTATTGATCCATCATATTAATCGTCAAATTGTTGCTTGAAACTCCCTAGTCAAACTTTTTTTTTTAAACTTAATAGCCCGATAACTTAAGTAAAAACATTTGAATGGTTCAGTGACTTAAATGAAAGCTTACGAATAATCGAGTGACCATTTTGTAATTTTTTAAAATTAAATTAAAAAGACGTAAACTTACTAATATTTTAGTGATCTTGGGTGTAGTTTACCTAATAGAAAATAATTATACTTGTTTAAGGGCCAGGTTATCGGTCCAAGTTCGAAATTTGGAGAAAAATATTAGCAAAAAAATATACTTGAATTTTAGATCTGACACATATTTGTAAGCGCGTGTGTTCTTATTTCATGGAGAGTTGACAATTAATATGTTTTAACATGCTCCGGGTCATATTTCTTTCTTTTAATACGTCTCTTTTTTATGTAACGCCTAGAACTACCCATAACTCTTCTGTAACCCTTAAATAGGAAGATAACACGCTTTAGCATACTCAAATCCATGTCTTCCTACACTGACAACAATACTGATATCTAGGGGTGTGCAAAATTTGGGTAAAACCGAAAAAATTCGTTAACCGACAGAATTCGGTTAATCGGTAGGTTAACCGAATTTTTTCGGTCGGGGGTCGGTTAATTATTTTATGATTTTTTGGTTAACGGTTAATTCGGCTCGAAACCGGTTGGTTAACCAAAATTTTTCGGTTTAACCAAAAAATTAATAAATAAAATTATAATATATAAATAGGCCCACTATTCATCTAAACCCAATCCTAAACCCAATCCAAACCCAAATACCAACCCAACCCAATTACCCAATCAAAAAAGTTACAAATAATTTAATAAATAAAAAAAATTCTAAAACCAAAATTAAAATTACGTAATTTTTTTTAATTATGTAGTGATTCATTTCGGATAATTCGGGTAATTCTGTTAATTCGGTTAATTTTTAACCAAAAATAAAAAAACATATAATTTTCAGTTAATTCGGTCTGAATTAACCGAAAAATTTCGGTTCGGTTAATTTTTTTAAAAAAATTTCGGTTCGGTTAACGGTTAAAAATTTTGAAAGATCAGTTAATTCGATTAATATTATTTCGGATCGGTTAACCGATTGAACACCCAATCGATTTTTCCCAATGAATCCAAAAAAACCCACTTAGCCACTTTCTGCAGAATTTTCTCGGCAAATAAGGGGCTTGTTCGGCCTTTCAATCTCCAAATCCAATACACAATCAATAAGCCCAACACTGTGAAAAAGATTCTAACAAAGAAACTACACAAACATCATTGTCAAGAAAAAAACATTCTGGGTTTTTGTACAGAAAAACATAAAAGGAAACGAAAACAAAAAACCTTCTTGAAGTTTATTCCTTGTCCTTGGTTGAAGATACCAACAAGGCAGCATTAACTGCAAAATATTTTCAGGCACCACAACAAATCATTAGGTCCCCCACTCTCAATTGATTAGTGTTTCGGAATTTGTCGTGTTCTTCTGAACGACGAGTTTGATACCAACAAGTGTTGAATGGAGCAGTTACGGATAGTAAAATTGACGTGGAAGATATTTTAAGTCTTAAAAAAAAGGTAAATTACACTCGTAATCTTAAAAGTTATCACATCATCTTCTTATTTTCCATTTAATGACAAGATAATTTAGTAATTATGGATATAAATTTACCCTAAAAAGAAGGGACCAGTTGACTAGAAACCTCACAGGTGCATATAGTTGTGAAACACCGCCATACATGACCATGAATGCTTTGATACTGATTTGGAAGGACAAAAAAAGGCTATGGGTTGAAGCCAATCACTACTTTGGTAAGAGAATTTCATGTGCTTTCGAGCTGTTTCTGTTTGTTGTCACTTGCAGTTTTGTCTTTTTTTCTTAAAGGGTCTTAATTAATGAGACGACTCACCGCCCAGAGTAGATAAAAAGATTGCTTGGTCTTAATGGCATTTGCATATATATATATATATATATAGGTTTTGAGCTTTTGGAATTGGTCACGATGAGATGTTTGGGTGTGTGTGAAAATTTATCTAAGAGATAAGGTTGTAATAATCATCTGTACAGTAAATTAGTATTTATTAACGAGTAAAAAAATATTTTAAAATTAAATCTATTTGAAGGTCAGTGTATATGACAAGAAAGTTATTTGAATTTTAGTTCGTAGATTTTTTATATTTAAAATTATTTCATGAAAAAATTTAAATTGTGGAAGAAAAGGAGATAAGAGCTTTCAATTGGTACAAACAGTATGAATAGAAAAGCCATTCAACAATAATTTTAACAGTTCATAGATTTAAATAAAACCTTTTAAATAGTTCAGTGTCTATTTTGTAACCTTTTTTTTTAAGTTAAATGATCAAAACGTAAATTTACAAATAATTTAATGACCCAGTACTCATTAACTAATTAGAATAAATCTGGAGAAAACTATCGATTGAGTCTTAGCTCAGTTGGTATCGGCGTTGTTGCCAATGCAAAAGGACTTGAGTTTGAGTCCTCTTAATTAAGGGTTGAGGAAGAACTATGGGTAGTTTTAAGTATTTTATCAAAAAACAAAGATTAGAAATCGTGATGTTGCACTCGTATGAAAATAAGTAAATAAAAAAAATCTAGAGAAAACTTGAACATGAATGTTACTCGATCGCAACCTTACCTTTTGAGTCAAGGTTTTATTGTCTACTTTACTTGTTGGAGCCACCAAGGGTGGTTAAGAGCCTTCCCTAAGGGCATAGCCATGATAGGGATGTAATTGAGTCTAGTCGAGTTTGAATGTTGTTAAGTTTGAGCTCGACTCAAAATTTGAAGTTTGATACTCAGTTCGGACTCAACTAAACATCTGTTTTTAAGCTCAAACTCGAATCAAGCTATAATTGAGCTAATCAAATTCTTGCTCAAGCTTAGCTCGATAATTAAGCTTAAGGTTAATAATATATATTAACGGTAATAACATAATTTAATAATATAAAACTATGAAAAATTCGGGAAGGCTCACAAATTGTTCAAGTTAAGTATTACTAAGCTTAAATTCAGCTCGGTTGGCTTCGAGCTTGGTTCAATAATTACCTAGTCAAGTTCGATTTTTTTGGAATCAATCTCGAGTATTCTAAGCATTAGTATTTCATTTACACCCCCTATGGTGTGAAGCCTTGGCCTCCCTTGGCCAAATGGGCAAATTGTTATTTTACCCTTCACAAAAATTAAAAGCTTCAATTTAATCCTTTTAACCTTTGATTAAACATAAAATTTGAATTTTTTTTTTTATAATTTTATCTCCACCTGCTTAAAATAAAAAAAAATTTCACCATGGCGTTCCCTTTTTAAAATATTATAAAATTACTGAAAAAATATAGCTAATTTATAAAATTGTATTAATAGATAATTTCTATTATGGGCAAAAAAAAGGGAAAAAAAAAGGGAGAAATGTTTGTGGTGTCAATCCAAGGGCCTGCATGATAGCCACGTCGATGGAACTTATGGGGAAAACCATGCAAAACCACTATTTTAGCCGTACTACCAAAACAAACGTAGCAGTAGTTCGAATTTTAGGCCTAATTGTAGTTTTAGTCCTTTTAGCATATTTAAATTTAATCCCACTACTTTTTTATATTTTTTTTCTGAACCATCCATAAACCCTTTAACTTTAAACTAATTAAATTGTAGGAAGACGTCTTGTCTAATTTAACAACAATGGTGCTAATCTAAGCTAGGACTTGATTGCAAATTCTTCTATTTGGTATAATTTGGCCTACTTATTTTTATAATGTTATTATTAGGTCTAAATTGACAATATCGTTAATTCTATTGCTAAAATTAAGTGTGAGATTATATTTTGCCGCTTCTAATCAAAAAATGGGGAAAAAGACCTTTCCAGACCCTCTCAATTTTGAATTTGAGCAAATTGCTCCCTCTAAAAAAATTAGAACAATTTAATCCCTATGAATTTCAAAAATGAGGAACTAAGGACAAATAATCACAACATTGATGCTTTCTATCAATCGTACATGATTTTGGTAGGTATAATAGCTCTCAAAGTTTATACATTCTACAATTTAGTCCTAATTTAATAAAAATTTCTCGCAACATTTGTGTAATCTGTAAATATTGAGGCTGAATTTTTAAATATTTTAAGAATTAAGACCAAAATAACAAAATATATAAACATTGATGGACAAATTAGTCCATAATTTTTGCAAACTACAAGAATTTAACCAAATATTTATTGAAATAAAAAACAAAAAAATTAAGCAAAAGCAAAAAGCTAGGTACCACCTGGGACCAATGTCTATTTTCCCTTTATGCCAACTATTTTTTCTTCCATTGTGGACCCCCAAACTTTTCTTTTCTTTATTTTCAATCACACTTTCCCTGTTTTTATACACCTTCTTACTCACCTTCTTCTTCTTCAATCACTTCCCCCCATATCTCTCATCATCATCATCATCATCATCATCAAAGTTTTCATATTTCTTAAAAATAATCCCTTTTTCTTCAAACAAAGTTGCCATTTTCGATGGGTAATTCCAGGTTCAAGTTATCAGACATGTTCCCCAATGTCTGGTTTTACAAACTCAAAGACATGAACAAAACCAAACAGTACCATGAAAAAAAACAACACCACCCATCATCATCAAAACAGGAGCAACCCCATTTTAATCCCAGAAAATCCTATCATTTCACTAGAGAGCTTGTTCCAATTCATGTTTCCCCTGATCAACCACTGAGAAAATCCACCAAGAAACGAAATCCCAGAAGGAATTTCCGGTCACCGCCGTCAAAGGTGCTTACTTCTTCAGTCTCCGCCGGTTGTAGTTGCCGTGAAACTATCAAGAATAAACCCGATTCTCCACCGGAATACTCAGCTTCTTCTTCATCTTCTTTATCGTCTTCCGACGACAGTTCTTTACCGCAAGAATCGTTCGATAACTTGGTGTGGTCAAGTTCCAAAGCCAACGACGATGTAATCTCCGATGCGGACGTTAAGAAAATCGACGAGTTCTTACCGAAGCTCGAACTCCCTCCGATCGTAACGAAACCGGCTAAATTCAACGACATGGTGAAGGACATCAAGAACAAAACAAAAAAATTCGGTCACAGTCCTCCGGGTGTAAAGCTGAGAGTGAATTCTCCGAAAATTGCGAATAGGAGATTAGTTCAGGGTCATGCTCGGCGAAGTATCTCGTCGAACAGTTCGAGTTCAAGTTCGAGGAGGAGCTTATCGGAGAGTTTTGCGGTGGTGAAATCATCGGTCGATCCTCAAAGAGATTTTAGGGAATCAATGGTGGAGATGATAATGGAGAATAACATTAGAGCATCTAAGGATTTGGAGGATTTGCTTGCTTGTTACCTTTCTCTCAATTCCGATGAATACCATGAAATTATCATCAAGGTTTTCAAGCAAATCTGGTTCGATTTGATCGACGTCCGATGATGTTTAACGGTGGATGAAGACTGTTTATTCTAACAACAGTTCTCTCTGAGGTTCCAATTTTAGAATATGCTTTACTGTAATTACTCTGTGTAATTTAATTCCCTTAAATACTCAATTTTAATCGCTTTTCCTTTTGCAAACTATTTATACTTTAACACCATTAATTTTTCGAATTTTTAAAGTTTAGTCCTTACTCAAAAAAATAACAGTTAAATCTATTCGGTTAAATTCAATTATCAATCATATACTATGCGCGCAATTATAAATTTAGTCCATATCTCCCAAATGAATCGTTCTAAGTTTTTATATATATTTTGGAAATAACAAAATTAAATAATTTCACAATTATCGTTTCGTAAGGACTAAAATTCACAATTTTCATAAAGTAAGAAAACTAATAACAAAACTTAACCAAATCGATAACACGGCAATAAATAGTAATCAAAAGCGTGACACATGTACAAAATGTCATTTTAAAATCGCTTCATCTAATGTCACCATTAAGCCGATAAAATGACTTGATTTATATCATGTTGACAATTTTGATACTAATACCATCGTCTCTAATATTTGAACCCGAATTCTCGATGAAAGTGTGAATAGATACATGGAAAATGGTGAAAAAAATAATAGAAATTGAAATTGCAAAAGGGGTCCCTCAAACAATGTCCTATAAGACAAGTTACTGACAATTTCTTCCATCAGGGTTTTGGGCTCTAAAAGAAGATAGTCTTTAACCATAATTCTTCTGGTTCTTTAGTCTTTTTTTCTCCACCCAAAATGTCCTCTTTTCCCACATCGTTTCAAATCTATATATACATATAGGGTTAATATAGTATTTGGTGCTTGAGCTTAATCTTAATATTCAATTTGGTATTTTCCAGTTCAGTACCCGAAATTTTCAATTTTATACTTGAGTTACTTTTGTTCCGATTAAACACATGTGTATTGACTAGAGCAAATGTGTCAAATATTCATTCAGGCATATGACGCTGTTTGATTTAGGTACCAAATTGAATATCTAAACAAAATTCATGTATAAAACAATGTATTAACCCATACTAGATGAAGTAAATTTTGGGAAGTGTGGAATTCAAATTTCTGCACTGTGTTAAAGCCTCAAGGCTTTTTTTTTTTAAATATATAATTTTTAATTTTGGTTGGACTTGGAGGATATAGGCATACAAACTTTACCTAAAGTTGAAAAATTGATCTCTTGAAATAAAGTTAAAGTTGCTTCGGTTATTACAAAAGCCAAACATGTTTCTTGAAATCCGGGCCTATGTTCATGCTAATATGTTCATGATATATTTATACATAATTGTGATTGTCAACTGTCTACGGCGGCAAATTTAATGGAGTGAGTTATAGTGATTCTATTATTGTAAAAAAATGTTAAACGTGTTCAATTGAGTGAAATTTTTGAATTAGATCATGCTACTTTAAAATTTGATGGTGTTTTTCGTAACAGTTTTAGAGGTTGATTTACTTTTGAGTATGCTTCGTTTGCGATACTTTTCTTTTTTGGACACGTTTGGCATGGTTCTAGAACCTTGTTCAGAGATGTTTTTATCGGTATTGATCCAAATTTGGATGTTCAAGTGGAATTTGGAGCATTCTAATGTGTAATGTCGTATATGAACTTTTGATTTTATCTGATTTTGTACGTGAATTTTTAACCTGATTTGGTTTTTACAAATCTTAACAATATTATCGAATTATAGCACAATTTTACGTTGAAATATTGCACACACAAACAATTATATTAACCCAATATAAAAATAAATGTATTTATTTATTTCTTTAAACGTGTACAGTTGAATCAACATCAAAATTTTATGTATACATATGAATCACAATTCAAGTTTCATGTGTATAATTGTATCAAAATTACACATTGAATCAAAATTAATGTGTAAAATTAATATTAAAATCTTTAACCTCTCAAAATTGAAAAAAATTTACTTTTAAATCCTTTTATAAATTATGAAATTATAAATTGCGCTTTATTCTACCCAATGAAAATCTTTTATCTAGTCCCTTTAAAAATATAAAGTTACATTTAACCCCCTACAAATTTATAATTCAATATCTTTCATGAAGCTTTTGAGAACTCTTTGCCTTTGTGCAATTGAATACTTCTTTTGTTTCATGGTAACATACTTTTACCATTCTTTTCTTAACTCGATCGATATGAACATTATCATCAATATAGGAAGACGTGGGCTCAAGTGCACTGAAACACATTATCTTCTTATTTAAGGGTTGCGGAGAGAATACAGATAATTCCAGACATTATTTTAAAAAATAATCAAATTATTTTTAATCTTATAATAAAATAATTTAGATTTTGGTAATAGGGTTTTTTCTCTGTTCATAATCCCTAATTTTGCGCTCTCATACCCTTTTTTTTCAGCTAATTTGCTTTATGCGTTGACTTTAATCACTTTCCCCACCGATGATAATCATTATATAAATTTACACACGTTAATTTTATGAAATGAGATTTATGATGTTTGAAAATTTACGTAATAATCGGATTTAAGTATAATTGTTAATTGTTGATTGAGTCTTAGTTCGATTAGTATTAGTATTATTGTCAATACTAAAGGACGTGGGTTCGAGTGTACTAAAGCGCATTATTTTCCTATTTAAGGGTTGAGGAAGGACTATCAGTAATTCTAAGCATTATATATAAAATTACATACAATGTTTATTCTCAACTCAGAAGTGAAGCAACCAGAACTCAGAAAATCACAAACCCCAAATGTTGCATATCTACACTTTGTAGGATACAAGGGGAAAGGCGTCCTTGGCCCCTAAAATGAAAAATTTATAATTAGGCCCTTTTTTGAAAATTTAAAATTAGTAAAAGATCAACATAATATTTTTTTTTATTATTCATGAGTATCTCGTTAATTTACTCGAACCTTAATCACTTATATTCAACCGATTAGAGAGGTTAGGTTAGTCGACCTGTAAATTTAATCACTTAAATTTGTAATAAGTTATTTAATAAAATTAAAAGTTTGATCAGTTTAACTATCGGTCTGAGTTTGAAAACTTTGCTTACGTTACTGGAAAATCATAAACATTATAAAATTGCACTAGTTTAATTAATTAATTAATTAATTTATATTTTATACAATAAAAAATTATAATAATTTATGTAATTGTGTAATTATGAAATGTTTTTATGTAATTAGTGTTTTGTTTAAATTCAACAATATTTTAGGTAATGATAGAAGGTATTAGAAAAATTGGCCAATTTACCAAGAAATGTCATTTTCTTTCAAAAATTACGAAAATAAACTTATTATTTAATTATTTATCGGAATAGATTATTTTTTTTGAAAGCGCCCATGTCCATTATTTAAATTTAGAAGTTATACTTTTAATTTTTTTATTTATTTTATTTTATATTATGAATGTTTGATTAATAAATAAATGGTGAGTATTTAGTATTCAAATAGTATTTTTGTAATTTTAAAAGTTGATATATCTTTTAAATATTTATTTATTTTAATATTTTACTATACTAATTAATTTTTTAATTCTAATTTTAATTTAATTTTCATCACCTAACTAATGCCGATAAATTTATTTCGATATATTTTGACTAGATAGATAATCTATTTAAACATAGTATATAATTATGTTAAATAATTTTTTATAGAAATATATAATATACATAAAATATAATAATTATTTTCATATTTTATATCTAGATTAAATTACATTAGTAGTCACTTAACTATATTTTTAGTTATCGAATTATAAAAATTACAAAATGATCACTCAACTATTAGTAATTTTTAAATATTTATTTTTAATATTTTACCATACTCATTTTATATTTTATATATTTTTACTTATAGAGTTTAAAAGTTTTATTTATAATGTAACAAATGTTAACTTTTGTAAAAAATTTAAACTCTAAGTAAAAAAAAAAATCAAATATAGTGTAACTTTTAATCTCATGTTGTTAGTTAAAAGAGTAAGGAATCCCACATTGTTTAGGAACAAGCTGCAAAACTATACATGAGTCTATATATACACATATCTCATATCCCACATTACTCAAGAAAACAAGTGAAATGAGACTTTGGGTCTATATAAAAATTTGCTTTGTAAGTTATATTTTATATTAATTGGTGACACCTTAAAAAAATGGTGTTGTCACTTTAAACCTTTATAAATGTTTATTCTCGTAAATTTTTAAAAAATTTGGTCTATTTTTATAATATCTAAAAAATAACCTTTTTTAAAAATTTAATTTGAGAATAGTTTTTTCTAGAAAAAAACACAGGCTAAAACGTGTCCTTTGGAAGTATTTTTACCACATCAGCAAAGCGTGCCCTCAAAAGTGTTTTTTGTTGATGTGACAAAAATGCTCTCCTGGGACGCTTTTCTCGTCACATACTCGACATCGCTACCGACGTGAATCGCTTTCAAAAAAAAAATTGCTCCAATAAATAATTAAATAATAGGTCAATTTTCGTAATTTTAATCATTTCACTGAATTTAATATTGTAAATTAGTCCAAAAATAAAAATAAAAACTTGGATTTATTACAAGGATGCAGTGCACGAGTGGGGGACAAAAAATCTTGGGGGAATCTAAGATTGAAGACGTTAGCTTTAGTTTGTCTCTATTATTTATGTTTGGCCATATCCATGTCCTGTCTCTCCATGTCTTTCCAACACAAACGACGAATCTATACACATCTAATAAAAACACATACTACCAAATTCTGGATTTTATTGCCAATTCCATCCTCTTTTTTCTCTTATAATTTTACCAATACCAATACTTGGTTAAGGACATGGTGACAAACCTCGTGACGATTCACTCGAGGGCAAGAGTGAAATTAGAATAATTTTTTAAGGGATCCGGATGAAATTTTAATTTTTTATAATTTATATCTTTATAATTTGTAAAGGATTAAATCAATTTTTATAATTTTAGGGGGTCAAAGTGTAATTTATCTATACTAATTTAAAATTTTTAAAAAAATTTAAGGGTCTAAATAATAATTTTATATTTTAAGAGATCGGGCCTATGCCAAATTTCTGGCTTCGCCTCAGCTTGAAGGTGTCAAGTGTGATTTAAGATTGTTTTCATGAGTGAATTGAGGGTGGGAATTGAATTATAGAATTTCGAGGTCTAAACATAGTTTATCGTGTATTACTTTATGATTTTATCTTTTTTTATGGGATTGAACATAATTTTTTTTTTAAATTTAGAGGGTAAAGAGAAATTTTACCATATGTTAATTTATAATTTTATCATTTATAAGAAGATTAAATTATTATTTTTTCACTTTTAGGGGCCAAGACCCCTGCCTGCTTGTCCCCTTGGATTCGTCTCTCGTTGTTGTAGTTAATTTGGAGAGGTACGGGAAGTTTTAGGAAACTTTTGGCGGAGTTTTGGTACGTAACTTTAGCCTATGAGTTCGATGTAGATTTTCTTAGATCTATGTCTTGCTAACGGAATTAGCAGTTAAGTCATGACGGAACTTGATAACCCTTACAAAAATTGTATAGTTTTAAACTAATGCAACGATAAATTTATATTTTAACCTCTCGTAATTTTATAATTGGCTGACTAGAAAAGTTTTCTGGCTTTGACCTACGGCCCCTAATGACAATCACCCAATATTGTATAAGGTGTTCCCTTTGAGTAAGGTAGCTCCTTAGATCCGAGTTAAACGAACTCCTTATTATCTTCTCTAATCAAAGTGATTAACTTATTTTACATGAAAAGAGGAATGTAAGAAGCACCACTCATTTGGCATTATGAAAAGCCAAAACAAGGGGGGGAAAAAAGAATCTAAAGGTCAAGTGGATTAGGACCCCCAACATGGCCATTAAAATTGTTGTGTGAATTGAATTAATTTAGGTGGACTTTTTTGACAAAGTAATAAAGTGATGGGTGACACTTTGATATTGATATAAATCACTATGTCACTACCAAAATTAGAGGTAATCATTGGTCGGGCTGGGTCCAAATAAAATTTTAGGCTTGAGTCCGGCCCGAAAGAAAATTGATAAACTCGAGCTCAGCCCAGCCCGACCCATATTATTTTTTTTTAGCTTTTTTCATTAAATAAAAAAATTTAAAACAAATATTAAAACAAATAAAAAATGAAAATTTAAAAAGTATATTTGATTAAAAATAAAATATATATATTTAATATATAATTTGGGCCGGGCCCAGACAAAAAAAGTTTTACCTGAGGCCCGGCCCGTTTTCTAAACATGCCTCATTTTTTTGCCCAAAACTCATATTTCGGGCCTATTTTTTTACCCGACCCTCCCATTTTTCGGGCGGGCCGTCAGGCCGGGACGGGTAGCCTAACCCATGATCACCTCTAACCAAAATCTTTCTACCCATTATTTTGGTTGGGCTTTTCCTTTAATTTTACCCTTTTCTACAAGCTACTCCATATATATAATTTTGCATTTCATCCCTCTACTTTATAAAAATTAAAAAATTAATCTCTTAACACTTTTCATATGTTAAATTGAATTATGTTAAATATTATTTATACCCTTTATTTTATATTTATGTAAAACTTGAACATAAATTTATTTCGGTCATCTTCAATTGAGTTTATGTATGGTTAACTCGTGAGTCATAATATCAACTCAATAAAAATTTTAATAATAATTAAGTTAAAAGTTATGTAACAAATATATTAATAAAATTTAAATATAAAATTGAAATTAGGCTTTGGTCAAAATAATAATTTCATAGGTGTTTATTTTTCAATTTGATATAAAAATACAAAAAAAATAAGGGTAAACTACACCCAAGGTCATTAAACTATTAGTAATGTTACGTTTTGATCACTCAACTTTAAAAGGTTATAAAATAGTCATTGAACTATTCTAAAATTTTCATTTAAGTTACTGGGATGTTAAATCTGTTGTTGTATGACCTTCTCTGTTTGTGCCGTTTGCATCAATAAAAAGCTTTCCTTCCCTTCTCTTCTACAGTTAATTTTTTTTCATGAAACAACTTCGTTACGAATCTATGAATCAAAATCTAAACAACTTTATTCTACAATTTTCGACACTAACCATCAGATTGACTTGAATCTAAGGTATGTTCTACTTGTCAATGGATATTGCGACGATCGTCACTTGGAGCTCGATAGTCAGACTTAAAAAAAAAAAAAAAACTTAATAGCTCAGTAACTTAAATGAAAACTTTCGAATAGTTCAATGATCATTTTGTAACTTTTTAAAATTAAGTGACCGAAATGTAAACTTACTAATAGTTTAGAGACTTTAAGTGTAGTTCATCTAGAAATAAAAGCATCATTATAAATTATACCAATATCTAACACTTTGTGAAAAATATTTTTAATAATTTTTCAACTTAACTAAATCGTGACCGTGATTGATGAATAACGATAATTCAATCAAACTTTTAAATAATAATATAGATATAATTTTTATATTATAGTATAAATATAATATAAATATATATGATATATATGATTATGATTGTTGATAGATGAACTGCAAACTTTAATGTGTTAAATCATCTTGAAAACACCACAAAACAACTATAATATTTAACATTAGAGATTTGATGAATTGGATCTTTACCAACTAATGATCTTGAAATCCTTCCATTCTGGCCGGTTCCTGAAATCCAATGTTCTCGACGGCTCCGATGGTCTTTAAACAAGCGCCTTTTGTTTATCTCTGCCGTTACGTAATGGTGAAGCAAGCGGCTACCTATGTTGACGAGTGAACGGATCTTTGTTAGCTTTCGCTGGCCGTTTACGTTCAAAGATCTCCATGAATCGAGTTGAGCGTCGTATTGCTTGTAGCTGTAAGAGCTCGTGCTCTCTGATAGACAAACCTCGTAGACTTGACAGTCTTCGGGATGTCAAGAAGCTTACCTTGTCGGAGATTCGAATCGAAGTTATCTTCGTAGTTCATGCCAGAGTATCGGAAGGAATTCGTAGAGCAAGTTGAACTTGCATCATCGCCATGACGAATACGTCTTTCGTACAATGAAACAACTGTTGGGAGGGAGACATGGGAGGAATGGGAGGAGACGGCATAGAACGGATGGCAGATTTCGTTACGATCATCCTCATCATCGTACTCGAAGCTGTGTCGGTGATGACTTCAATAGGATCCCCAGACTTTCCAAGTTGGGATAAGGGAAGATATCTCCTTTTCAATCATATTAGCAATCTCCAATGGCTCCCGATCATTAATCTCCAATTCTTTCACCATTTCCGAGGCGATACTGATTGCAGTATCGTTCACTATATCGAACGGAAAATAGATGTTCCGAGCATGACCTACAAAACCCGGGTTTAGATCGGTCTTATAAACAACATATCAAAGAATGTCATAGATTGAATTCCGTGTTAACAAAACCAATAAATAACTCACCGAAGTCACTTTCTTGTCCGAGCATGTTTCGAGCCATTAAGGATGGCGGCTAATCCGAGATCACCTATCTTTACTTGTCCGAGGTGACCATGGACAAAGATGTTATCACATTTGAGATCTCCATGTATCACTGGAGGATCATGGCAATGGGGATAAGCTAGACCACGTAGGATTTGGCAAAACCAGTTTTTAATCACTCGTATATCGACACGCTGGCGCCGCTGCCGATACCTGTATGATTGCGTATTAGAAAATGGTACTACGAATAAGGTTTGGTTGGATTGACGGTTAAGTTAAATGTGGTTTTACTCTCGAAGGGTGCTGGAGGTGAACATCTCGTTGACGAAGTTGAATGTTTTTCTATGGATATCGATCCACGACTCATAGAATTGCATGATGGAACTGTGGTCGAGGTACTTGAGAAGGTGGATTTTAGAGTAAAGCCTTTGTAATTCGTCCAGTGAACGGAAAACATCGGCGAGCTTCACTTGATTTCATGCCACTTCCAATCCAAGGACCTTATCAAATGCCTTGTACACTGTCTTCATTGCTCCTTTACCCAGAATCTCTCTGAACTGTATGAATATATACATACATACATAAGAGATTAACATTAAAAAAAATGTTGTCCAAATTTTCCAGGGAAAATGAAAGAAACTTTTCAGTGAGCTAGTCGTTGACCAAATGAATGGATCAACTAGTTCAATTTTATATGGCTTTATCCGATACCTTAATTCTCATACTAAAACTATCAGTTTTGCCAATAAGAATGTATACTTTTCACTAAATTGATAGTTTTTTTTTTTTTTGTGAACAATACTAAATTGATGGTTGAGTTACCACTTCTTATCAAAAAAAAAAAAACCTAAGGATCAATGTGAGAATTAATAACACTATAGCTCATCTCTGAGCAGACCATTTGGAGTTTTTTACTTCTTTTCCCTTACTTGGCTTGTAAAGAGTATTTTGTTTATCATTCTTCCGCCTTGGTTTTTTCACATGGGTTTTGAAGCTTTCTCCGTGGACCTTTGATAACACTTTAGAACGACATGTTTTTATGTTCTAATTATATATTAATTTCGAATGTGACTCTACTAAATTGGGTTATTTATGGACTTTATTCTCATAGGGACTAAATTGGAGACCAATGAAAATTGAGGCCAAAATCATTAAATTAAAGATAAAATGGACCAATGTGCAACAAAGGAAAAAGATGGTGCCAAAAGTGCGTACATGGAGAGCAAGAGGGACTGAAATGCAAAAAGAAGAGACTTTGCTTTATCAAATTCTATTTTAAATTATATTAGGATAATTAATATTAGGATAATTATCTAGGATTATTTAATTTCTTTATTTATTTTTATTTATCTTTAATTAAATTGTAATTATCTTTGGGAGTTTGAGTAGAATTAGACTATCTACCTTAAGCACTATAAATAGGGATGGAGTAACTCATTTGGGTGTGCATCTTTTTCTGCACACCTCCCCATAATTCTTTTGTGTTTCATTTATTTTTCTTTCAATAAAATTCCTTTTCCATATTTTTATATTTTCCACCACAAATATGAGCCACTAAATTCTATCTAACCGAAGGTTGCCAAATTCTTAAAAAGGTTCTTGAGGCTTAGAACCCGTACTCAACTTTCTCACCCAAGTATTCATCGCTTCTCTCAGATTACGGCCGACGCTCCGCCCGTGTCCCTTTAAAAGTAACCCTTTCAACGTATGCAAAGGCGGCCGCTTTGTGTGTTTTGGGAGGATTGCACGCTTGGTTCGTGAGCTTATCGCGTCGAGAGGTTAGCGAGCCCAAGAGACAAAATGGCGTGGGATTCGCCATTGAGAAACGTTGATCTAGCGTAAAAGACTCCACAAAAGCAATCGCAAGCTAGAGTCGCTCCCTAAATCCGTAAGTTTAAATTCTTGGAGTTGGTGGTCGAGGCGCCCTCTTCCACTATAACTGGCTTACTTGGCAGAGAAGGGTCATCCAAAAGCCAAGACGAGCCAAGGAGGAACGAGACAACCGGAGGTGGAATATCTCCACATAAGAAACTTTTCTCTAAACCCTTTTTTATTTTCCTTATTTTAATTCTCGTAATTTCAATTCGCCTTAAATTTGCTTTTATTATTATTTTTTCGGATCAAAAATTATTAATTCTTTTTTTATTTATTTTTCAGAACGCAGGTTTTCTTGGGCACGATTCGCCTGGGATCTCAAAAATGCATTTGTATAATCCGATCCTCGTGGATTCGACCCTACTTTTCCTTTATCGTTATTTTCATTATTTTACGTGAGTAGGATATATTTTGGTGCATTCAACGACGCATCAACCTTCCTCTTACAGCTCTTCCCATTTGTCTCCATGATCTCATCATCACTAACTGTCTCTTCTTCCTCCTCCTCTTTATCATCTTCTTCGTTGTCTTCCACCATGGACAATGAGGAAAATGACAAAGAGGAGGAAGAAGAGGAAGAGAAGAAGAGAATATATATAGGGTTGGGTTGTAAAACGGTGGGTAAGTCTGTTAGTAATGGAAGGACGCAAGTGCAAATTACAGCATTTGCAGAGAGAGAGAGAGAGAGAGAGAGCATGACTAGTTTGATTCCTGTTAGTGTGAGGCTCGCATGAGCTACTTTTCCCGCTACCCCCAGCTAATATCAATAAAACAATTTACCACAAACTTGTATGCATCTCTTGCTAAATGTTATGTTAACTCCGGAACCTGGGTGCAATCACATTAATTTGTTCCCTAAAATTCAAGTGACGAGTCCAAGGCCTAGCATTTACACAATACTCAATGAGAAGAGAGTAGAAAGTATAACAATGTATCAACTAATCTGCTGTATGGACGAGCTCTCTGGGTAGCAGAGAAGAGGCTTTAATACATACATTTCATGTATGGACGAGCTCCAGCGTTGGTGGAAGCGGCGGCTGCAGAAGACTGTCGCCTTCATGACCCACCATAGAACTGTTAATTCTCTTTGAAGGACAGTGGGGATCTGCTATTCAAAGACCCCATTTAATGTTTTGTTTGAGCAGCAGCCGGTCGGAATCTCATAGCGGAGGGTTTCCTTTTCGTGTTTTCCTTTTGACCGTTGGTTCATTTAATTGCCTTTTTACTTTGTAAGAATTCACTTGTTAATAGACCTATTCGGCTCGATTGAGTACTAACACAAATTCCCGATGAATCAAAAAAACAAAAACAGGCATTATAGAAAGCTAAAAAAAAAGACTATTTTGCGGTCTAGCTTACATGAACAAACATCAATAACAATATCTGTGTCTATACTTTTTTTTCTTTGCCAGAACCAGTGGCAAAGATACCAAAAAAAGGGGCATAATTCAACAATCCTATACATCAATATAACTCACTATAAAAGTACAGCTATGACCAGATTCAGGAAAGGGACCAAAAATAAAATTAGTTGAAATGTACATTATATGCCTTTGAACCACACAAAAACTAATCAAACTTCGTACATGTAAACGAGCTCTTGCATACGCCTATATTCCAAGAGCAATATTCACACGAGCTGAGGGCTCAGGCTTGCCTTTGTTAGCGTTTTTACTGTCTCTATTCTTCGGTGTTTTTCAGATGGATAAAGGTGGGAAATCTTCTTCGTTTTTTAAATGGAATGGTTGTATAAATATCCTGCGTGTTAGGAGCGGTAAGAAAAAGGCTCAGAGAATAGTATTACATATTTCAGATGGAAAAGATGAATTGTCAAACCTGTCTCGACCCATGCTTGCGGCCGATTTTAGCCTTTCTGTTCCAGTTGAGTTTCGAGTGTTAGGAGATCCTGGATTTTTCTGCTTGCTAGTTTCTGTACAGGCTGGCGCCAAAGGTAGGGCTCCGAAGGACCCGAATTCTACAAGCCTGTCTGGATGATCCATCGAGCCATTGGCATTAGGGGATAATGCTTTTTCAGAACCAGAGTGGCGGAGTTCCAAAGACCCGGATTTTCCAACACCCTGATTTATTGACTGCATTTGTGCCAGATCACAGTTGCTTCTCTCTGGTGAATTTGGCTCGGGGAATGTAATGGCACGGCCATTGTTGCGAGGAGATCTTGCCAACGCTGGGTTCCTTCCCCTAGCTGTCAGGGACCTATCCTTGTAATAGTTCTGCAAAAATATTTAGACATAAAACCACATTGCGGCAACAAGGCCCAACCAGAAAATTTAACAAATAATAATATTGGTAGTAGTAAAACCAACAATAGCAAAATGACACTATGATGCTGTATGTTTACAGCAGACTAAGTTTGAAAAGCCCAATCCAAAGGATAGAATGAGTATACCGTATTGGGATTAGGGAAGTATGTCCCTGTTCCTCGAGGCTTTGGCATTTCTTCCATTCCGAAGCCAGAACCATGTAGAACTGGTGGGTTAATAGGATAGTAGGCTTGTCGAGGGACACCACCATTGGCATTCATTGGGGAAATTGCATTTCGCCTGAACTGCACTGACTTGTGAACCGCGTCCCACGAATTCTTGCTCTGGAACTGAGAAACCAAAGGTGAAGAAATCGGAGGAACAGATGCACTAAAGGCATAGTCATAGCACCACTGGCCATAAGTCAAACTGTGTATATTGGCATTGTAATCCCCACAGAGATCAGACAATGAGTTCAAAAGCTCCTGACTTGGAGCAGCACTACTGGAAGCTGGATTACTAGAATATCCAGGATACAGATCCTCAGATGACCAAGCAAAATTTGAAATCAATGGATGATTCTTCGGTCCAACAGGGGACTGAACCCCTCTACTAGCAACCAATTGATTCTCACTGTGAGCACCATGATCATTAGCACCCGTCTCCTCACTGCTTGCCCAAAGAATACCCGAAGTCGCATTCCTTTCAGACAAACCAGAGTTTTCAGGCTGTTTACGTTCCACGTTTCCATTTCTTATCTCTCCATTATCCAAAGACGAGTTACAAAAATAGAGATGAGGTGCATGCCTTACAGTACCTGATGTGGAAAAACCATCCTCTGCATTTGGAGGGCAAGTTTTATGTGCATCATTTGAAATTACAAGACCTTGAAATCTGGAGGTTGCCAGGTCTTTAGCATCCCCTGTGAGACGGATTTCTGAAATACTTGATGCATTTGCAGAATTCTGTCGCTCCTTAACAGTTATACCAACATCTGTTTCCCTCTCAGACATATTACCATTAATGACTTTGTACAATGATCCCTCATTATCAGAAGATCTATAATTCCCAGTCACAATACTTGAATTTGAAGATTCTGATTCATAAAAGTTTTGATCATCTTGACAAGACTCTGTACCTGACACTGATGGTGTTGCACCAAGTCCTCTGAATCTAGACAATGGAGCAGGATCTTGAACATCAGGCCTCTGTCCATTTCCATGCCTATCCAGTGTGTTCGAGAAAAACTTATGAAGTTCATCTCCTAGAGTTTCTTCAGACTGGGAAAGAATCTGCCCTAGCTTCCGAGCCCCGTAACTGAAAGCGCTTCTTATTCGGTAAAAGTTCCCTAGAAAGGAAAACGTACATCATGATTAACTTTTATCCATCTCAATCGGTTCAAGAATCACTAAACACCACTAAAACAAGATTGCCAAAATATCCATCACAATATCTAAAGACAAATGGCATTTTCCTATGGCAAAATGACCATACCTTTGCTCACACTGCGACCAAGATTATTGTTTTCTTTTAGAGGATCTACTATATTTAGATGCTTTTGAGGGAATATGCGTGAATTAGCTTCAAATCCCCTTGATGGAACCGAGAACTTTTCCACACATTCCCTGAGAAAATCATTGCTAAGCAGCAAATCTCCCCCACCGTTTTCAGGCGTCTCAACTGCAAAATATAAGATAAATGAAATAAGCATCTTAATCATGTGTTGAGTAGAACAAACTAGATTTGGCATGATCGAAAAATGTAGTTGCTTACCCACAATATCTGGTAGGGAGGATATAGGGATTGGACCATTTAAACTGATGCAGTAATTTTCCCAATCAAATTTGCTAAAGTAATCCAAAAACTTATACAGAACCTGCAATATATTCAATCACTTAAAGTAATTGAATCAATTAGTGTAAACTGCCAAAATCCAGCAGTACTCACCGCCAAAGGGCCATCTAGGGATGAATGGAATAGATGGAAAATGTACAGCACCAAAGTCTCCAAACCATAGGTAGAAATCAAGCCATGATGAGCCCCCAGAATACGACTCTCATAGTAGCACCAAGCCTTGATAAGTATAATACTGCGTTTAAATAGATGATCTTTTCCGATAAGACGATCAACCTGTAACATTATCAGCAAAGTAAAAACTTCTTATAAAGGTGCATTTATGGTTACTGCAATATTATATAGCCAATTAACCACCCCCAAACGCATGCTAGCTTTCCTAGTATGGGTAAATACAAATATAGATATAAACATATATAAAGATAGAATAGCAGAGATCTGAAGTCCATATCTAAATATAACATCGATTGGCAAACATTAGCAAAGAAATCAGGAAAGAAAAAAAGTATTGCCATCTATTTATTGTGCATGACAAAGAGAAAGAGAGATAACACTGGAAATGACTAGAGAAAGTAAACAGAAAACTATTTGTCAATTATACTAAATAAAATATAAACATTGCAGAAATTATCAGGTGAATTTCCTTACTTGACATAGTAAAGTTTCAAAGATCCTAGAAGAATACATTCATCCCGCAACTTTCTCAACAAATGGAAAGGAAGCAACTTTTTTTACTTTCAAAAAATGAAGAAGAAACAATAGAAACGCACCAAAAGATCCAAACCCAAGAAACATAAAGATGTGTCTGCATCAAAATGTTTCCAATATATACTAGCAACTAAACATTGCATATCCTTATTTCTATTTGCAAATGAACAGAACCAACTTGTAAGAAAAACAGATTTCATTCACACCTAAATTTTTATGGTAAAACCTACCTGCTCAAGAAAGCACAAGGTGCATAGCCCCCCTAATTGATTGAATGAGATATCCACCACAATGTTCTGCACTAAACACTTTACAAGCTTTACCTGCCACCAGAGAAGCCAACCTTAACATAGCCAACTACATATGATACAAAAGATTTCGAAATTGTAAACTGTTACAATAATAAACCATCTTAAATAATAACCATGAAGTAGATCCCATATAATGGAAACATATAAAAAATTCATTCACATCCAAATTGTAAACTGTTACAATGACCAAGGTTGGCTGCTGATTGACTAAGCTCCCTGATGCCTCTTTTATTAGGTTTTGTGGGAATATCTACTTTTCTTATTTCTGTAGTAAATTATTTTTGCCTTTTCGCAGAACGGAAAAAAAATGGAAGTCTTATTCCATTAAAATGGGAAAAGCATAGACATATCACTCAATCTAAAAAGCAATAACCAACAAAGTAATGCTTGAACTGCACAAAAAACTGGCAAGGATGAGGAAGTATTCCTAATCACCTTATTAATTACTGAGTAATCGGAATTTAAAATCAAAGAAAGGAGAAAAAGGAAAACCTTAACAACCCACAAAACAATTGCTCACTTAGAGGCTTCAGCAAGATCAATTAAAGAAGAAAAAAGTTTATATACCACAGTCCATGTTTTGACAAATAAGATCAGCCTGAAAAGCTATAAGAAAGTATTTATTTAGGAGAAATTAACTAATTGGCTGCAAAAACCGCTATATCCAATATTTATAAAATGAATGGTTGTCACAAATATCACTCTTACTAAAGCTTGGAATATCTGAAAAATATAAATTCATAAACTTTTTAAATGTTTTACTTCTACTCTTGTGAGGAAAAAACTACGACTCTGCTATCAGGTCAGAGCATAGAAATCATTAGTCCTTTTGCTTTTCCCAAAATAGCATTCATCAAATTGAAAAGGGAAAACATGTCAATGCATCAAGACCTTTTACTGCTGAGTTTTCTACGTAATAATGATGCTAAAATAATGGTTCAGGAGGCAAAACTCAAAATGAAAATAGATATAAAATGTCAACAAAAAGAAAAAAGAATGGAGTAAACCTTATGTAAACAGGTTAGTCTCTTATGGATCACAAAACAAATAATTTGACTAAGCAAAGATCTACAGAAACATATCAGTTGAAGTTAAAAACCTCTGCCCGAATTAACTGGACATCCTTCACTACAAACTCAGCAGCAGTGTTATGATCTTCTCTTTCAAGGACAGAACACACATCATTTGCCAGAGCCTCCTCAAAGATTAATCCTCCGAAGGCAGTCAAGTCGATATCTCCATCAGGAAGATAGGTCTTCAAGGGCACTGACCCAAACGGAAATACCTGTAATAAATACAAGCTAAAGAATTAATATCTATACAAATCAATCGCTAATTTAAATGAATGCTCTTAGGTTCATGATCACACCAATTGATAGCTATGAAAACCAAGACAGCTCTTAGGTTGATGATCACATCAATCGATAGCTATGAAAACCAAGACAGCAAAACGACAAAAACTATATACGAGACAATTATAACCATATTACCGAAAAAAAATGTATACTTCATATCTTCATTAACAGCCAGGTTGTTTTCAGCTGGAAACATTAAATGACAAATTTCCAAACTGAATTTTACCGTTATAGATAATTCCTTTTATGTACTCCGCTGTAATTTAACATATATGAACCGCATTCAGTCAATCACAGATGTCAAATACTCAAAAGCACCCAATGAATAGTCCCATTATCACATCTAACTCCCAATGGACAAGACTTTAGCTACACGTGACATTCATAAAAGTAGAACATTAACATTATAGAAACCTCATCCATGTGATAGAGAATTTGCAATTTCCAAATGGATCAATCTCTACAACAACTAATAAGCCTGATTAACAGTTTCCATCTATAACAGACACTTGATTATTAAAGAATAATAGAGATTTAACAATAACAAACACCCCCACTTTCCATAAACTAAAGTAATGAAGCTTCAGTTCGTCGGAAACCACATTAGCTTACGCTGAATTAGAGGTTCTTCCACCACCATTCTTAGTTTTTATTTTATCAACAAATACTAATCATGTTTTCTCTTAGGTGACTCCAAACTACACAAGAATTAAGTTTAAAGCTTACACTCCATCCTAAAAATTCTTGTACTAGTAAATATAAAAAATAAGGTAGCCATTTCCATTTTCCACCTAAATTACTAGTTTCGAGAAAATGCTAACATTCTATCCATTTAAATCAATAAAAACCATAATTGAAAACTTAATTAACGTTTTTTTCTTCAAAAACCTAACCTCACAACCAAGATAATTTCTAATTAATCTCTGAACGTAATCGGTAACCGCTTTTCTCCTCTCTTCGGAAACAACAGTTGGCTGGACACGGGCTATGATCCCCTGCGTTGCTTCCTCGGCTTTTCTCCAATACTCCGCACTAATCCCCGTTTGATTCGATGATGAAGATGGTGACGATGAATACCTGTCTCTTGACGAGACGCCGTTTGGTTCAGGCGACCAATCTCGGAGATCGCCCATCAAAAACATCAACAACAAAAAAACAGCCGCCCTCTTCCTCCCTACGGCAAAACAATTCCGCCGCTTCACGTCTCAACTGAACGTCCGATCATTCAACACGCTTTAGGTCGCCGCCGCCGCTGCCCTAAACCAACGTCCCTTCTGATCTAAAAACACGTTTTATTTTTTTGTTATTGTTATTGACGATCAGGGTTTCGGGGAAGGAAGGGGTGGGGAGAGACACGGGAAATAAAACGACAGGGGAAATTACGACAAAACGACGGTGAAAAACTGTGGATTATCTTTTTCTTTTTGCGTTTTATTGAAATTGGGGAAAAATAAAATTATGGCTGTAAAAAGGTAGAATCTAAAAGTGTGCGATCACGGCGGCGGCTGGAAACAGTGGTGGTTAGGGTTTGTTCCTTTTAGGACTGGGCTGGGCCTTGATTGCCCTTCTACTATTTGTCTTAATTTAAAGAAATTAAAATTATTGTATAATCTATGCAAATTTTTATTTGTTATATTTTGGTGAAATTTTTTATTATAAATATATTATAGGGTTAAGTCAAAAAATTATTTTAGACAATAAATTTAAATTATAATTTTTTAGCTGGTAAAGTGCAATTCTATTATTATACTAATTTATATTTTTATATTTTTTATATTATTTTGGTCTCAAGATTATTGCATATCCCTTAAATTCACCTTTTGATGGAACTCGATCTTGAAAATCTATTGACCTGGGAAGTTAACTAGAGATGTTTGTATTTTGAATATTGGATCTATTTTAATGACCCATTTCCCTATTTAAAATTAATAAAAATAAATTTATATTTATATACTTTTATAAAACGAGTCGTTTTGGGCATGTCTAGGCAAGTAAAGCTTGGGCTTTGAAATCAAGCTTCGACTTAATCCGATTAATGAACACTTCTAGTACTGGTCTTAACCGACAATGCAAATGCCTTATATACGGTTATGTGTCTTTTTTATTACATAAAATATGCCTTTAGGTAATATTTTAAAAAATTATTTTGACCACTTTCGTTAAAATAAATTTAAAAGAAAACTTGAATAACATATTTAAAATGCTATGAAATGTCTTATTATTATTTTATTATATTGTAAAGATATGGGATATTATTAGTTAGCATAAACTAAATTAAAGGAAAAAAAATTTGGGTGAATTACAGGAGGTGGGTAAAGCCCTAATAACAATGTTATTAGCGTGACTCGGACTTAAACCACATTTGAAACAGTAAACATTCTAACCATCGAGCCAACACACTAGGTTCAAGGATATCAATTTTGAGTAGTAGTTTATAAGAATATAGCCTTATTTAGCTTATATGGTTTGCCATATTCAAATTTAGTATATATTTTGCTACAAAAATAATTCAAGGAACTTAATTACTTGGTAATTGAATAATCAAGTCATTGAGAATAATTTATTAATTTAACATAAAAATATGTTACTAAACATTAGAGGGTCCATTTTGTTATTAAACCAATAAAAAGCTTCAAAGTGATAAAATATTTAATTAGCATTGATTTGACATTCCATATTATCATTTAATGGAAGATTAAACTGCACGTTTTAAAATATATAAAATTAATTTACTCATTATTTCAATAATGAGGTCCGAATGTAATCTACCTTTCAAGTACAAAAGTTTCCCTATTATTACTACCTCACAATGTTTATTACAACGCATATCTACTTGATTTTAAGATACATTTATGTGCCAATTTAACATACAAATTGGGTGGTAAAAATATCATGAAAATCAATGTACTAAAAGTCGAATTGCAATTTATTCTCTTTATTCAAAAAACTAGTAAAATAATCCTTGTGCATTAAATAAAAAGTACAAGAAGACAATTACACCTGGAGTGTCAAGTATATCTCATGTCGACATCCAGGGACCAGTTTTTAATAATAAAATAGATAAATATTTTAACTAAACCAATTTACTATTTAATCTAAGATACAAAGACTAGTTTGCTCACTTTTTATGTAGTTAGAACAAAATGCAACCTTACAAGTGACTCCATGATACTTTTACCATGATTACACGTATCCAAAAACCGGATTATTTATTCGAGTCAGTTTTAATGGTAAAACAACAAATAAATAAAACAACATTATTGACAGCTAAAAGAAGACTATTTGACAGTATAAAGTTACATCAACAATGAGCAATAACAATATCTGTTTCTATACTCTCTTTTCTTTGCCAGAAAACCAGTGACAAAGATATCAAAACCTGGGCAAAATTAACAACAAAAGAGAAGGCATAATTCAACAATCCTATACATCAAAAACTCACTATAAAAAGTACAGCTACGGCCAGATTTAAAAAGGGACCAAAATAAAATTAGTTGAAATGTACATTATACGCCTTTGAACCACGGAAAAACTAATCAACTCCATACATGTAAACGAGCTTCGGAATATGGCTATACTCCGAGAGCAATATTCACACAAGCTGAGGGCTCAGGCTTTGTGGCTTTTGTTAGCGTTTTTACGTCTCTATTCTTCGGTGATTTTCAGATGGATAAAGGAGGGAAATCTTCTTCGTTTTTTAAATGGAATGATTGTACAAGTATCCTGCATGTTAGGAGCAGTAAGAAAAAAGGCTTAGAGAATAGTAATACGTATTTTAGATGGAAACAATGAATTGTTGAACCTGTCTTGATCCATGCTCGCGGCTGATTTTAGCCTTTCCATTCCAGTTGAGTTTTGAGCGTTAGGAGATCCTGGATTATGCGGCTTGCCAGTTTCTGTAAAGGTTGGCACCAAAGGTAGGGCCCTCATTGACCTGAATTCTACAAGCCTGTCTGGTTGATGCATTGAGCCATTGGAATTAGGGGATAATGCTTTTTCAGAACCAGAGTGGCGGAGTTCCGATGACCCTGATTTTCCAACACCCTGATTTACTGAATGCGTTTGTGCCACCTCACGGTTGTTTCTCTCTGGTGAATTTGGCTCTGGGGATGTAATGGCACGGCCATTGTTGCGAGGAGATCTTGCCGATGCTGGGTTCCTTCCCCTTGCTGTCAAGGACCTATCCTTGTAATAGTTCTGCAAAAGTATTTAGACATAAAACCACATTGTGGCAACAAGGCCCAACAGAAACTTTAACAAATAATAGTAATAATGGTAATAGTAAAACAAACAATGGCAAAACAACATCATGAGCCTGCATGTTTGCACCAGAAATCCAAAGGATTAGAATGAGTATACCGTATTGGGATTGGGGAAGTATGTCCCTGTTCCTCGAGGCTTTGGCACTTCTTCCATTCCGAAGCCAGAACCATGTAGAACTGGAGGGTTAATAGGATAGTAGGCTTGTCGAGGGACACCACCGTTGGCATTTATTGGGGAAATTGCATTTCGCCTGAACTGCACTGACTTGCGCACTACATCCCATGAGTTCTTGCTCTGGAACTGAGAAACCAAAGGTGAAGACATTGGAGGAACAGCTGCACTAAAGGCATAGTCAAACCACCACTGGCCATAATTCAAACTGCGTATGTTAGCATCGTAATCCCCAAAGAGATCAGACAATGAGCTCAAAAGTTCCTGACTTGGAGCAGCACTACATGAAGCTGGATTACTAGAATACCCAGGATATAGATCCTCGGATGACCAAGCAGAATTGAAACTCAATGGATGATTCTTTGGTCCAACAGGGGACTGAACCCCTCTACTAGAAACCAACAGATTCTCACTGTGATCACCATGTACATCAGCACCCATCTTCTCACTGCTTTCACCAAGAATACCAGAAGTCGCATTCTCTTCAGACAAACCAGAATTTTCAGACTCTTTGCACTCCACATTTCCATTTCTTATCTCTCCATTATCCAAAGACGAGTTACAAAAATAGAGAGGTGCATGCCTTACAGTACCTGATAACGGAAAACCGTCCGCTGCATTTGGAGGGCAAGATTTATGTGCATCATTTGAAATTACAAGACCTTGAATTCTGGAGGTTGCCAGGTCTTTAGCATCCCCTGTGAGACGGATTTCTGAAATACTTGATGCATTTGCAGAACCCTGTGGCTCCTTAAAGGTTATACCAACATCTGTTTCCCTCTCAGACATATTACCATTATTGACTTTGTACAATGATCCCTCATTATCAGAAGATCTATAATTCCCAGTCACAGTACTTGAATTTGAAGATTCTGATTCATAAACGTTTTGATCTTCTTGACATGACTCTGTACCTGACACTGATGGTGTTGCACCAAGTCCTCTGAATCTAGACAATGGAGCAGGATCTTGAACATCAGGCCTCTGTCCATTTCCATGCCTATCCAGAGTGTTCGAGAAAAACTTATGAAGTTCATCTCCTAGGGTTTCTTCAGACTGGGAAAGAATCTGCCCTAGCTTCCGAGCCCCATAAGTGAAAGCGCTTCTTATTCGGTAAAAGTTCCCTAGAGAGGAAAACTTACATCATGATTAACTTTTATCCCTCTCAATCAGTTCAAGAATCACAATATCTAAAGAAATATTTCAGCAATTCTCAAGACTTAAAAGTCCTGAGTTAAACAAAAGAAAAATGGCATTTGCCTATGGAAAAGAGATCATACCTTTGCTCACACTGCGACCAAGATTATTGTTTTCTTTTAGAGGATCTACTATATTTAGATGCTTTTGAGGGAATATGCGTGAATTAGCGTCAAATCCCCTTGATGGAACTGAGAATGTTTCCACACATTCCCTGAGAAAATCATTGCTAAGCAGCAAATCTCCCCCACCATTTTCAGGCGTCTCAACTGCAAAATATAAGATAATGAAATAAGCATCTTAATCTTGTATTGAGTAGAACAAACAAGATGTGGCATGAAAGAAAAATGTAGTTGCTTACCCACAATATCTGGTAGGGAGGATATAGGGATTGGACCGTTTAAACTAATGCAGTAATTTTCCCAATCAAATTTGCTAAAGTAATCCAAAAACTTATACAGAACCTGCAATATATTCAATCAGTTAAAGTAATTGAATCAGTTAGTTTAAACTGCCCAAATCCTGCTGTACTCACCGCCAAAGGGCCATCTAGGGATGAATGGAATAGATGGAAAATGTACAGCACCAAAGTCTCCAAACCATAGGTAGAAATCAAGCCATGATGAGCCCCCAGTATACGACTCTCATAGTAGCACCAAGCCTTGATAAGTATAATACTACGTTTAAATAGATGATCCTTTCCAATAAGACGATCAACCTGTAACATTATCAGCGAAGTTAAAACTTTTTATAAAGGTGCATTTCTGGTTACTGCAATATGATACAGCCAATTAGCCACCCTCGTACGCATGCTAGCTCTACCAGTATGTGCAAATGCAAATATAAATATAAACATAGATATAAATATATAAAGATTGAATAGCAGCGATCTGAAGTCCATATCTAAATATAACATCGATTGGCAAACATTAGCAAAGAAATGAGGAAAGGAAAGAGGTATTGTCATCTATTTATTGCGCACAAGAAAGAGATAGAGAAATTAAACTGACAATGACTAGGGAAATAAAACAGAAATCTATTTGTCAATTATACTAAATAAAATATAAATATTGCAGAAGTAATCAGGTAAATTTCCTCAGTTGACATAGTAAAGCTTCAATGATCTTAGAAGAATATTCATCCCTCAAGTTTCTCAACCATTGCAATGGATGCATCTTTTTTTTACTTCCAAAAAATGAAGAAGAAACACTAGAAGGCACCAAAAGATCCAAAACCAAAAAACATAAATACGTGTGTCTGCATCAAAATGTTTCAAATATATACTAGCAACTAAACATTGCAGATCCTTCTTCTTTCTATTTCAAAATGAACTGAACCAACTTGTAAGAAAAACAGCTTTCATTCACACCCAAATTTTTATGATGAAACCTACCTGCTCAAGAAAGCACAAGGTGCATAGCCCTCCTAACTGATTGAATGAGATATCCACCACAATATTCTGCACTAAACACTTTACAAGCTTAACCTGCCACCAGAGAAGCCAAACTTAACATGGCCAATTACATATGATACAAATGATTTCCAAATCGTAAACTGTAACAATAATTAACCACCTTAAATAATAACCATGAAGAAGATCACATAAACAGAACCATATAGAAAATTCATTCACATCCAAATTCTAAACTGTTACAATGACCAAGGTTGGGCTGCTGATTGACTAAGCTGCCTGATGCCTCTTTAGGTTTTGTGGGAATACCTACTTTTCTTATTTCTGTAGTAAATTATTTTTGCCTTTTTGCAGAACGGGGAAAAATGGAAGTCTTATTCCATTGAAAAGGCAAAAGCATAGACCTATCTCTCAATCTAAAAAGCAATAACCAACAAAGTAATGCTTGAACTGCACAAAAACCTGGCAAGGATGAGAAAGAATAGTATACTTGTGAATGCAATTAGAGCATTCCTTCGGTTGTTCCATAACAGTAAGATGTAAATCATGCAAGGGGGTGTATCTTTAATCACCTTATTAATTACTGAGTAAATGAAATTTAAAATCAAAGAAAGGAGAAGAAGGAAAACCTTAACGACCCACAAAACAATTGCTCACTTAGAGGCTTCAGCAAGATCAATTAAAGAAGAAAAAAGTTTTATATACCACAGTCCATATTTTGACAAATAAGATCAGCCTGATAAGCTATAAGAAAGTATTTATTTAGGAGAAAACAATTAACTGGCCGCAAAAACCATTATATCCAATATTTATAAATTGACTGGTCGTCACAAATATCAGAATGCAAAAAAGAAGAGTGAACTCTTACTAAAGCTTGGAATAATATCTGAAAAATATAAATTCATAAACTTTTTAAAAGCTTTGCTTCTACTCTTGTGAGGAAAAAATATAACTCCGCTATCTGGTCAGAGCATAGATATCATTAGTCCTCTTGCTTTTCAGAAGTAGCACTCATTAAATTGAAAAGGGAAAAACATGTGAATGCATCAAGCCCTTTTCCTGCTGCATTTTCTACTCAATAACAATGTTAAAATAATAGTCAAGGAGGGAAAACTGAAAATAAGAATAGATGTAAAACGTCAACAAAAAGAATAAAGAATGAAGTAAACCTTATATAAACAGGTAAGTCTCTTATGCATCAGAAAACAAATAATTTGACTAAGCAAAGATCTACAGAATCATATCAGTTGAAGTTAAAAACCTCTGCCCGAATTAATTGAACATCCTTCACCACAAACTCAGCAGCAGTGTTACGATCTTCTCTTTCAAGGACAGAACAAGCATCATTTGCCAGAGCCTCCTCAAAGTTTAAGCCACCGAAGGCTGTCAAGTCAATATCTCCATCAGGAAGATAGGTCTTCAAGGGCACTGACCCAAATGGAAATACCTGTAATAAATACAGGCTAAAGGATTAAGATCTATCCAAACAGACAACTAATTCAAGTGAATGCTCTTAGGTTCATGATCACACCAATCGATAGCTATGAAAGCCAGGACAGCAAAACGACAAAAACTACATACGAGACAATTATCACCATAGTACTGAAAAAAAATGTATACGTCATATCGTCATTGACAGCCAGGTTGTTTTCAGCTGGAAACATCAAATGACAAATTTCCAAACTGAATTTTACCATTACAGGTTATTAATTTAGTACTCCGCTAAATTGAAGTTTAAAACACCCATTGATAACGTAATGTAAATGAACCGAGTTCGGTCAATCACAGATGTCAAATACTCAAAAGCACCCAATGAATAGCCCCATTATCACATCTAACTCCCAATGGATGAGACTTTGGCTGCATGTGATATTCATAAAAGTAGAACAGTAACATGATAAAAACTTCATCCATGTGGTAGAGAATTTGCAATGTCCACAGTGGTCAATTTCTACAACAACTATTAGTCCTTGTTAACAGTTTTCATCTACCACAGACACTTGGTTATTAAAGAATGATAGAGATTAAACAATAACAAACACCCCACTTTCTATATACTAAAGTGATGAGGCTTCAGTTCATCATCTTGTGCCGAATTAGAGGTTCTTGAAGCAGGAAAACCGATAGCTATGGGATTAATATCTATACAAACCGATCGCTAAATCAAATGAATTTAGGTTCGTGACCACACTAATCGATAGCTATGAAAACCAGGACAGCAAAACGACAAAAACTATATACGAGACAATTATCATCATATTACTGAAAAAAAAAAATGCATGTGTCGTATCACCATTAACAGCCGGGTTGTTTTCGGCTGCAAACATTAAATGACAAATTTCCAAACTGAATTTTACCGTTATAGGTAATTCCTTTTAAGTACTCCGCTATATCGTAACGTATATGAACCGAGTTTTCATCTATTTCTACAACAAGTATTAAGCCTTATTAACAGTTTCCATCTATAACAGACACATGGTTATTAAAGAATGATGGAGATTTAACAATAACAAACACCCCCACTTTCCATATACTAAAGTACTGAAGCTTCAGTTCGTCGGAAACCACATTATCTTAAGCCGAATTAGAGGTTCTTCCACCACCATTCTTAGTTTTAATTCTATCAGCAAATACTAATCATGTTTTATCTTAGGTGACTCCAAACTACACAAGAATTAAGTTCAAAACTTACACTCCATCCTAAAAATTCTTGTACTAGTAAATATAACAAATACGGTAGCCATTTCCATTTTCCACCTAAATTACTAGTTTCGAGAAAAGGTCAACATTCTATCCATTTAAATAAATAAAAAGCATAATTGAAAACTTAATTAATGTTTTTTTTCCTTCAAAAACCTAACCTCACAACCAAGATAATTTCTAATTAATCTCTGAACGTAATCGATAACCGCTTTTCTCCTCTCTTCGGAAACAACAGTTGGCTGGACACGGGCTATGATCCCCTGCGTTGCTTCCTCGGCTTTTCTCCAATACTCCGCACTAATCCCCGTTTGATTCGATGATGAAGATGATGAAGATGAATACTTGTCTCTTGACGAGACGCCGTTTGGTTCAGGCGACCAATCTCGGAGATCGCCCATCAAAAACATCAACAACAACAAAAAAAACAGCCGCCCCTCTTCCTCCCTACGGAAAAACAATTCCGCCCCTTCACGTCTCAATGGAACGTCCGATCATTCAACGCGCTTTAGGTCGCCGCCGTCACCCTAAACCAACGTCCCTTCTGATCTAAAAACACGTTTTATTTTTTGTTATTGTTATTCACGATCAGGGTTTCGGGGAAGGGAAGGGGTGGGGAGAGACAAAGGAAATAAAAAACGACAGGGAAATTACGACAAAACGACGGTGAAAAACTGTGGATTATCTTTTTCTTTTTTTCTTTTTATTGAAATTGGGGGGAAAATAAAATTAATGGTTGTAAAAAGGTAGAATCTAAAAGTGTGCTATCATGAGTTATTTTAAATCTTTTCTTTTAGGAATTTATCTAATGACGATAGTTCAACTTTTTATTATTACTAACTTGTAATATTAGAATTTAATTTTATGTTTTAAAGATTTAATTATTTTTAAAATATTATACTTTTAATTGTAGTAATTAAAATAAAATGATATTATTTATTTAAATTTATAAATATATTAATAGAAAATTTCCAAATAATAATTAAAACATTTTAATATAATTTTTTGTTAATTAATACAAAGTTAAGTTATTCAAAATAATAACTGATTAATTTTAATATTAATTAAGTGATAATTAATATGATTAGAATTCTATTTTTAAACATATAATTATTATAATTTTTATTAAAATATAATTATGTTTAAATGCCCACATCTTATTTCAACTTTCTTTAACTAATAATTCTAAAATAAAAATTATAATTATTTTACATATGAATTTAGTAATATGAAGAAAAATAAAGGGAATTATTGCTAGTTCAAAAATTTTCTAAACTCGTACTTTTATATATAGTTATATAGATTTTTCACTACGGTAAAAATATCATGGAAGCCCTTGTATTAAGAGTTGAATTACATTTTGCCTCATTTGTTCAAAAAATAGACAAATTAGGTCATGTATTTTAGATCAAATAGCAATTTCGTCAATTTGTTAAAATTTTCATCGAAATATATTATTAAAAAATGGTATTTGTACGTCAACATGAAGCACACATGACATATTTGGTTATTCCATTAGCAACGCCAATTTTTATTAGCACAAATGAATGGAATTTTTAATCGAAATGATCAATTTACCATTTAATCTAATATATAAAGACTAGATGTGATTATGGGTCGGGCAGGGCCCAGACAAAATTTTAAACCCGTTTTTTAGGCTTTAAGCCCTACCAAAATATGGACCTAAAATTGATAAACTTCGCCCAAAGAAAATTGATAAACTGAGCCTAGCCCATATTAATTTTTTTAGCTTTTTTCATTAAATATAAAATTTTAAAATAAATAAAAAATATGTAAATTTAAAAAGTATATTTGATTAAAAATAATATATATTTAATATATAATTCAGGTTGGGTCCAGGCCAAAAAAGTTTTACTCGAGGCCCGGCCCTTTTTCTAAACGGGCCTCATTTTTTTGCCCAAACCCATATTTCAGGCCTATATTTTTTCTCGAACCCTTCCACTTTTTGAGCAGTCGGTCGGGCCGGTAGCCCAACCCATGACCACCTCTAATAAAGACTAAATAACTCATTTTTTAATAAATGTTAACAATATAATATTTAACTTATAGTACAATAATTTTACATATTTTAATGATTTCGGCAACTTAAATAATATTTTAAGCTTATCTCCGTGTCAACTTTCAATAGGTAAACCAAAAATAAATTTAAAAAAATGTAAAGTTATATTTGTTCCACTCGAGAAGTTAAAAATCTCAATAAATGAGATAAAATATTGTTATATATTTTGTAAATTTATGTTGAAACCGAAAAATTGTCAATCGTATAATGATACATGGCAGCTTATGGTTTATTCTAATGTTTTTCTCATAAAAAATTAAAATCACAATAATATATCAAAATCATAAAAATCATTAAAATGAAAAAAAAAAGTATTAAATATTAAAAATATGAAAACTAATATAAACTTATAAAAATTTAAATGATCTAATAAATTATAAAAAATATTTAAAATCTTATAAAATTAATAAAACATATTCGAAATGTTTAAATTTTTATAAAAATATATTGAAATTCTATAAAAACTATAAAAATAATTTACTAATTATGAGATAACATCACGTGACCCATCCACACATGGGCACGTGGTTGTTTCGAGATTTGGATTGGGCTAGAATCACCCACAGGTAAGAGTTCAAGGGCTCGTTGTATCCGATAAACTATGGTAAACAGAATAAATAGGTTAAATTCTATTAAAGGTCCTTGTAATGTGTGTTTTTAACAGATTTAATCTTGTATTGATTTTCAAAATATGTATTTTTTTAATTTTGAGCCTATTTTTTCATTAATTCTATCAAACAAATAAAATCATAAAAGTTGGGAAAGGCCTAATTATGGGAAGACCATTTATTATTTTCTTATTGCATGAAGTGACGTTATTTTCAATGATAGTCGAAATAGCAAGTCATCGGTTTGATTTGTATAATCGATCCAATTAAAAATAATTAATTTTTTTAAATAAAAGAATTTAAAATTTATGTTTAACCAGTTTTGTAATCGATTCATACCAATTCTCGATCTAACCGGTTCAATTTCACTTTTCAAGTCGATTCTTGACCCAATTGATAATTTTATCTTTATTCTATTTTATAATTTAATAATATTTCATGGGACTTACAAATAATTTTTCTCAACTTTGATGGATGGAGGAAAGGCAACTACCTTCCCCTAAATTTGCCCATGTTGGCAAGGACTCACATGTTGTTAGGAGTCATATTCACTCATTCTACTTCACAAAGCTCATAAAAAACGAAAAATCAGACCAAACCTACGCATTTATTCAAATTAAAGATCTATATATAAAATTACATTTAATAGAACTTGAACTTAAAATCTCGAATGATATTGAAATTTGGCACAATTAAAACCCACATCATATACAGGGGCTAGAATGGGCCCCGGCCCCCCTAAAATGTAAAATTACTATTTAGACCTTTAAAATTTTTTAAAAATTTTAAATTAGTAAAGGTAAAATTACACTTTAGCCCCTTAAAATTATAAAATTCGATTTAATCCTTTTTAAATTATAAAGATATAAACTATAAAAAATTAAAATTTTATCCGACCCCCCTAACCCTGATCATATATATATATATTCTAAAGTAACATAAAGCTACAATTTAATAAAATAATTCAGTGTCGCATAATTTAGAAGTTGCCATTTGTCACATTAATGAATTGCCATGTGTACATATGGTTCAAAGTTACAATCAAGCACTAAAGTTACATTAATTTCTGTTCGTTATAAATTTTGATTATATCTACTTTTTTGACATAATGTATATAACTATCATAGTTCATTTTTAATTCATAAATTAGAGGATAATACACTTTAACGTACTTGAATATATATTTTATTATATTAATAATAATATTATATTAATCGAGTTTAGACTCGTATATACTTGTAAATGTGAATTTTGAACCACCTTATCCAGCACTGCAGAAACAACGTATTGTTTTATGCCACGTCATCTTGCAAGTGTGTCGAGATGGATATATATTGTAAAATCCATTGTCGTCTTTGGTAAAATGATTATTATTTGTCTTTTGGGAAAGGTGGGACCTCTCAATTAATGCTCTTCATGCCCTTTTATCAGGTGCCACCAATTGTATTGAACAAAACCATCCATCACTTATCACAAATATTTGTGTTTATCATAATAATTGCCATAGTCTTAGTGGTTGCTTCCATTAATCATATTTAATTATCGCTCGTAAGAATGAAATAAATCGATTCGATCAATTTTTTAATTAATTTTAATATAAAAAATTATGTCGATGATTTTAATTGAGAAAATTAATTAAATCAAATTAAGATTTATGATTATATTTAGAGGTGATAGTGGATTAGGCTATTCGGTCCGCATGAAAAATGAGAGAGTTCGAGTAAAAATATAGACTCAAAATATGAGTTGGGGCAAAAAAAGAGCCTATTTAGAAAATGGGTGAGCCTCGTAAAATTTTAACCCAAGCCCTGACTTTACTCAAATTTGAATTATATATTAAATATATATTTTATTTTTAATCAAATATACATTTTAAATTTACATATTTTTATTTTTTTGTTTTAATATTTATTTTAATTTTTTATTTAATGAAAAAGCTAAAAAAATTAATATGGGTCGGCCAGGTAAAAATAAACCTAAAATTTTATTTGGGCTAGGCCCAAACCCGTCTCGGCCCAGCCTATGATCACCTCTAGCTATATTTATAATGTTATATATTTATTATATTTTATAAAATATAAATATTATTTTAATTAATTTAAAAACAATATAAAATAAGTTGATATTTTTTTGGTCGACTTAGTTTTGACATTTAAAATCTAATAATCGACTGAATTAACCGAGCAGCCTATCCTACACGACTAAACTAAAATTGAAAAAACTGAATAGATTAATTTTTTGGATTAAAACAGAAAACCGCTCTCCCTTAAAAATGGAGCACATTAAAGTATCAAAGAGCCCCCTATAATAAGAGTTAATTTATATTTTGCTTTCTTTGCTAAACAAATAGGTAAACTAGTCCTAGTACGTTAAATCAAAGACTAAATCGGGTCATATCAGGTAAAAATTCGTTAAAAACTGACGTAATTAACGAAATAACCATATAGTTATATTCAACGTGCAATGACGAACTCAAGGGGGCTAACAGGGGCCCCAACCCCCTAAAATAAATTTGTATTTATTTATTTAGAACCCTTTATAGTTTATAAAATTTTAAATTAGTAATAGTAAAATTACACTTTGACCACCCAAAAAATGATAAAAATTTGATTTAATCATTTAAAATTATAAAGATATAGGCTATTAAAAGGTAAATTTATATTTTTACTATAGTAAAAACATACAATTTAATTTTGAAAATTTTGCCTTCACCCTAATAAAGTACCACGTATATTTCATGTTAATATCGAGAGACCAAGTTTTAATAGCCAAAATGAATTAATTTTTAACTAAATAATTAATTTATTCTATCATATAACGTACAATATTTAAATTACTTATTTTTAAATAGAGAAGGCTCTATTATATAAATTATTAAATCTAACTTTTAAGTGTAATTTTCTTTTTTTCCGTTAATTATTTGATACAATTGAAAGGGTGGCATTTTTTTATCGATAATTAAACCAAATATTATAAAAAAATACAACTTGAATTTTTTATAAAAAAACAAAAGGAATTTATTATTAATATAATATTCTCAATAATACCAAAATAAAAATGTTATAGTAGGGAGCTTGGTCCGAAGAGAAGAGACAGAATTAAGGAAATATTTATTGCCAAAATAATTGAGCCGCCAAACCGAGCCGAGAGGCACGCCTTCCAAGGTGATAACCATTAACACTAAATCTGTCATAAGTCAGAAAAAAAAAGACAACCAAGAAAACCAAGCCAACTTCAGCCGAGCATAATGGAGCCGAGTCAAGTCACTCTCTCTCTCTCTCGAGGAGATTGTGCATCGTAGGCCAGACACGTCCAAATCACTGATGCTCACAGGCGGCTCTTCATTGAAAAGCTCTCTGTTATCCACGTGTTATTCTCTCATTAGTCCTTTACTCGTCTAAAAAAACACTGTTTTCCCCCATTTTCTCTATTATTATTTTCCATTTCCTTCTTTAAAAATAAATAAATAAAAAATTTATTAAACCCTCATCGGAGCAAAGACACACAGAGAAAAAAAGAAAATCTGGGAATATTATCTTCATCGGAAGAGATTCTTACTCTCTTTTTTTTTTTCTCTAAATATTTGATTGATAGTTAGGTTTTTAAACAAATCTCAACTCAATCTTTTCCCTTTAAAAAAATTATTCTTCCTTTTGATGTATTGAAAAAAATTCACTGTTTTAAAGCGATAGGTTAGGCCTCATCTGAGAATTTTCTTTTTTCTTTTGGTTCTTGTTTTGCTTGCACTGTAAGCTGCTTGTTTTTTTTTTTTTCCTTTTTGTTAGGTATTCTTTTGAAATCTTCAGTGACGAGAATTTGAAGCTCAAGCGAAAACTCAAAGTAAATATGAATATAAAATCGTTGCGGAATTTAAAATCATTTCGAGATTCTGTGGTTTGAAGGTTATGTAGAAATCGAATGAAGCTTTCTTTTTCTTTTTCTTTTGAAGATACTTTGATTGAAATGAGGAACTCGGGGATAATTTAGAAATTAAAATTTTCAAAAAAAAACTTGCGGGAGTTGCAACTATGAGTTGTAGCGAAGCAGAAACGAGAAGCGTCGCCGTTTCAAATGGGTTGATAACGAGTGCTGATGAGTTGACTATCGATCAAAATTTGCTTATTGACCCGAAATCGTTATTTATCGGCTCCAAAATCGGCGAAGGAGCTCATGGCAAAGTATACGAAGGAAGGTCAGTCTCTTAACACCTTTGTAAATATTAATAATAATTGTATTAATTTACTAATATATGTTTTCTCAGACGCCAAAATTATATATATGTAATAGCCATGGTTGATGGTAGTGGTAAAGATTTTTTTTATTTATATAATTATTTTTATTGTAATCCGAACTTTTGTAGTTAATTATCCTCAAATTAACAAGTTTAATTTGTTTTTTAGATAGAAAAATAGATATATTTTATGTTCTTATGTGGATGTAACAGTAGAAATCAATATATGAAGAACATTGCTATTTCTTCGTAATAATTATTAAAATTGCTGAATGAATTTTGTTGAGTGAAGACAAAATGATGGAGATGACATTTTAATTTGTCGAGTTTTCAAGTGAAACAATGTAAAAAAAAAAAAATGGTTGTGCAAATAAGGGTACCCTCTTAGTTACATAGGGGTGAGTCTAACATTTTTTCCAGGTATGGTGATCGGATTGTTGCCATTAAAGTTCTTCACCGTGGGAGTACGGTTGAGGAAAGAGCTGCCCTCGAGAGTCGTTTTGCTCGTGAGGTTAACATGATGTCTCGAGTGAAACATGAGAATCTTGTCAAGGTGATGATTCTTTGAAACTTGCATTTCTGTGTAACTTGTTCATCGATGGAATATGCCGTTTATATGTTGTTCTCACCTGCGAATTACGGTATTTGTTTACCTTGACAGTTCTTTGGAGCTTGTAAGGACCCGCTGATGGCGATAGTAACCGAGTTATTACCGGGAATGTCCCTCCGCAAGTACTTAATAAGCATTCGTCCAAAAGTATTAGACCCTCATGTGGCTTTGAATTTTGCACTGGACATTGCGCGTGCCATGGATTGTCTGCATGCTAACGGGATTATACATAGAGATCTGAAGCCTGGTACTTCTTGAATATTCTTCATCAGTTATGTTAAACGCTCTATATAGAATATTTGTTGGTGATTGGAGAGGCTGGCTTGTATAATTCAAAGGCCATGTAGTGAATTCCTTTTATAGCAGCATCGGGATCTCACTCTGTCCCTTTCATGAATGTGTGCACGAAATCTTCACAGCATTTAACTAATTTGCTTTAATTCGTATTTTTTTTTCGGTTCTTTTCTGTGCATTAGTGGCTTAAATGATTTTCTGTTTGAATTCTTTGCCGCTTCAGTTGTCTCTTTTCTGTGATTGTTTCCTATGTTTTGATTGAACTGTGTGCTTGAAAACTGGAACACCTGAATGTGCAATTACATGCATTTTACCATCAGATGCCTATCTGAATGAATCTCTGCCTCTGAGAGCAGAATGTAGCTTGGAATTTACTCATTGGTGTAATACATTTGTTCATAGTTCAGTATGTATTTCTTGATTCCTTTTGCTAATCGCAAATATATGTTGGAATTTATCCATGCAGATAACTTATTGCTTACAGCAAACCAGAGGTCTGTAAAACTTGCAGATTTTGGTCTTGCGAGGGAAGAATCCGTGACAGAGATGATGACTGCTGAGACCGGGACTTATCGTTGGATGGCCCCTGAGGTTTGTGCAATTGCGTCACTATTGTATTAGCAAAAATGAGAAGTTTTATTTAGGGTAAACTATATTCAAGTTCACTAAACTATTAGTTAGTTTATTTTTTGGTCACTCAACTTCAAAAAGTTACAAAATGGTTATTAAACTTTTTGGTCACTGAGCTGTGAAATCTTTGCTGTATGGCCTTCTTTGTTCGTATCGCTTGCCCCAATCGAAAACTCTCTTTACCCTTCTTTTCTACAGTTCATTTTTTTTTCTTGAAACAATTTGGATGTTTATTGACATTCTGTAACTTTGTGAAAACTTTTGAATGGTTGAGTGGTCATTTTGTAATTTTTTGGGTTGAGTGACCAAAAAGGTAGACTTACTAATAGTTTAGTAACATTGGGTGTAGTTTATTTTTTCATTTATAATGGAGATTGAAGCATTCTGTTTCTGTTTAATTATTTTAGTGATGTTAGTTATGAAATTCTAATGTTCTAATGCTGATACGGCCACGCATTTATCTATATGCTTATATTTGAACATTTCAATTGATAGTGAATACCCTTAGCTGCAGACCGAATGACCTACTTTTTATGCCAAAAATTTACGATCCTCGCAGTTTACATTAGAGATTGCTTGACAATTCATCTTTAGGTAATAAGTGATTTGTGACTTTTGTTGTAGTTGTATAGCACTGTGACATTGCGTCGAGGGGAAAAAAAGCATTACAATAACAAGGTTGATGTTTACAGCTTTGGAATTGTCTTATGGGAATTATTGACCAATCGCATGCCATTTGAGGGCATGTCGAATTTGCAAGCAGCTTATGCTGCTGCTTTTAAGGTGAAAACTCTTTCAATGAACACAGTTATACAAGATAAATGTTTAAACTAACAGATAGCTAACTAGGTTGATGCTACATGAATGTGCAGCAAGAACGACCGAGCCTTCCGAAGGATATTTCCCCTGATCTAGCTTTCATCATACAATCATGTTGGGTTGAGGACCCTAACATGAGGCCAAGCTTTAGTCAGATAGTACGTATGCTGAATGCTTTTCTCTTCACACTCACACCTCCTTCATTGTCAATACCTGAATCCGACACTAGCGAGAAAGCAGGAACAAGTAATGGAACCATAACTGAGTTATCTGTTCGGGCAAAGGGGAAATTTGCTTTCCTACGCCAATTGTTTGCTGCAAAGAGGACAAGGAACTGATAATGAGGGTAAAACCTGTAAAATTTTGAAAAAGAAAGGTTTCTTTTTGTTCCAACTCAAGAAAGTTGGCACGTGATAGTAGATATATATGTTCTAACTGAACCTCTTCATAGTTAGCTTTTCTAGTGATGATTTTTTCATCAAGTAAATGTAGGAAAGATGTTTGTTTCGGGGTAACTTGGCAAAATAAAACAAAAATAGAACCATTTACGTCGTCTAGTCGACATTGTTGTAAAGAAGGTATACGATTTCGAATTTTCCCTGTTCATATTAATGTTACCCTTCATCTGAAAAAAGAAGGCTATTACAGTGCATTTCATTCTTGTTTTTGTTTCCTAATGAGATGATGGTATGCATTTCATGTGATACATTTAGATTCGACAGATGCTCGGGTTTGTGCTTTAGGCATTATTTACGAAGCCAGAATGGCGACAAATGAATAGGTTTTGGCTTTTTCACATCACGATGTTGATCGCAATGATGCATGAGGAGCCAGAGTAGCAGATCTAGGAATGGTGGTAATTTCTTTTGTCTGCCTTGACTTGTTCTAAATTGCCTTGGTAACTTTGAACTCGGCATGTTATACTTGAAAAGTGCTCTGCATTGTTATTATGTTTGCCATTGCATTGCTCTGTGTTCATTTTGGTATCAAACATGTCTGATTTATGGTCTAAATTGTTCTTGGTTTGTGGTTGCCCGTCTAACAATGTTGTCTTTAAAGTTCGAATTTACGTTCTCTCGTTAAGAGTGTCAATATGTCTTACTATTATGCCCGAACACTTTTAGTTGCATTGCAATGTATTGCTATCACCATTTATCATATTGAAGCCTTAGACATCGACTTTTATTTGGAAAGATCAAATATAATAGAGATTCAAATTTTAAATTCGTAAATGTCGTCTTCAAGGATTGAATTTGCATTTTTATTTTAAGGTGACATTTGTTGGTTTTATTTATTGTCATTATGCAAATTATTAAAATTTTAAACAAAAATAACATATTTCTTAATATTTACTCTATAATATAATATAATATATTTAAACTTAACATGATATAGTTTACATAATATATAAAATATAAAGGGATAATATAATTTTGGCTTATGAATTTGACAATTAAGTTCGTTTTGTTACTTGTATTTTTTATATCTATTTTAGTATCTAATTTATAAAAAAAGTTTCATGATGTGTTACTATGAGATTGTGTTACATTATTAATAAAAAATATATAAATTTTCAGATGATGATGTAGTATAATCTTAAAGTCTCACATATAGTGTTTTCATAATCGAACCAGTAGTTGAACTTCTCAGATCATTGGTTTGTGATGCTATTTTCAATTCCTAGACGAATAATAATTAAAAATTCATAAAAAATTTTAATTATTGGTTTTTGTTTTAGTTTTTGATATTTTACAAGTTTCAAGTTGTTCTTGATTCAATTAGTTAAACTTTTTTGTTTGGTTTTTTGTCCAATCAATTTGACCAGTCAATAAAAACACTGATCATATTATTAAATATTGACGAATTTAAATTTAAAAATAGATTTAATTGTCAAGTTATGGTACTTAAGTGAACTTAAAAATTACAAATATTAAAGTGGATTTAATTGTCGAGTTTAAGAGTAAAAATAATTTTATCTCAAATAAAAATATCATATTATAAATTTAAAAACTGATTAGACTAAATCGAGCTTGGATGGTGAATATTAAAATTTTTTTTTTTTAAATTTTAAAAAAATTTCTATAAGCCTTCGACTCTAATCATAGCTAAACCCTTAAACAATTCTAATTCGATGAGCTAAATATGGAAGTAGTTGAAATAACTTTCCTTTGGATGAAATGGAGAGACTCAAGACTGGGTCTAGAAGAAATAAACGGCTGAGATTCATACAAAAAAGTACACGCCACGATCTCAATCGTCCATTTGCCAAAATTAACTCTTTTCATTTTCCTTTTAAGAGAGTCAATGGTTTTTTTTTTAAAAAAGACAAAAACATTTCTACAGTGGGACATATATTTTATTTAGTTTTTTGAAGAACCCGATAATAACAGGGGAAAAAAAAGAGAAGAGAATTTCAAGAGAAACCATCGGATTCGAATTAAATTGTGTTATCTTTTTTTTTTTAGATCTTTTCCCCAAATTATAAATTAAAATCCTTGGTTATCATCGTATCTCTAGTAATAGTCACTTTGAGTCAACTCCAGTTTTTTTTTCTCTATGTGCTTTGGTAAACTGCAACTCGAATTATCTTCACCATTCATTCGATTTCTTTTGTTTTAAGTACAATAGGAGAATTGGGTTTTTCTTTTTTTGGTCAATTGAGCTTATTTGATGGTCTGGGTATGATTCTAATCGAGGAAAAAGTTGGTATTTAAAGTGGGATTCGGGGGATGCAAAAATGGGGGAAAATGGAAATGCGGCTGCTTTACACACAGCAATCAACGCGGTTCAAGCATTGGGGAGAGGATTTGATGTTAATTACGATACGAGGTTATTGTACTGTAAAGGTGTGATGGGTTCTAGGATAGTTGAAATTGATGAAGAACATGTAAGGGATATTTACTTGGATGATCAAATTGTTCTACCTAATATTTCTAGAGATATTAAGAGCTCCAAGGAGTCTATTGGTCGTCATAGTTCTGGGGTTTGTAATTTTCATGAGGTAAATGTTGTGATTTCGGCTTTTGGGCATGTTTTATTCATCAAATATGGTGTAGATTGTTAGTTTTTTCACTTTGGGTTTTTTTATTATGTTATTGTGTTATTGTGTTTTTTCTATGGCTTTGGTTGATCATATTCTTGGTTAGAATTGAATGTTTCTTTTGGGAATGACCAATGTACCTCCATGTCCGTTTTATGGTTCATAATGACTAAATTTTAGGAATTTTTTTTGGGATTCGTAGCTCTCTCTCCTATCACTTCCAGGTTCAAGTTTAAGTTCTCTTTGGGAGTGCAGTGGTGTGTATCATTAGTGTTAATGGTTAGCCTAAAGGCTGGCAATTGATTCTGTTTGGACTTACATGTTATCTCCTATGGAAGTATGTAGGTCATGTTTGATTATTAGTGATTTGATTCCAAATTATGTTGCTTGTTTGAAATTTAATTTGAGGGGTTAGCTTCAATAGAAGTATCATGGAGGCCTTGAATGTTAGATCAAAGAACAAACTAGTCCTAATTCCGTTCATTTCATCCATTAGCATGAGATATACGTCAGAACAAACTAGTCCTTCTAATTCCGTTCATTTCATCCGTTAGCATGAGGTATACATGACTGTCTGGTTATTCCGTCAGCCAGACCAGTTTTTAATAGTGCAAATGGATGGAATTTTTAACAGAAAGGATCGATTTGCTCTTTGATTTAATGTTCAGGGATTAATTTGCCCATTTTTTGACTGGAGGGAGCAAAATGCAGTTTGACTCCTAGTACAAGGGCCTGCATGGTACTTTTAGCTTCTTAAAATATAGTGTTTTTGGTGGTGATTAAGAAAATGCATTAGATCATTGAATTTGATTATGATGGGCCTACTTATGTTTAGGAGAAAGAGTGTATGCTAATTGAATTTCTTAGTACTTTGTAATCAATTATGAAATGAAGAATTAAGCATTAATTAAACTATTTCCGTCAATTGGCTTCGACTTGATGTGTTTCGATTTGTATTGCTTTAAGATTTTTCTGATTCACTTTTGTTAACTTACCAACTACAGATGGTGGAGTATTTCAATAAAAAAGCTAATGTGTCTGGTGGTTTTGCGCTCGGTAGTTTCAATTCTGTGTTTAGCTTTACCGGTTCAACAAATATTGATGCTGCGACCACAAAGATGCTCTCTATGGATGGATTTTACATTCCACTTGCCAAGCTTCAGCTTACAAGGTCACCATTGGTGTTGCAAGAAAAGGTTAAACGTGCCGTCCCCACTTCTTGGGATCCATCATCCTTGGCTAGGTATGAACCGTTTGTCGGTTAGTGTAAAATTCTCAGAATATAGGTTTGAAGTCCTAATATTGCTCTATTTTTACAGTTTCATTGAAAATTTTGGGACACATGTAGTTACTTCTGTAACTATTGGTGGTAAAGATGTGATATACATCAAACAACATCATTCTTCACCTTTATCTACCATGGAGATTAAAAACTATGTGCAGGATATCGGAAATCAAAGATTCTCTGATAAAGAAAGTCATACGAGTTCAGGTCAAATCAAATTAAAGGACAAGGCCAGTTCCACTATTTCCATCGGCTGTTTGTCTTCCTTTATTTGTTTTACTTTCTTGACCATTGCTGACTTAACATAATTTGTTGAGTTTTACAGGGTCTTGATCCAGGCTTATTCAATAGTCAAGGGATATACCCTCAGCCTTCCAATGCGCCATGTCTTAACGGGAAAGAGGTATTTAGATGGCTTGACGGTTTATTAGTGGAAATCACTTTGCTAATGGATATTCAATATCTTTGGATTCTATTCTGTTATTTGTTTATTGTCAAATCGAATTGCTGTAGCCAAGGCCGTGTACTGAGATTAACCTTTGTTTTGTCTGGTTGTTGTTCTTGTTGTACTTCCTACTTTTTTGGCTACATGCTCAAATTGTGGCCTAACCTTTTATGGGTAGCTCATATGAGGGCCAAACTTTTTAAAATAGTCATATAAGGGCTTAACCTTTACAAAAGTGATCAATTGAAGGTCAAACTTTTCAAAATGGTCAAATAAGGGTCAAACCTTTTCAAAAGCCCTCAAATAAGGGCTTCTCATATGTCATATATCAGGTTTCAAATTATGTTTTTTATTATTTTCTTCTGTTTAAGCAATATCTGATTCGACTGTTTTGTGTTTTATTCTAAACATGTCAACATTCACCTAATTTTTACTACAAACTAGGCTGATGTGTGAGAAAAGCTCTTATTTGAGCACTTCTGTAAATGTTAGGCCCTTTTATGACTACTTTGAAAGGTTTTGTCCTTATATGAGCAACCCCAAAAAGGTTGGCTCTAATTTGAGCAATTAGGCCTACTTTTTCCTCTTAAAATATTTGTATGTCGATGATGTTGAATTGTATTTTATTGTCGCTTTTGGTTGCCAAATTTTTTATTTATCAGTCACTCTTTTAGTCAATTCTAAATTTGTGACTAGATGGTGTTTCACTCTGTGCCTTGGTTTCTTATTTTTGCAGGATGTTACAGTCATTTTTCGTAGGAGGGGAGGAGATGATCTGGAACAAAACCACACACAGTGGGCAAAAACCGTCCAGTCATCTCCGGATGTCATCGAAATGACTTTCTATCCTATTGCCGCTCTCCTTGATGGAGTAGCTGGAAAGGAGCAGCTGACTCGTGCTATCGGTCTTTATCTCGAATGTAATACTACTAATTCTTTCCAATTTCTTATGTTGCTAATGTTTAACCCTCTGTACCAACTTAAATCTTCTGGCTGATTCTTGGCAGACAAGCCTCCAGTCGAAGAACTTAGATATTTCTTAGAGTTCCAGATTCCTAGGATATGGGCTCCGCTACAGGACAAGATTCCTGGCCACCAGAGGAAGGAACCTGTTTGTCCGTCTTTGCAATTCAGCATGATGGGGCAAAAACTTTATGTCAGCCAAGAACAGGTATATGTTTATGCAATAACGTTTTGATCTTAAAAATTTCAAGCTCTTTGATTTGTTGGTGAAATGTGTTCATAAGAACGGAAAGAGCATGATTAAGGCTCATGGTTATTGCTGCCCCGGATAGCTCATTGTTGTGAAACAGGGGCAAAGTCAAATTCTTTTTTTTTTTTTTTTGGGGGGGCAGATTAAGTTATACATTGTTGAGAGTTAAAATGTAATTTCATCTTTGTAGTGGCTTATAACTTTATGGTTTTCGAAAGGACTAAATCGAAATTCTAGCATTTTTGGAGGGGTAAACTATAATTTTATCATATATTAAGATTTTATGAATTTTGGGGGTCTAAAGCTGCAATTTTTCTTTTTTTTGGGGCCCCCCTCCTTCACCCCTGTCATGAAATGTTTAATAATGAAAGCCATCTTTGTGATGTCTCGTGCCATGAGAAACTTAACCAGCAGTAGTACCTGTTCTTTTTCTACTGGAGTATCGAGTTAGCTTTATCTAAGCTCGATAGCAATTGCATAACCTCTACGGGCATTCTAAGAGCCATAATTGTGGTGTATCATATATAACTAAAATGCATTGGTTATAGACCACTCCACGAAAGAGATACTGGTTGATAACATGAATTGTTATAAAAATATTTTGCATCTAATCTGGTGCTTGATGTAAATTGCAGGTCTCTGTTGGACGTAAACCAGTAACAGGCTTGCGATTACGACTAGAAGGAATAAAGCAGAACCGTCTGAGTATTCATCTTCAACACTTAGCTTCTCTTCCGAAGATCCTACTCCCACATTGGGACACCCATGTTGCAATCGGTGCTCCTAAATGGCAAGGACCCGAGGAACAAGATAGCAGATGGTTTGAACCTGTGAAATGGAAGAATTTTTCTCATGTTAGTACGGCACCAATTGAAAACCCCGAAACCTTTATAGGTGACCTCTCTGGCGTCTACATTGTCACTGGGGCACAACTTGGAGTCTGGAACTTCGGGTCTAGAAACGTCTTGTACATGAGGCTCTTGTATTCTAGGCTTCCGGGTTGCACGATACGAAGATCGTTGTGGGACCATTGTCCAAATGACAAATCGAAGAAAGTTGTTGCTACTATAGGTACTACCAACTCCGGTGATTCAAGTTCCGGTTCACAAGAAAATGTCATAAACAAATTGGCTAAATTCGTTGATATGTCTGAGATGAGCAAAGGACCACAAGATCCTCCGGGTCATTGGCTTGTAACCGGTGGAAAGCTTGGTGTCGAGAAAGGCAAAATCATATTAAGGGTAAAGTACTCCTTACTGAATTATTGAATCTCTTGGCATATGCTTGGTATGGTCTTGTGCCGGTCCATGTTTAAGTAGAGGCGATGTTTTTCGTTCTTTTTGCACGTCTGTACGTGTTCGTCGTGCTTGTAAAGAACTGTGTTTCGATGAATTTGATTTTGAGTGGTTTTTTAGGATATGTATGTTTAAACATGGAGTTTTTCTTACAATTTTGGTAGCAACTTGTGTCCTGTAAACATTTTTCAAGTGCTGTGAATTATATAGAAATAACGTTGGAAGAAATATGTCTTAATTTTATCTACATGAGATGTATATATACACTTGCTAGGTAAATCATAAAACATGTTTAAGAAAGGTCTAATTTCTGTTTTAGCCCTCTATGAAACTGGGATATCATGTTATTTTTAATATAGAAGTAGAGTAGTTGAGATTAGCATAATTTTTAAAAAATTATTTGATGTTATAACCTGAAATTCAACGAAACCAATACCAACACCTTTTGTGATTTAATTTATTGAAATAAATTAAATAATTAATTATTATCGTCTAATTTTAAGGGTGTTTTTATTTTTATCATTTAAATTTTTTTTTTTTTTGTAATTTGGTCACTCAATTTTTAGGATGTTTCGTTTTTAGTTCTGCACGTCACATCATGTTTATACTTTCATTTTGATTACTCGACTTTTTAATCGGTTTCATTTTGGTCACCAAAATTTCTTTTTAAAAATATTGACTTGGACAAAAAAAAATCAATCATTAAAGTAACAGAAAAAACGATAAACTAAACTAATACACAAAAATAAAATGAATAAAATGTTGAAAAATTTTATCCATTAATAATGTCAACTGATTTTGCTACTATACTATTAAAATTATTTAATTTAATCTCCTTTTAAATTTTTAACTTTTTTTATGTTTGAGATTATTAATTTAATCCAAATTAGAGTTTAAAACTCATGTAATTAACCCATTTTGGTTAACCCAAGACAAAATCGATAGGTCTATGAGAAATCTCATTCAATTGGATATATTATATATTATTTTAGTTTCTAACGCTTTTTCACTTCAATCCATGATTTTTTTTTACACAAATCAATACTTAAAAAAGATATTTTTGAGTGACCAAAATGAAAACGACCTAAAAGTTGGGTAACCAAAATGAAAGTACAAACATAATATGACCTGTGCAGCTAACCACCGTCAGAGATTTAACGCTTGAATGGTTGAAATAAAAACGCTCTAAAAATTGAGCGATCAACTAAACAGTTTACCCATTATTATACAATAGAAATACCTATCATAATATTTATATTAAAAAAATAAAGCTTTCGTTGAATTTGTATAGTTGATGTGTTGGACTCCATATTGTTTTAGATTCTATTTTAAAAGATAGATAGACAAAAGTTAATATCCGATTAACGATAACAACAACTCAATAATACAGATAACATGTAATTCATTAATAATGTTTAAATATATGCACGATTATTATTATTATTATTATTTTAATTAAAAACTTTTCTTTAATTTAAGGTGGGGTCTTGGATTCTCCTCTCAATTTATTTAGAGTAGTTAATTTGAGTTGATTTAAATATTAAATCAATTATTCAATTCAAGTACTTATAACGGTTGGATTTATTTTAGTAAAATAATTAGTTTAAATATATTAATTATTAAATTAACTATTTAGTTCGGTGCTTGTAATTTATATTTTAATTGAAATCGAAAAAAAAAAGACTTATTATTTAGTTGTGTGATTTGTATTTGTAAAATTATCAATATATAAATTCATACAAACCATATTACGTCACATATACTATATTTTTTAGTTGAAATTGAAAAAGAAGACTACTTATTATTTAGTAGTGTGATTTGTATTTGTAACATTATTAATATATAAATTCATATGGGTAAAATACTCAAAAAATAATTTATTTACGGAAAAGGGTCAGTTTTAAAAATATATACGGAAAAGGGTCGTTTCACCCCAAAACGCGTCCACGTCAGCTCGTTTTGGGGAAACGCCAAAGAAAGCGCATCTCGGTAGCCTTTAGCCTAACAGTAACAAAAAAGGCCAAAAACGCGTCAACGTCAGCTCGTTTTCTTGGTGATTTAGCAGCAAAGCGTGCCCCTAGGGATGCGCTTTGCTGGCGTTTCCCCCCAAACGCGCTAATGTGAACGCGTTTAGGGTGAAACGCCATTTTCGTAAATATTTTTGAAACTGGCCCTTTTCTATAAATAAATTATTTTTTTGGTATTTTTGAGTATTTTACTCAATTCATACACTAACAATGAACCATATTACGTCACGTATATTGTTTTTTTTTGGTGAATTACAAGAGTAAGGTAAAATCTTAACAGTAATCGACAATTTGAACCCGAGTTATATTTTGGTGGTGAACACCCTAATTATTAGATCAAACACGAGATTCTTGATGATATATTTTTTAATATACAAATCAATTTATTTTATTATTAGAAGGGTGTTGGGATTATTTGCCCAACTTGAAATTTTTTATTGTATATATATATATATCCAAGTTTCATTTTCTTTTAATGAAAAATTGCATCCATTGTCAAAAGATGAATAAATATCAGTTCACTTTTCTATTGAGGAAAAGACCAAAAAGGATATGATTGTACCCAATCATAAGAGTTATCTCCTTTTTCACTTGACAAAATTAAAGTCGGGAATAATTAACACATTTCAACACACTTAAACTTACATTCTATTATATTAATATCAATCGAACTAAGATTCAATCAGTAAAATTTAAATTTATATATATATATATATATATATATACTTTTCTCCTTATGATGATGTCAAAAGTGGTATGCAAGAACCCAATGAGAAGATGGCAGCCTAGCTCCCACTATATGACCAAAGCTATTGTGATTGGGTGCAACTACAAGGCTTTATCAAACAACTGTTACATCAATGGCATACTCAATGGATTTGGTACTCAATGTTAATTCTACTCCAATATGACATTATTTATATTAATCTATTTAATCAAGTCCCTGTAGTAGAGGGACCTATTAAGTAAATTCACCGAATTTAGTTTAGAGCCAATAAAAGAACCAAACACCGAGTTGTCTCGAAATAATAAAACAAAAGTTGACCCCACAAGCACAGCAATCGGTTTCATATAAATAAGGATTCCACCGATTGTTGCACTGCAACTCGGCGATTGCATATGAAGTTAAATTAGAGTTCTGGTTCTGATGATCTCCTTCCCCTACAAAGACAGACATTAAAGTAAGGCTTTAAACATCTTTTTCTATTAAAAAAATCTTATTTTTTTTCTGTCTTTTAATTGTTGGGATTTTTGGGATAAATAAAGAGACATGTTCCAGTCTGATGAACGTTGAATCGGTCCCGAATTCGGATAAATACAATTTCCCTTCTTGTTTTTTTGGCTTATCTGTTCTTTTTAAGACACACCACTTGTTATGTTAGCAGCAAAAATGGATCGGCGGAGCATGGGGGAGACACGGATCAGTACATTAGTACCTGCGGTTGAGAAACAAGCCGATGATTCTTACATTACCGAGACGACGAGTTTCGACACCAATATGGTTATCATATTAGCAGCACTTTTGTGTGCGGTGCTATGCGCGTTGGTGTTCAACTCCATCAACCGTTGTCGCCGTAGGGAGAGTCCGGAACAAGCGGCGGCTCGGCTTGCGGCAACGGGGTTGAAGAAACGACATTTGAAACGGATCCCGGTGGCCGTTTACGGGATGAGCGGCGCTAGCTTTACGGCTACCGAGTGTCCCATTTGTCTTGGAGAGTTCTTGGATGGTGAAAAGGTACGAGTGTTACCAAAATGTAACCATGGGTTCCATGTGAAGTGCATAAACAAATGGTTAATGTCGCACTCGTCGTGCCCGAATTGTCGACATTCCTTGCTCGAACATAAGACGGAGAACAAGGATGTCACCGCCGGTTCCGGTCGGCAACCGACGGACAATGGCGATCTTGTTATATTTGTTCAGGAGGGAAGCTAGTACATTCGTTGCTTCATCGTACTTGTTTGCATATCTTTAGGGACTAAATTGCAAATACTAGGATTTCTTTTTTATTGTTTCCTGCAAGTCTCACAAGTTTGAAGTTTACTACATGATAGTTTGCTTACAGAGTTACATAGAAGATAGAACTGTTCCATTCATCATCTTGTATCATGATTTCAGAAACTTTTAGAATTTATTGGTCAAATATCGTTTTAGCTCCTCTACTGTGGTCAAATTTAATGATTAGCCCCTAAAATTTAATTTGGAACGGATTCCATGTACTATTTTAACTGTATTACAAAAGTACAAGGACTAAATCTCAAATTCAAACATATTAGAGGGATCTTGATCAATATTATTAGTAAATTTGTGGCCCATTTTGCAACTTGCAGTGTTTAAAAGAGCCTTATTGGCTCTTAGATTCACTTTTGTTGCAAGTGTTAATTAAATAATTGAAGATAAATAGGAGAAACAATATCAATTGGAGAGACACGTGTCTCGATGGGTAGGTACAAAAGGGCGTTAGTTAACTATTTAACATTTAATATATATATAGGGGTGTACAAAATTCAGGTAAAATAGAAAAAATTTTGGTTAATTGATTGAATTCAGTTAATTGGTTGGTTAATCAAAATTTTTTTGTCGGAGTTCGATTAATTATTTTGTGATTTTTTGGTTAACGGTTAATTCAGTTCGAAACTGGTCGGTTAATTGAAATGTTTCGGTTTAACCGAAAAAATTAATAAATAAAATTATAATATATAAATAGCATACTATTCATCTAAACCAATCCCTAAACCCAATCCAAACTCAAATATCCAATCCAACCCAATCATAAAAATTACAAATAATTTAATAAATAAAAATAAAATTCTAAAATTCTAAAACTAAAATTATGCAATCTTTTTAATTATGTAGTGATTCATTTCGGGTAATTCGGTAAATTCAGGTAATTCAGGTAATTTGGTTAATTCGGTTAATTTTTAACCAAAAATAAAAAACATATAATTTTCGGTTAATTCGATTAACCAAAAATATTTCGGTTCGGTTAACGGTTAAAAATTTTGAAAGGTCGGTTAATTCGGTTAATGTTATTTCGAGTCAGTTAACCAGCTGAACACCCCTATATATATATATTAAAATTAATACGAATAAACGAAATCTTGACATTGTTAACAAAAGTTAAGGTTGGGTTGGGCTAGGCCCTTAAGTACTAAGGTTCGGGTCTTGTTCAAAATAGTATCGTACTAGTAAAAAGTTCTTTATATTTTGATTTATTATCGATATAAGTTGGTATTGATCGGAATGGACCGAAATTTAATATTGAAAAAATAACCGAACTGAATTATTAACTCGATTGAAAAAATCCAACTCAACTCAAATCCGAAATTTAATAAGATATAATATAACAACCAAACACTGAATTATCTCCGAAAACAGAAAAGAGATTCACCCCACAAACGCAACAACCAGTTTCATATAAATTAGGATTCCACCGATTGTTTCACTGCAACTCGGCGGCGACAGCATATAAAGTTAATTAGAGTCCTGGTTGTTATGGTCTCCTTCCTCAACACAAACTGAGACACTAAGCTAAGCCTTTGGGGTGGGGGTGGGGGTGGGGGGGGGTATAAAGAAACATGTTCCAGTCCGATGAACGTTACATCGGTCCCCAGTTCAGATAAATACAAATTTCAATCTTCTTCTTATTGCCACCACAACACTGATCGGCGCAGCACAAATGAGTACATTGGCACCATCCAATGAGGATCAAGCCTATGATCCTTTCCTTACCCCGATGGAGAATTTCTACTCCCATGCGATTATGAAATTGGCCGTACTTCTTTTTGCAATTATATTAGTGGTTCAGTTGAATTCGCTCATCCATGGTCGCTGTAGGGAGAATCCGGAACGAGCGGCGGCGACTCAGTTGGCGACGGTGGGGTTGAATAAACGGGACTTGAAACGAATCCCGGTGTCCGTTTACAGGACTGGCGACACGAGGTTTACAGCCACCGACTGTCCCATTTGTCTTGGAGAGTTCTTAGATGGGGAAAAGGTACGAGTGTTACCAAAATGCAACCATGGATTCCATGTGAAGTGTATAGACAAATGGTTAATGTCGAACTCATCGTGCCCGAATTGTCGACATTCATTGATCGAACATGAGACGGTGAACCGGGATGTTATCGCCGGTCCCGACCGGCTACCGACTGATAGTGGCGATGTTGTTATAGTTGTTCAAGAGGGAAGGTAGTACATTCTTGCTTCATGGTACTTGTTTGTTATAGTTTGCATATCTTTAGGGGCTAAATTGCAAATATTGAAATAATTTTTTATTTCTTGGTAAGTCTCACAAGTTTGAAGTTTATTGCATTATAGTTCGTTAGAGAGTTAGATTGAAGATAGAACTCTTCAGTTCATCATCTTGTATCTTGATTTCACAGAAATTGGAGCTTTTAGAAATTATTGGTCAAAATATCGTTTTGGTCCCTGGTCAAATTTAACGATTAGCCCCTAAACTTTAATTTTGCGTAAGGTTTACTTTTGGCCCATTACTTGTATTCTTTAACATTTCAATATTCATTTATTCAAATTTAACAAATTGATCTCCTACTTTTATAATATTATAAGTTAGTCCAAATAGCAAAGGTTGAGGCTCGGGTTGAGCCCTTAAGTATCAAGCTTCTAGTCTTATTCAAAATATTTAGTACCGTATCAATGGACGCATCGTTTTTTTAACTATAATTGGTATGTGCCAATAAAAAACTATTTTCATTCCAATCTACTACTAATACAAATCAATACTGATCGGAATAGACTAAAACATTTTGATATGATTAATACTGACTTATATTTACACCGGAACGGAAGCTATAATTTATCTTTCCAATTTACTATCAAAATGGGGTATTTCGATTTGTATGAATAGTATTGGTACAAAATTGACTTTCTATGATTTCAATTTACTAACATGACAAATTGAATAGTAATCCACGTGTATTTAAAAATAAAAATAAAAAGATAGAAAATTCAACGAAGTTAACAAAAAAAATACATATTTAAAAAAAGAGTTATCGATATCATATAAAGTACGTCAGGGGCTTAGCTAGGGGGGCTAGCATGGCCCCGCCTCCCTAAAATGTAAAATTATAATTTTGGCTTTTAGAATTTTTTTAAAATTTTAAATTAGTAAAGGTAAAATTGTACTTTGGCCCCCTTAAAATTATAAAAATTTGATTTAATCCTTTATAAATTATAAAAATATAAACTATAAAAAATTAAAATTTTATCCGACCCTCCCTAAAAAATTCTTCAGGCTTCGCCCGTGAAGTACGTATAAACTGTCACATAAGTTATCACATCAGTGCCATTAAAATGTTAATAGTTAATCAATATTTCCATCTAAAACAAAACAATTTGAATAAATTCTTAAGATTGAAAGTCGAAGTGATAAAAGAAATTAGGACTAAAATGAAAGAATAATAAATGTTAGGGATTAATCTGTAATTGATCCTAGAAAAGACCAAACCCTAAATATTCGATGTACAACGGCTAGCTTGAGATAGCTATGGTTTAAAAGCTTATATTGCCGCTTGTTACTATTTTCTTTCATCGATCAATGCGTTTTCGCGAATTAAAAAAATGCAACAATCCTGGAAATTAAACATCCAAGCCCGAACCCAGATGTTCAATTTCAAATTAAAAGCCACCAAAATCTTACCTACCGGCGATTTCCATCGGTTCTCGCTCCTCCTTAGGCTCCACAAATTCATCCTCAAGCTCCGGTTGAAATCAGGGTCAACGGTTTCAATTTCCTCTCAACAAAAACGAAGCTTCAAATCCAGATTTCTCAGTTTTCTCGAGAAAATCCGACTTCGCCGTGAGAGGAAAGGGCTAACGATCCAACACCCAGATGTTAAATCGGTGCTGAATCGAGTGAAGCAGTTCGCTGACAAGGTATTTGAAGTTTTTGCTTTGTCTTCTTTTTGGTCAAATTTTGGTTTTGATCCCATTACAATACCCAAATTTAAGATTTAGTCCCTATAATTTGATATAATTCGCCTCTATTGATTTTCTTTTTTATTTGGAAAAATGTGCTTTTAATAAAAGCCACCTCTACATTTTAATTAGAATAATTAATTGCAATTGATTTTAATGTATACCATGCATGAATTATGAATTTTGAAGTTTCAATTTTGTCCTAAAATGGTAATAGTTTAATCCTTTTGGTAAGGCTGAAATTTCAAAAAAAACAAAAAAAAGAACTAAAAATGATCAAAATGCATAGTACAATGACCAATAGCAGAATTTAACCCAGTATTATTTACTTTCATCAACTAATAAGTAGAGAAACTAAATTATACCAAATTAGAAAGGACCGAAATCAAAATTTAACCTTTTTTAGTTGATGCCCACAATTATATTTTTTTTTTTTTTTTTTGTAGAAATCAAACTGGGCTGGTTCTTTGGTAATTGCGATTCTCAGTTTCCTGCAGCAATCGATTTCCAAGGAAGATGGTAAAGGAATTATAATTCATACATGCATTATTTTATTGTCCTTGTCTTGGATTTTGTATTTAAACAGAGTAAAAAACCGAAGGTTTTGGATGGTTGGAACAGCTGTTTCTTGGGTTGTCTTCCATGTAGGCAAAGATTATGTTTCAGAACATGCTTGGAATTGGATTCCATGGAGCCATGCCCATGGATGTACTGTTTTTTGGTTTTGGTTTGCAGCTTGTCGCCTGATTTTGGCTCTTCCTATTTTGAAACTCAAAGAGAAATGATGGTTTTTGATGTATAGATTTTAGATCATTGTTTTGCTGTGGAACTTAAATGATCTAATTTGAAAATTTTCATTGCTAAACTCGAATGATTCGAATCTAAAACGGGTTAAATTCAACTTGACAGGACTCGAACTCGAAATAATCATAAAATTTAAGGTTAAATTAACTATTTAAAAGCTAAAACGGGCTAAACTATTAGCGAGTTTATGTTTTACTCAACTTCAAAGTTACAAAAAGTTTCAAAAAGTCATTGGGCTGTTAAGATTTTTTTTAAAAGTTCAGTTTGCAAGTTCCGAACAACAATTAGATGGCGGTACGATGGATCAATAAACATCGATGAGTAGAAGAATATACCTTAGATCTAAGTCGATCTGATAGTTAGTGTTGAAGATCGAAGAAAAAAACTGTTTGGAGTTTGATTCGTAGATTCATGACGTTCAAAGTTGTTTCATAAAAAAATTGAACTATAAAAAAGAAGGGGATTAGTGCAAGCAGTGAGAACAAAGAAGACATAGAATAATAATTTTAATAGCCCAGTGATTTAAATAAAAATTTTAAATAATTTAATAATTATTTTATAATTTTTAAAAATTAAATGACCAAATGTAAATTTACTAATATTTCTTTAGTCATTGAGAACCAACTCAACTTACCCAATTCATAAGTTAATAGTAATTGAATTAATTCGTAAAGCACAAAGATCAAATTATAACACATCAAAAATAAAAGGACTATTTTCTCAATTTTCTTAAAGTAAATGATGAAAAATTCAAAATTAGACCCCCCCGCAATTTTATTATAATTTTCCCTTTTCTTCTCATGAGCGCGTAGGCGCGTGTGGACCGATAGATTAAGGCAAAGGAAAAAAATTGTTGAATTCAATTTGGGTCCCACCAAACAAAAATAAGGACAGATCTTAACCGATGGATTTTTCAACGGAGAACGAATCAGACGGTCAATACCTAAAGTCAAATGCTTACCTTGATATCTAAGTTTGACCACACCGAAACTGGCCTTTTTTTGAAAACAAAAACCCTATTTTTTCCCTGAACTTTGACTGCCCAATCACTTAAATCGAGGCACCCTTCTTTGAAAAATTTAGGTACTGAATTTACCCTTTTACCCCACTCTTCCTTTAATATTTTCCTTTATGCCACTACCTCCTTAAAATATAGGTTAAAATATATTGTTAGTCCCTATACTCTTCGAAAAATTTAGTCTCTTAATTTTTATATTTTCAAAATTAATGTCCAAGGTCTAACTATTAGCACTGTTAAAATTATTTTGTTAAATTTAGGTTCATTATAATGTCATTTTTTAGTTACATGGTTATGAAGTGAATATTTTTTATTTTAAAATGTCACACTAATAAATTTAACAATTTTAACAATTAGAGCTAAATTTTGAAACTTGAAAAATAGGAGGACTAATCTTGAAAATAAAGTATAGGGACTAAATCTCAAATTTGTGAATAGTACAAAGACTTATGACATATTATCATAATTTTACTATATAAAAATTTAATAAAATATTAATATTTTATAATTAAATTTAAATAAAATGATATATATTTCATTTAGTAATAATTTAAATTGACTTAATTTGAATTTGTAAAAAATAAATCTACATGAGTTTTTTTTTTGATACTTAAAATTGGCTTCAATGTTCAATTTGATACCTAAACCAAATGGCATCATATGACCCCATGAATGTTTGAGGCATGTACTCTAGTAAAAAATATAAGTACTTAATTGTAACAAAATAAAAATTTGAGTACCAAACTGAATATTCAAACCAAACTTAAATACTTAATCGAGACAACAAAAACTCAAAGTATCAAATTGAAAAAAAACCCATGTACCAGAATGAACATTAAGCCGAACTAAAGTATCAAATTGGGAGAAAAAAAAATTAAGTACTTAATTGAATATTAAAGCCAAACTCAGACACTAAAAAATATATTAACCCTATTCAGAAAGCGAAGAGGACGAAAATGTCAAATAAAAAAAATTGAAGGCAGGTTTCTGTTGTAAAGAGATGATAATAAAAAATTTGGTAAATTTGGTAAACTAAAATTTGGGTTTTGGTTACTTTGACCAGTGTTCGTCACCCTCCATTCTCTTCAATTTGTTTGGAAAATAAAATAGTAATAATTATATTAATATTTAGTAATAACATAGTTTTCCCATCTTCTACATGCTTTTTCTTTCTAAAAAATCTCTGCACTTTCAACAACTTTTTAATTTCCCCATGTAACTTTCTTGACTTCCAAACAGGATTTCTGGGTTTTGTATATTTCTCCATTTTTTTTTTCAAGTTGCATGACCTGCTTTACAAGGTTTGATTTCTTAAACCTTTTTTTGTTGAAATTCATTGATGATTTCATGATGGGTTTTATCATTGCTTTAATGGGTCTTGTTTTGATTTGCAAATTCATTTATGATAGATTTGCAAATTGCTTTTTCGCCCCTTGTTTTTTGGATTATTTTGTATTCTGGGTATGGCTTGTTTCTATTTTTGTTGATTCAAATTCATCTATGGTGAGTTGGGGCCATGGAAATGGTTTCTTGAGCAGTGAATTGCAGTGTTTTGTGCCATGAGATTGATGTTATTTTCAATGATTTGTAGACAATATCTACTTGGTTCAGCTTAATCACTGTATTGGTTATTAAGGATTTGAATTTGAAACACTTTCCTTTGATCAGGTTTTGTTGTTGCCTCTGCTGTAAAATTTTATGCAGTTTATTGAATTGGAAATTTTGGGGTTTGGTTTGATTTGATTTGGACATGATGTAAAATTGCAATGCAATCTTTGTGTACATATCTATATCAAGGTAAAAGCAACATGGAGGTCCTTGTACTAGGAGTTGGATTGCATTTTACCCCCTTTATTCAAAAAATTTAGTAAATTAGTCCCTTTATATTAAATTAAAGAGCAAACTGATTTTTAACAATAGAACTGGATGAAAATTTTAAGAGATAGATTAATTTGCTCTCTAATCTTAACGTATAGGGACTAATTTACCCAATTTTTTGTAGTATAGAGGGCAACATGCAATGTGAGTCCTAGAATAGGAGCTTTCATGGTGCTTTTACCATATTTTGTATTATTGGTTTTGTTGGCGGACATAAATTGCTCCTATTGTATGATAAGACATTGAGCTGTATGCAATACAGTTCTTATGCCTATATATTGGCGTTATGTTCTCGGCCATGCAAAACCGGTGTTGATTCGTGTTTTTATTTTCTTGTGGCAGAAGCGTATGGGATTTGCATATATGATGGGGTGTTTTACAGTTTTGAAAAGTAAGAAGAAAAAGTCCGAGCAGGTTGTTTTTGTAAAGCCGATTGCTCGTAAGGAGCTTGTGCCCACAGCACTGCCTGAGCCCCAAGTTCAGACCCGGTCATTGCGGTCGGCGCCTCCAAGTTTTAAAACCAGAGTGAAACTGATTCATCTTAATAATAAGACAACCTGTGATAGGACACGTGCATTATCTGCCCCATCAAGCTTTGATGCTGCCGAGCAAGATGCACTGACATTTGCTGAATTCGTAGAACAGGAAGAGTTTAAAAGTCATGTTGGATTAGTGAAGGAACCGAGGTCACCAAGTCCGCAACCTCTTCCACTTCCTTCTCCCCGTGGTACCGTGTTGAAGACAACAGGAAGCGTTAAATTAGCGAATGCTAGTGTCCCTTTGGTTGCTTCCGGACCATTGCCCCTGCCTCCCTGTGGAACACTACGAAACTTTGGTTACGAAGAAATCGCTGCGGCTTGCCATCATTTCGCATCTGATAGATGCATATCCGAGGGTCTTTCTTTTGTTATGTATAAGGCTTCTTTCGGAGATGATGCATCGAGTTCAAAGAAGTTTGAAGCTACTGTTATTCGCCTTAGCTCCTCTACTCAGGTAGGAGATCATTTCTACTAATGAAAATTTATGGCTCACGAGATGATTTCACCTGTCTGACCGTGTTTTTTTACGTGTTCGTGTAGGGTTTAAGGGAGTTTATCAACGAAGTAAACACTCTTGCATTGTTGCAAAATCCAAACCTCTGTAAATTGCTTGGATACCATTCACGTGATAGTTCGGAACAAAGAATGTTGGTCTACGAGAGGCTGTTTCATGGAAGTTTAGAGCGGCTTTTATACGGGAGGTCTGATGGACCACCACTTGATTGGAATGCCCGAATGAAAATCGCTCTATGTTCTGCACAGGGCCTTGCTTTCTTGCATGAGGAAGGACCGTTTCTGGTATGTATATATAAATATCTCCGTGCATCTACATTTCGAGATTATTAAAACGATGACAATGAGTCATGTATATGCAGGCAATGTACAATGAATTTTCAACTGCCAACATACAAATCGACAAAGATTTCAGTGCAAAGCTATCGGGATACGGGTGTGTTGGTCATATACCCGAGACAGGAGGGATTTCTGTTAATGCAGTTGTAAGTCATTTGCCTTGTTCTTGTAAAAAGACAAATCTTGGTGTTTTGAGCTATCGGGTGTTTGATTCTCTTTCCATCTGTGCAGGCTGTGGCAAGTCTTTCGGTCGAGACCTTGGAGAAAGGATGGCTAACTCCGAAGAGCAATGTTTGGAGTTTCGGAATTGTCTTACTGGAATTACTTACTGGCCGGAAAAACCTCGATAACCGTTATCCTAAAGAAGAGAGGAACTTAGTGAAATGGAGTCGGCCATTCTTAGCCGATGGTTGTAGATTATCACTCATCATGGATCCTCATCTTAATGGTCGTTTTCCTATGAAAGCTGCTCGCACTATTGCTGACATTGCACAAAGATGCCTCCAAAAGGATCCATCCGAAAGACCGACAATGAGAACCGTAGTTGAGAATCTCAAAGTCGTCCAAGATATGAAATATTCGTGCTGGTTTCCGTTACAAGAGCCAGCGTCAAGGTCACCTAGTTTTAACGGGGTTATTACTCCGGCACCTGGGTTAAGTTTCTTACCATCGCCACCGTCAAGAACCGGACTATTCATTTCTCTGACAAGACCACCTATTTCGGTATCGGCGCTTCCGTCCCGAGCCTGTTCTTCTTCACTTTCATTACAAGAACTTGAAAGGCAAGAAGCTAGAAGATCAGCAGCAACAACCATTGGAATGACTAGCGTGGAAGTGGAAGGATTTTGATTGTTTATAAATATGGATTTATTTCATTTGTTCCATTTTAAAAAAAAAAATTATTCATTTCAATCCAACATATACAAAAATTATTCATTTATATATATAAAAGAGTGAAAATCTAATCTGAAAATGGATCCATTATTTTGTGCCAATCCATATTGTTTATGGTAAATATTAGATATTTGTTTCATTCAACTTTATTTTAAGTAAAAAGAGCCAAAAAAAAGTTGGACCAATTTAATCTATCAACATTAACGTCATCAATTGTACATAATTTTTATTCATACATTAATAAATTTAGTTCTCGATATTTTTATATTTTATGTAAGTATTGATAGAATATGTAAATATTGTGAGTTAAATTTATTAAAATGATTAAATGATAGAACATGTAAATATTATAAGCTAAATTTATTAAATGTTATATCATTTAAAAGATGTATAATTGACACAAAACATTAATATTTTGATTAATTGTCCTTAGTTAATATTGGTATGTTTTTTAGAAGGATCAATTTACTCAATATCAAAATTAAAAGGGATCAAAGAGATATTTTACCTTAATATCACTAGTAAATAATTGATAAAAGGTTAGCCATAGTTCGAGCTTGAAGGTCCATTTAAGTTTTAATATATTATGTTATTTATAACATATATTTATAAAAATTTAAAAATATTAAAATTATCTATATATAAAATTTTAATAAATAACCAAAAATTATTGAGTATAATGGCAAAATAAATTATATTTTCAGAAAAATATAATCGAATTCAAATATTTTAGTTCTCTTTTCTTTTACAATAAATATTTTTAATTCTCATGCATCATAAAACAGACATAAAAAATACATTCATTTCACTAAACAAAAATTTAATAAATGAAAAAATATTAAAATAAAAATAATATAAATATTTTTAAAAATATTTTAAAAATTGAATGCGAAAAAATGAGTTTAGATTAACCATTTATAAATATGAGTATGCTTAAGTAAAATTTTAAGCTTATATTTCAAGTCTAATTGAATTTAAGCTAGTGGCAAAGCCAAGGGGGTTTGGTAGAGCCCCGATCCACTCTAAAATGAAAAATTTCCATATAGATCATTTTATAATTTATAAAATTTTAAATTAGTAATGATAAAGTTGCATTTGAACCTCAAAATGATAAAATTTAATTTAATCTTTTAAAAATTATAAAGATCTAGACTATTAATATGGTAAAATTTTATTTTTACTAACGTAAAAATATATAATTTAATTCTGCCCCTCAAAAAATTTTTTTGATTTAGTAGATAATTCAGCAATGTAAACGACATTTTGATGAGATTTGTTGTATATATGTATATAGTTTTGTGGGTCTTTCAAGTTTTGTATATAATACATACCTGGGGATTGAAAAGGCAAAAGCAACCTCTAATGGAAACAATGCCAAATGCCTATAGACATTACTAGTAAAATGAACACCAAAGGGGTTAAAAGAGATTATAAATAAAATAACAGTAGAAATTCATCAAGGATCGATCTCGTTATTGATTCTAACCGTTTTAGTTTCGGTGTTTACTTCATCCCTAGTCTCGTGCTCTTCGGTGGCAGAATGGAAACATTGATCGTCATGTGGCTCGCTTGTATTGCCAGTCTGTGGTGGAGCATGTGACGTCGAGATTGCTTGTCGATCGGATACCAAGCTTGTAAGGCCATTCTCCTTAAGGTAAGTCTCCAATGGAAGGCTTGCAACATGAAGAAGATTCATCATGCTCATGCGGGTGGAGGAACCAAATTGCGAATCATCGTCACGATATGGGTCGCAGTTCAAGTCTATCCGTCCCTTGTTGGCTTCAACCGATTTGGACACTAGTTCTTTGTTGTTGCTCTGGTTCTTGGATTCTAACTCTGTCGTAACCATTTTTTTTGAGGAAACGGTGAAACGACACGGTCGACGCGATTTTTGAAAAAAAGAAAAGGAAAGGAGTCGCCACCGATCTTTATTTGGTGTGATCGGATCACCTTCGTTTTAATAAAACATTTAATTTACTAAAACAGTGCTTTTTGGTCCACGAACTTCGAGAAAACGGATTCGGAGGTCGATTACGTGCGAGGAAGGATTAGCACCCTCGACACGCCCAAAATTGGTACCAAACTGAGTGATTGGTGTCCTATTTGTTGAAAACCTTAAAGGGGTTCGAAAATACGATGCTTTTATTTTTTAAAATTGGAAGGGACGTTAAGGCTTTCTTATTATTGAAGAGGTAAAGCATTACGTCCAGTAAGTTAGGGCACAATACTTTAAACTCCCGAAGCTAAGCTTGCCTTTTGAAACTCGGTTTTTATTTAAGGAGGATCCTCCGTTATTCGTCAAATGAGAAATCGAACCCAGAAGTTAGGGCTAGATTTCCAGATTTCAAATACTAAGATTGCCTCTATTTTAGGAAAAGAAAATTATCCCGAAGTATCTAAGTGTCGAGTCCAGTAAGTTAGGGCGCGACATTTCAAATTTCCGAGATTAAGCTTTTGCTTAGAAATGTATTTGTTTGAAAAAGGACATTCAGTCATTTAGATCAAACAAGAAAATCGCGACTTAAAAGGAGATATCCCGTTGTTTAACATAAACGAGAAAACCGAACCCAAGAAGTTAGGGCTCGATCTTCCGAATTTTCAAACAATCGAACATCATCCTTATTTTTTTGAAATTTGGTTGATTAATACTAGACAAAATAATGATACTAACAAATTAAGCAAATACATGAATAAACCTAATTCTTATTAACGAATGAATGAGCAACTAAATGATGACACAAGTTTGACGATAATGGGACTTTAGAAACAAATAGAATGATAATAACAACAATGATGAGAAAATAAAGAGTATGATACGTAAATGAATAAATTGCTTTAAAGTATTAACAGAGTAAAGAGCAATGAACGAATAAACAATAAGTAAATGAAACGATAATAAATAAAATGATAAGAAATGGATAACGAAAAAAAAATTTATAAAATGGTGAAAATTAAAAAATGGAAATAGAATTCAAATTAAATAATTATAATAATAATAATAATAATAATATCAATAATAATAAAGTAGTGATAATCAAATAATAATAAAAAACAATAATAAAATTAATAGTAAATAAGTAAACAAAAGTAAAAAGGAATGATAATAATAGTAATAATAATAATAATGGCAATAATAATAATAATAACAATAATAAAAACAATAATAAAATAAATAGGAGTAGTAAATAAAAAATAACAATACTAGTAATAAAGTAATAATAATAGTAAATACTAATAATAATTAATAATGGAGGAATAGAATAATAATAATAATAATAATAATAATAATCTGAAAATAATAATATAACATAGTAACACGTACTATTATAGTAATAATAATAATAATAAAACAATAATAATAATAAATAAACAAAAAAACATTAAATAACAATGATAATTAAAGGGAGGACCGAATTGAATTAAAAATAGAATCTCAAGGGATTTATAATAAAAGAAAGGGCAAAGGACCCTATTGTAATGCGCATAAAAATATGGGGACCGGGAGCGCAAATTTACCTGAACAATTAAACGCAGCGCTTTTAGAAGGGACTAAATTGAAAATCGGCCAAATCTACGGGCCATATTTTAAAATAACAAAACTTAATTGAAAACAATAAAAAAGCGGAAGGGCTAAAACCGCAATTAGCCCTTCCGCTCAAAACACGCGGATCCTCCGAGCGGGTCGGGTCGCTTCTTGGTCGCGTCGAACGACGCTGCTTTGGGGCCACCGACGAGCCCTAAACGACGCTGCTTTCAAATCTTTATAAATTCAATTTTTTGTTTTTTTTCATTTGCGTAGCTTCTCTAAAAAAGAGGAGAGAGAGTTTTCTCCTTTCTCCTCTCGCAAGTCTGAGAGGAGGCCTCCGGAGAATTCCTACTTAATCCGGTCCATGGCGTTGTCGTAAACCACCGTACACGTGGTAGGAAAATCAAAATGATTTTTTTTTTTTTAAAATATATTTGTTTTGTTTTCCTTTTTATTTACTAACCATTTTTTGTTTTGAAAACCCAGACGAAGACCCTCCCTTTGTTCCGATATCGGTTCCGACGACGGAGAGGAGGCTCCGACGACGTACCGCGGGATTCAGGTAGGTCCCCCTTTCTTTTATTATTCGTAAAAAAAAACAAAAAGAATAAAAATAATGTAAAACAATGAACAGATTAAAAGAAAGGAAGAAGTTTGCTTTCGGAAAAAAAAGTAAAAAAATCAACCTTTATTGCTTTCTGTTTTCGGTTTCTGATGATTTTTCGTATTCTTAGTTTCCCTGTTTTTTTGAAACAAAAGAAAAGGCTCTCTTTTTTTGCTATACTTGCTCTCTGTTTTTGAAAAGCCCCCCCTTTTACGAACGTTTCTCTCCGTTTTTTTCAAAAGCCAAAAAAAAAAAAACCCCCTTTTACAATCGTCTTTGTATGGCTTTATAGCCAAGACTGAATAATGCAAACAAATCTCCTTGCTGTTTACTGTAACTGTTGCGTGTTTTTTTTGTCTTGCAGGTGGTGGCGGTGGAGCTGGTGATGGACGGAGCGGCGCAGAGCAGAGGGTAGGTGAGGGGTCAGAAGTCAGAGGGTCAGAAAGGAGTAGGTGCGGCGCCTGATAAGTTTTAGGGTTTTAGAAACCCTAAAAAAAATTTAATGTTTTGGGCTGTTAGATTTTATTATTTTTTCTGATTTGTTTTTTCTTTTATTTTTGTTTTTTTGTTTTTGGGTTTGTTTGGGCTGGTTAATTGGGCTGGTTAATTGGGTCTGGATTTGGTTGGGTCTGGGTTTGGGTTTGTGTATTAGTTTGTTTTGGGCCGGGCAATTTTGGGCTTTGTACAGCTGCCCCTCTTTGCTCATTTTCGTGTAACGAGAATAGAGCAAAGACTTTAAGAAGCCCAATATTGCCCGGCCTCGCCGAGTCTTGACTTCTTTGGTACTCTTCTTCTGGTAGCCTCACTCCTGTCCACAGCATCTTGTTGCTTTGATCCACTCCACTGCTATGTGGTTTCCATTTGCTCTTGCTGCGAATGGGATGTGACTCGTTTATTTTCGATCTGCTCTTGCAAATTTAGGAATGTCGAAACTGCTATCTTCAATCTGATCCTTGCAAACTCAAGGATCACCAGATTGAGTCTTTGATCTGCTCCTTACAACTTCAGGAAGGTCAAATCTGCTTTCTTCAATCTGATCCCAGCAAACTCGGGGATCACCAGATTGATATTTTCGATCTGCTTCCTGCAACTTCAGGAAGGTCAAATCTGCTTTCTTCAATCTGATCCTTGCAAACTCGAGGATCACCAGACTGAATTTTTGATCTGCTTCCTGCAACTTTAGGAATGTCAAATCTGTTATCTTAGATCTTCTTCTTGCAACTTCAAGAAGGTCAAATCTGCTATCTTCAATCTGATCCTTGCAAACTCAAGGATCACCAGACTGATATCTTTGATCTGCTTCCTGCAACTTCAGGAACGTCAAATCTGCTATTTTCAATCTGATCCTTGCAAACTCGAGGATCACCAGACTGATATCTTTGATCTGCTTCCTGCGACTTCAGGAAGGTCAAATCTGCTTTCTTCGATCTGCTTCTCGCAATTTCAAGAAGGTCAAATCTGCCTCTTTCAATCTGATCCTTGCAAACTCAAGGATCACCAGACTGAATCTTTGATCTGTTTCCTGCAACTTCAGGAATGTCAAATTTGCTATCTTAGATCTGCTTCTTGCAACTTCAAGAAGGTCAAATCTGCTATCTTCGATCAGATCCCTGCAAACTCAGGGGTCACCAGACCGAATCTTTGATCTGCGTCCTGCAACTTCAGGAACGTCAAATCTGCTTCTTTGATCTGCTCCACTGCATACTCAGGGAGACGAGATCTGCTCAACTGTACTGTCCTTCTTGAGGACGTAATCCTGTAGAATGAATACATACTTATGCCTAATGATTAGGATGCCATGAGTATGATGAGTCAGAATGTTATGAGTATGATTCTTATTTAAGGTGTTATCACTCATTTGTCTGTCAAGGTTTTATCCTTGATTCCCTCTCAGTGACCATTTTCGCATGAATGGCTTGCCCCTGTGGAAATTTCGAAACCTATTTTAGGCCTTAGAACAAAGGTCTGCCTTGACTTCTAGCTGTCTTCTCCGGGGGCCACAACCCCTACTTGAAGAATGTTCGACTTGGTTTGTTCGACTCTCAACCATTTAGGGTATTTGAATCTTTCCTTATCGAAAATTGGCCTGTTTTACTTTTTAAAAGTGACCAAGCAACATTATTCACCCTGCCACAATTGCTGAATCGGGCGAGGGTCTTTGAAGAAATGGTCTTCACTGAAACCCCTTTTTCCAATGTCTTTATCTTGTGTTCGTGGAAGTTCTAAACAAATGTTCTGTTTTGGCTTCCTGTTTTATCTAGAGATTTCCAAAGTGATACGTGGAACTTTCTTTTGTAAAATCATTAGTTCATCAATTTGTTTTTAATGCATCATGTTAATGATGGATAACAGTAGATCGATTTCAAAGAGAGTCAAAATGAATTTATCTATGAAACAAAGAGAATTGATTGGGGACATATTCCCTCCTTTTTGGGGAAAAGGTCCCAAAAAATGGTAAAATAACAACATGGATCGATGCCCTAGACATCGCTAATTGGGCTTCTATATACAAGCTCAAGAAAACCGCTCTGAGCCAGTCATGTGTTTAGAAGACTCAAGTATTTTGTCGATGCCCGATATGCAACGATTTCCTCTTCATTGATTATGGCGTTGCGAGATCGCGACGTGTCCGTTCAAATTTGAGCCGCCTTTTTGGTTTTCAACTCAAAATGCCCTTTGGTCTCAAAGTGCCCTTTGCGGGTTTTCACCTTGGCCTCTCCGTTTTTTTTTTTTTTTTTTTTTGAAGTCTCAAAGTGCCTTTCATGCGGTTTTCACCTTGGCTTCTTCTATCTTAAGCAAAGTATTTTTAACTCAATCTGAGTTCACGGGTTGGGCAAGCTTTTCCGTCCATTTCATCTGTCGGTGCACCTCCCGAAAGCTTTCTTCACCACATACGGTCCTTCCGATTCGGCATCCATTTCCTCTGTGGTCTTTTTGTATGGGAAGGATCTTCTTTAGTACGAGGTCCCTTCGTGGAATTCCTCATGCGAACTTTTTTGTTGTAGGCTCGCATCATTCGCTTTTGGTACATCCGACCGTGACGGATAGCCCTCAATCTCTTTTCTTCAATTAAGTTCAACTGGTCATATCGAGCTCGGATCCATTCACTTTCATCTAGTTTCACTTCCGACAATACTCGGAGAAGGTATTTCCACTTCAATAGGTAGGACCGCTTCCATCCCATAAACCAATGAGAAAGGCGTTGCCCAAAGAGAGGTTCTGGACGGACGCTCGATAAGCATAAAGTCTGACGGCAACTTCTCATGCCGCCTCTATAAGTCTCGATCATCTTTCCCACTATCTTTTGATGTTTTGTTGGTTGCTTCCACTGCCCCATTCATCTTTGGGCGATACGGTGATGAATTGTGGTGTTTGATGTTGAATTGGCTACAAACCCTCGCTATCGTGCTATTGTTTAAGTTCAAGCGTTGTCCGATATGATTCTTTCGGCATTCCATATCGACAAATGATTTCTTTCTTCAAGAATCTGCTAATCACGATTTAGTGACGTTAGCATATGAAGCGACCTCTACCCATTTCGTGAAGTAGTCGATGACCACAAAGATGAATCGATGCCCATTCGATGCCTTCGGAGATATTGGCCCAATGACGCCCATGCCCCACATGGAAAATGGCCATGGAGAAGTCATAACATGTAAAGGTGACGGGGGTACATGAATTTTGTCTCCATAAATCTGGCACTTATGACATTTTTTGGCATAGTTGATACAGTCTCCTTCCATGGTGGACCAATAATATCCGAACCTCATTATCTGTCTGGCCATTGTGAAACCGTTAGCGTGAGTTCCACAGACACCTTCATGGACTTCTTCTAGGATTAGCTTAGCTTCGGTGGCATCCACACACCTCAGCAGCACTTGATCCTTCCTTTTCTTGTACAAGACTTCTCCATCTAAGACGTAATCACAGGCTAATCTCCTCAGTGTCTTTTTTTCATTCTCAGTGGCTTGATCAGGGTACTCACGATTCTTTAAATACCGCAATATATTATGGTACCACGGTGGGCCAGTTTTTCCTTCTTCCTCGACATTGTAGCAATGGGCTGGGTCTTGATGAATGCTCATTTGTATTGGCTTCATATCTTCGCCTTCATTTATTCGGACCATGGAAGCTGTGGTAGCTGGGCATCGGCCATCCGATTCTCGCCCTCAAGGTGTAATTGAAAGTGATGTCATCGAACTCTTTGATAAGTTCTTGGGCTAATCTTTTATAGATAACCAATTTTGGATCCTCGGTTTCCCATTCTCCTTTGAGTTGATAGATTACCAGAGCGGAGTCTCCATAGACTTCTAACACCTTGATTTTGTATTCGATAGCGGCACGGAGCCCCATGATGCAAGCTTCATACTCAGCCATATTATTAGTGCAATCGAAATCCAGTTTACAAGTGAATGGATAATGGTCTCCTTTGGGGATATCAGATCGCCCCAATTCCATTACCCACAAAGATTCGATGCCCGTCAAAATTTAATTTCAAGGATGGTTTTGAGATACCTTCTTCAATGTCTCGCCACGTACATCAAATCCTCATTAGGAAATCAAAATCTAAGGGCTCATAGTCTTCAAGGGCTCTCTTGGCTAGAAAGTTCTCTATCGCGCCCTTTTACCGCCTTTTGGTTTACATAAACGATGTCAAATTCAGAAAGCAGGATCTGCCACCTGGCCATCCTTCCATTCAAGGCGGTAGATTCCATCATATACTTAAGGGGATCTAGCTTTGAGATGAGCCATGTCGTGTGATACAGCATGTATTGCCTCAACCTTCGAGTTGTCCAAATCAAGGCACAACATAATTTCTCGATTGGCGGGTACCTCATTTCACATGCGGTGAATTTCTTACTAAGGTAGTATATTGCTTTTTCTTTCTTCCCCGATTCATCATGTTGACCCAGCACGCATCCCATCGAATTATCAAGTACTGTTAGATAAAGGATGAGGGGCTTGTCTGGTTGAGGCGGCATTAATACCGGGGCCTGAGATAGGTATTGTTTCACCTTTTCGAAGGTCTTTTGGCACTCTTCATCCCACGTGCCTGGGTTGTGTTTCTTGAGGAGACGGAATATGGGGTCACATCTCTCGTCGGTTGAAATGAACCGAGCGATGTAATTCAAATTTTCCTAAGAAACCTCTAACTTCTTTTTGGGTACGTGGTGGAGGTAGTTCTTGTATGGCTCTGACTTTATCTGGGTCAACCTCAATCCCCTTTTCACTGACTATGAACCCGAGCAACTTTCCGGATCGAGCTCCGAAGGTACACTTTGACGGATTAAGCTTCAACTGGAATTTTCTCAACCTCAAGAACAATTTCCTCAAGACCTGCACATGCTCTTCTTCAGTTCGGGATTTGGCGATCATATCGTCGACGTAAACCTCAATTTCCTTGTGCATCATGTCATGGAATAAGGTTACCATGGCTCTCTGATATGTCGCGCCTGCATTTTTTAGCCCAAATGGCATCACCTTGTAGCAAAACGTTCCCCACATGGTTATAAACGTTGTCTTGTCCATGTCCTCAGGATGCATTTTTATTTGGTTGTACCCCGAGAAACCATCCATGAAGGAGAACAACGAATACCCTGCTGTATTGTCTACTAAAGTGTCGATGTGAGGCAGCGGAAAATTGTCCTTCGGGCTGGCCTTGTTCAGGTCTCTGTAATCCACGCACATTCGTACCTTCCCATCTTTCTTGGGGACAGGGACAACGTTAGCCACCCAATCCGAGTACTTGACCACTTGTAAGAACCCGGCATTGAATTGTTTCTCGACTTCTTCTTTTATCTTTAACAAGACGTCTGGTCGCATTCTTCTGAGCTTCTGTTGAACTGGCTTACATTCCTCCCTTATGGGCAATCGGTGTACTGCAATATCAGTACTTAGTCCGGGCATATCTTGGTACGACCATGCGAACACATCCTTAAATTCATGGAGTAGTTCGATGAGGTCCCGCCTGGTTTCTGCAGTAATACAAGCTCCAATTTTCACCTCTTGCCCCTCTCCTAGGCTCACCGTTTCTACCGACTCTTTATGGGGTAGGATCTGTTTTTCTTCTTGCTCTACTATTCTCAACAAATCCGGAGGCAAGTCGCATTCTGTGTCATTTCCAAAGTCCTGAGATTCCTCTGAACACATGTCTTGCTCAAAGCAGACCTCTGAATCTGTAGTATCATTACTCATATCATTGATGTCTAGAGACCAGAATGGGTATCAAGGGTGTATAAAGAATAAATGAATTTGAGGACAATTATTCACACGATATGAATGAGAACAAAGAATAAATGATAAAAATGTAAAATAAGAGAATATTTAGTAGAATTGAAGATGCATTTTATTAAAACAAAATGTCCGAACATAAGCCTATTTCACAAAAGAAATCTCATTGTTTCTAGGCTTAAAACAACAAGAGTGTTCCAGTATTACTCTGCAAAATCTCTAAACACTACAGAAATTCCTCTGCAGTTCAATTGTCTAACGTGCTTCCAGTGTTCATATGGGCGGATGCCCGACAAGCTTCTTTGATCAATCCTCCTCGTGTATGGCATTGATGTGAGGACATTCCCTCTAGGAGACTCTTTTCCCGTAAATCATTCCTCCCGATCTGAAGGTCGAGATATGTGGGAAATGTCATCGGTTCCCACTTAACGCCTTCTCCATTTAGCCCGCATTTCTCCTTTCTTGTCTTTTCTCTATCTCCTTCTTCATTTGTTTAGCATCCGGTTTGAAACCTAAACCAAAGCGATCCTTTTTTCCTTCAAAGATCGGGCTCGGACTTTCCTTGGAGATATTTACCCAATCCTTTTCCCTAGAGGCTCTTTTCCCATCACATTTGCAATCCCATCCCGGTAGTCTTGGATAGTTTAGGTGACGGGACTTTATTTCCTTCGAAATAAAAGTCGATTCACGAACTCTAAGGACCGAAATGAACATTCAATGGCTTCCTCATTCGCCTCTAGGTATGGCGCCTCATTGGTAACGATTCTATGATATCATCTTCGCGTTATAGTTACCACCGATTTTCTCGTTACCAATTTCAATTTCGTGCAATGATGAAGGTGACCCATTGAATGAATCCAGGCCTCCCAAGTAAGCTTGTAAGAAGGCTTGATATCCATGACCGAAAGTCTACTTCATAGGTATTAGGCCCGATCAATAATGGTATGTCTATTCTTCCCATCACTCTTCTTTCAGTGCCATCGAATGCTCTCACTATGTTTTGGCAGGACTTCATATGAGAACTATCTATTGGCAACCTCTTGAGTGTGGCTAGTGGTAAGACATTTAATGCTGACCCATTATCTATTAGCACACTTGGCAAGGTATATCCCTTGCAACGGGTAGTTATGTGTAATGCCTTTGTCGACCCCATACCTCCCGTGGGATTTCGCCATCGTCAAGTAGATGAAATTATCGGCGCTTATGTTACTAACCGACGATCCAACTTGTTGACGGATATATCTTTAGTAACATAGGTCTCATTCAAGACTTTCATTAACGCTTGCGATGCACTTCGAGCTCGAAGTAGTGCTAACACGTAGATACGGGCTGGTTGTTTGTGCATTGTTCCACCACATCGTATTCATTGTGTTTCAAAAATTTTAAGAACTCTTTAGCCTCTTCCTCTTTTACGTGCTCATTGACAACGGCTTCGGTTCTTTTTCCTTCCCAATCGACACGCCTTCGCCATTGCTCCCGCTCTCCCCTGCTTTCGGGATCATAACGCTTTCCACTTCGCGTATAGGAACCTTCGTTCTTGACTTCCTCCGGAATACTAGTGGAATTTTGCGCTCCTGGTGTTGTCACATTGCAATTATAGTTCCAAGGTACCCTTTTACTATCTTGGTAGGGAAAGGAAGCAGGTTTCTGAATTGTGATTTTTGGTCTTCCCTGTACTCCACCCTCTGTGTTCCGCGAAATGATGATTCTCGGGTAACTAACTCCGGGTTTTGTCAATTCTTCCTCAGTCACGCATATTTCCTCTTCTTCCACTCCTTCTTCATAAAACTCTAGCTCTTTGTTGTCCATGAGGCCTTGCACCAAACTTTTAAACTCAGCACATTCTTGGATCTCGTGCCCCCTTGTCTTATGGAATTCGCAACAATTCTGCATTTTGACTCCTGTAGAATCTGACTCTATCAATCCTCTTTTTACCATTTCCTTCCAGACTATTCGCAACGGGTCTTCACTTGGCGATGTCTCTCTTGATCCTTCTCACAATCTCTTCACCGATTATGCTCACCCTTTTTCCTCATGATTAGGCAATGGGTTCCCTTTCTTACTGTGTCATCAAGCGCTATAACACCCATTTTGATTAGCCTCTCGACTACCTTTTTGAAGGCGAGGCGCTTCTTCATCGAATGCCCTCTATCCTGCGTGGTAATCGCATTGAGCGTTTGGGTCGTACTCACTTAGGGTATGGGTGCGCAATGGTTGTAAGTAAAACGGGACACGATGTGCTCATTGAATAAAATCGTATAATTCTTTATGCGTTATCTAATCGGTGAATTGGATCCTTTCAGAGTTTGATCTAGTTCCCGATTCCTGTCTTGCTGGCCCTGGTTGCCCGGTTGTAACTGCTTTGGCTGATTAACTGCGATCGCTTTGGGTATCCTCTATTATATGTACTCACATTATTGACCTCACTGTCTTTCTTTTTAGGAGCGACTCTCCTGGTACTTTCTCCTGTCTCGATTTTGCCACCCCTTATAGCATGCTCGATCATTTCCGCCATTACTATATCAAGAAAGTTTTAGTTGTACTCCCTATCATGTGGGTTATGAAAGGGCCTTGTGGTATTAATAAAAAGCATGGCGCTCTTTTTCCAAAAGCTACGCAATGAACTTGTGTGGCCACTTCCTCCATCATTGGGCATATTGCCTCAAACTTTCGCTTGGCTTCTTCTCCATGTTTTGGAGCGTGATTCGATCAGCGCTATATCGACTATGTGCCCATATTGTTTCGGAAGGCTGTATAGGTCCTTCCACGACTTGATCTGGGTACTACCGAGCCGATTGTACCATTTGGTCATGGACCCAACCAGATCGTCTTGAAAACAAGTGAATCAACAGCTTGATCGTTGTTGACATGCCCCGCCATCCGTCGATGTAACATTGTGATGTGCGTTTGGGCAACCGTCCGTTGTATTTTTCAAAGTCCTGGGTCTTGAATTTTGGAGGAAGCACGAGATCCGGGACTAGGCTCAAGTCTTTAGCGTCCACCCGTAGCGATGGTCGGTGTCTCTATTTCTCTAAACTTTTCTTCCAACCATTTGCAACGATCCTCAAGTTGTTTGGGAAGGTTTGCTTTTGCTTTATCCATTTCAACCATTTCATCAAAATCGGGGACTATAGGGTTGGCCGGACATTCTCCGGGATTGGTGCCTGAACCAGTCGGGAAGTGCGCTGGCATTGCGGTCTCAACTCGCATCACTGGCTCGATAACAACAAAGCGCCCTTTGGGGCCTATTTCGTGGTGCTTGGGTATTTGGCGGGTAAATTCGTGAGGGTAGCGGGTCGTCATTATTCCCCGAGCTAGCAATGACGCCTTTTCCTCGCTCATCGGCCAATAGTTGCGCCACCGACTTATCATGTTGTTTTGGGACTCTTGCATCCGCTCCATCATATCTTGTCGAGCTTCATCATTTGCTCTTGCATTCGTTCTTGCATTTCTTTCCTAAATTGCTCAAATCTTTGATCCATTTTTTGGTCTTGGTACGAGTCCCGTAGAGTTGTTCGGTTCCCATTTTCTTTTTTCTTTTCCTTTTTCCGATAATTTTAACCGCTTAGGCTTCTTTTATAAACTTTAATGCATGTAATATGATGCAATGCAAATGCATGAATGCAAGAAGAAAACATCGATTCGATCAACTTCATTTTAGAAAACTTTATTAGAAGGCAAAATCCTTTACATAAGGTAGATTACATATATGCTCTCGCCTCTAAGACCTAAGGTTTTAATTTTTCCGAGGGGAGATTAGCTCTTCATCATGACCCTAGAGAGCCCATATCTCATGCCCATTAGGTCACCTCCTCGCCCAAAGTCCTGTAGGTGATCGGCTACTTCTCGAATCTGGGTTATCGCTTCTCCCATGAGGTAGTCCCGACTTGAACTTGCTCAAGAATGGCTAAGCTCCTCCTCCCACCTCTTTCTCTCGCTTCCGAAGCTCGATCCGAGCTCGCTACTATGCAATGCCGACTCTAACTCTTCAACCCTACCTTTCATTTCCTCTATTTTGTTCAGCTCGACTTTAATTGGCTTTCCGAGTCTCGACTTCGATAGTGATGTAGAGATCGCCAAGCTCGCTATCTTAGCTTTTAATCCCTTTTCTCTTTCGGTCTTCTCGCCTTTTCCAAGTCTTCCTTTGCGCCAGATTTCATGAAACTTTTTCTCCCAACTGCAGACTTTGGCTCGCTCTCTCGACTTCTTGTTGCCATTGTTCAAGTCTTCCCTAATCCTGCTTCTTTATTGTCAAGCGCATCTTTTGTACTCGTTTTCAAGCTATCTCGGTCTTCTTCTACCTTCCATTTTTCTTTCCCGAGTTTCTACCTCGATTTCGATCATCCACTTCTAACCGGAGGAGCATTTTTCTTCTTCTAGCCTTTCTATCCTTTTTCCGAGTTCAATTCATCCGCCAAATCTTGCTTCACAATCTCCAATTCGACGGGACCACTCGCATGCATTCTTCTCTCGATCGGGCACCCTCCGGATTTGGCTCAGAATGTTATCATTGACTCTCCTTGCCTCCATTCAATGTATTCCGGTCATCCTCGCTCGTAGATAATTTCCTCATTCTATGAATCGATTCCGCATTAGAAACCTCTTTAACCCTTTTCTTATAGCTTCCCCTTCATATGAAAACTCGCTTGAGCTAGCCCAGTATGTCATTTGGTATAAACTGCCTTGAACCATATTGTCTCGGGACTAGCAAAGGCGTAGGCGAAGGCACCCCAAATTCCCAATAGGGAACCCAATCAAAGCTTCCGCAACGATAAAGGATCCTATCAGGAATCATCCAGGGAGCCTTCCACTCGATGTCGTCCTCTTGAAGGTTTTGAAAGAGTGCAATCCAATTTTCTTCGGACACATCCTCTCTTCTAGGCGTAGTTGCTAATTCTTCGAGCGGGGAGTAATCTTCTGACATGTACCGACAGGACACTTTCTCTACTTTCCAGAAGTGGCTATGGAACCAAGCCAACAACAAATGCACACATCCAATAAATCCGCTTTCACCCATTCTTCGACATGCGAATAAGGATCCGAAAGTTTCAATTAAGATAGCGAGAACGGTGTGACCCTTTGTCTAATCGGTGAATAGATCAATAATCGCCTCATCAATGTGCCTTAAAGCTTTGGAAGATTACTGTCAGTAGATACACAAGGCGAAGATGTCATCTTTTTCTTCAGACGGATGCGCCAGATCGTCTCTCAAACATGTCCAAGGTATGCATTTCCTCGCCTTCTTTTTTGCATTCTAGTCGACACCCACTGCTCGCTTCATCCGGTGATATTCATTAACTTCCTCGCGAAAGTTGGGCCGTTAACCGCCTTGGAATAAGCCTTGTCAACTTGAATCTTCGCAACGTAGCAAGGTCGATATTCTTCAACTGTGGAACCAGATCTACCTTCCCAAGGAGAAACAACTATAAGCAAGATTCCAAAATCGGGTCATTGCTCTAAATGTGTGCTTATCTACTTTAACATCAAGCGGTAAGGCGGTCGCCATAAGTACTATAGAACAGCTTGCTTTGCTTCACCATCCCATCAAGGCCATATTTCTTTCAACTCTTGAGCTCGCTTCACGTGACAATCGATATTTGTGAAATTTCGCAACTCGACACATACCCTTCTGGCTAAGCTATCTCCTTTTTCTAATTGGCGTTGCTCGACCATATGCGACGGCCGCATTGTCCTCTACTTTATCAAGGAATTCGCTTCCATAACCAGACTTCCTAACTCGTAAACGGACCGTGAATCGATGTCTCTTTAAAATATGGAATGATATGCACAAAAGAAAGAAAGACAACAAGTTAGTACCATGGAATATAAAGCGAGTAAAATAAATAAACGCCTATCTAGGTGACCACTAAGGTTTGCCATAGCTCTACCTAAGGTGGGCTCCTAAGGTTTGTTATATGTGGTTTAGTTCTAAAGTTCGAGGTACCCGAACCCGCAGATTCCTCGATCCTCACCCATTATAGGCTCATACGGACCGAAGTTCGGTTCGAGGAATACATTTCCTATGGCCATGCGAAGTGAAAACTTCACGAAGACATAGGTACGGATGTATTCAAAGCGATCCACTAGCCCATGCGGAGGTGAAAACCTCACGAAGGCATAGCTTCGCTCCCCACTTAAAGGTGTGACCACAACGGTCATGCAATGCAATGCCAAAGTATTTACTGAGACTAATATTGAAAGTGCATTAAGAAGCATGATTTTCAAACCATTTTAATTAAAAGGACAAAATCAATCAATCTATGGCTTGACCCTCGAGTCCCAAATGGAGTCGCCAAGTCGTCAGAACCATTTTTTTGAGGAACGGTGAAACGACACGGGCCGACGCGATTTTGAAAAAAAGAAAAGGAAAGGAGTCGCCACCGATCTTTATTTGGTGTGATCGGATCACCTTCGCTTTAATAAAACATTTAATTTACTAAAAAAAGGCTTTTTGGTCCACGAACTTGAGAAAACGGATTCGAGGTCGATTACGTCGCGGAAGGATTAGCACCTCGACACGCCCAAAATTGGTACCAAACCGAGTGATTGGTGTCCTATTTGTTGAAAACCTTAAAGGGTTCAAAATACGATGCTTTTATTTTTAAAATTGGAAGGGACGTTAAGGCTTTCTTATTATTGAAGAGGTAAAGCATTACGTCCGAAGTTAGGCACAATACTTTAAACTCCCAAGCTAAGCTTGCCTTTTGAAACTCGGTTTTTATTTAAGGAGGATCCTCCGTTATTCGTCAAATGAGAAATCGAACCCAAGAAGTTAGGGCTAGATTTCCCGAGATTTCAAATACGGAAGATTGCCTCTATTTTAGGAAAAGAAAATTATCCCGAAGTATCTAAGTGTCGAGTCCAGTAAGTTAGGGCGCGACATTTCAAATTTCCGAGATTAAGCTTTTGCTTAGAAATGTATTTGTTTGAAAAAGGACATTCAGTCATTTAGATCAAACGAGAAAATCGCGACTTAAAAGGAGATATCCCGTTGTTTAACATAAACGAGAAAAACCGGAACCCAGTAAGTTAGGGCTCGATCTTCCCGAATTTTCAAACACCGAACATCATCCTTATTTTTTTGAAATTTGGTTGATTAATACTAGACAAAATAATGATACTAACAAATTAAGCAAATACATGAATAAACCTAATTCTTATTAACGAATGAATGAGCAACTAAATGATGACACAAGTTTGACGATAATGGGACTTTAGAAACAAATAGAATGATAATAACAACAATGATGAGAAAATAAAGAGTATGATACGTAAATGAATAAATTGCTTTAAAGTATTAACAGAGTAAAGAGCAATGAACGAATAAACAATAAGTAAATGAAACGATAATAAATAAAATGATAAGAAATGGATAACGAAAAAAAAAATTTATAAAATGGTGAAAATTAAAAAATGGAAATAGAATTCAAATTAAATAATTATAATAATAATAATAATAATAATATCAATAATAATAAAGTAGTGATAATCAAATAATAATAAAAACAATAATAAAATTAATAGTAAATAAGTAAACAAAAGTAAAAAGGAATGATAATAATAGTAATAATAATAATAATGGCAATAATAATAATAATAACAATAATAAAAACAATAATAAAATAAATAGGAGTAGTAAATAAAAAATAACAATACTAGTAATAAAGTAATAATAATAGTAAATACTAATAATAATTAATAATGGAGGAATAGAATAATAATAATAATAATAATAATAATAATACTGAAAATAATAATATAACATAGTAACACGTACTATTATAGTAATAATAATAATAATAAAACAATAATAATAATAAATAAACAAAAAAACATTAAATAACAATGATAATTAAAGGGAGGACCGAATTGAATTAAAATAGAATCTCAGGCGATTTATAATAAAAGAAAGGGCAAAGGACCCTATTGTAATGCGCGCAAAAATATGGGGGACTGGGAGCGCAAATTTACCCAGAACAATTAAACGCAGCGTTTTAGAAGGGACTAAATTGAAAATCGGGCCAAATCTCTGGGCCATATTTTAAAATAACAAAAACTTAATTGAAAACAATAAAAAAAGCGGAAGGGCTAAAACCGCAATTAGCCCTTCCGTTCAAAAACACGCGGATCCTCCGAGCGGGTCGGTCGCTTCATGGTCGCGTCGAAACGACGCTTTTGGGGCCATCAGATCGTGCCCTAAACGACGCTGCTTTCAAATCTTTATAAATTCAATTTTTTGGTTTTTTTTTTCATTTGCAGCAGTTCTCTAAAAAAAAGAGGAGAGAGAGTTTTTCTCCTTTCTCCCTCTGCAAGTCTGAGAGGGAGGGCCTCCGGGAGAATTCCTACTTAATCCGGCCATCGTTGAATGCCACCCACCGTGACACTGGGCGGAAAATCAAAATGATTTTTTTTTTTTTTTTTAAAATATATTTGTTTTGTTTTCCTTTTTTATTTACTAACCATTTTTTTGTTTTTGAAAACCAGACGAAGACCCTCCCTTTGCTCCGATATCGGCCCGACGACGGAGAGGAGGCTCTCACGACGCATCATGGATTCTGTAGGTCCCCTTTCTTTTATTATTCGTAAAAAAACAAAAGAATAAAAATAATGTAAAACAATGAATGATTAAAAGAAAGGAAGAAGTTTGCTTTAAAAAAAAGAAGTAAAAAAATCAACCTTTATTGCTTTCGCTTTTTGGTTCGATGATTTTTCGTATTCTTAGTTTCCCTGTTTTTTTGAAACAAAAGAAAAGGCTCTCTTTTTTTGCTATACTTGCTCTCTGTTTTTGAAAAGCCCCCCTTTACTTAACGCTTCTCTCGCTTTTTCAAAAGCCAAAAAAAACCCCTTTTACAATCGTTTTGTATGGCTTTATAGCCAAGACCAATAATGCAAACAAATCTCCTTGTCATTTCAGAATCGCGTGTTTTTTTTGTCTTGCGGTGGTGGCATGTGGAGTCGGTGATGGACGGAGCGCAGAGCGTAGGGTAGGTGAGGGTCAAGTCGAGGGTCGAAGAGAGTAGGTCGGCGCTCGATAAGTTTTAGGGTTTTAGAAACCCTAAAAAAAATTTAATGTTTTGGGTCATTAGATTTTATTATTTTTTCCGATTTGTTTTTTTTTTATTTTTGTTTTTTGTTTTTGGGTTTGTTTGGGTGGTTAATTAATCAAGTTAATTGGGTCTGGATTTGGTTGGGTCTGGGTTTGGGTTTGTGTATTAGTTTGTTTTGGGCCGGGCAATTTTGGGCTTTGTACAAACTCGTTAACTGACCTTGCTTCGTTCTCAGAAGGATCGTGGTGCGATGATACATGTCTAGAGCTGCTTTCAACTTCTGCTTCTTCTCTGGGACCCCATGCTTGCTGATTCCTCAGAGCAATCTCTGCTTCACGCTCCGACTGACGCTTTTTCTTGCGCATCATGAGGGTTTTAAAACGACGTTTAACCGTCAAGCACACATTACACGTGCATGTTGGCTTGTGTTTTCCTTTCCCACTCGGAGGCTGGATGCACACAATGCAGGAGCAACCAGGACGATGCCTCGGGTGTTTAGTTGTTGTCGCCACCGACGTAGTGCCGGAATCAGCTACATTGTCTCCAAGGATGGCAGCATTGGCTAAAGCATTCAAACCAGGTGATGATTCATGCTCCTGAGTTTGCCTATGAAATGCTATGATTCTCCTTTTTTTGAAATCTATATATAAAAGAGAGCTTAAACTTCGTCATTTATATATCATATATATATCTTAAACATATCTTGAAGTGTAATATTAGCATATTAATGTAGAATAATTAAAATCCAGGTAATTAGGTTAACTGATTGAATTAACTGAAATAATTTAAATAAGCAAAAGCACTGTGTTATATATAGTCTTCAAGTAAGAATATCTAGTTTAACTTGAATTTGGCTTTACCTACGCACCCGTAATTAGTGTAATACAATATTTATTTGTGGGCAGTCATAGCCTACTAGAATAAAGATTAGGCAGAAATCTGGCATAGATATATACAATCTTTTAAGAGGAAAATATTCTGAGAATGTACCTCTGTTCAATCTAAGAAGAATTTCTAGCTCCTTTGGGGTGAGTTCATCGGGTAAGGAACATGAAGACCTGACATGCCGAGAAAAGGAAACAGATTTCTTCCGGAACTTGTCAAGGATAAAATAGGATTCTGAATGAACTAAGATATAGAAAATGCTGACCTGCTTTGGTCCCAGTTGTTGTCTGCACATGTCCACTTAGGTGGAAGAAGAGCATCGACAGGCACCCTCCTCCATTTAGAACAATTATCACACTGAGCCCATTGCTCTTGTCCCCTGAAGATCATGCTTACTAATTCAAGACTTGATAGATATACACAACCATAAACTTGAGAAACAAATCGATCCTTCCAAGCTCAGAAACAGAAACTAAACGTGTAATAAACATAAATGTGTATGCTCACCCCGTTGATCGAACTGCAAAGATACTCCTCTTCCCAAAAACTGGAGGTTCCTGTAGGACAAACATGTATGAAAAGTTACATTATAAATCACACTGCTTTGCTGAAAATTGATAATTCTTCCAGGAGAAACATTGTGTTCATAAACATGTGCAGACCTTATTTCTATCACATGGTGAGATTAAAAAAATCAGTTAATGGTTTCCCGCCCCTCAAAAGAGAACAATAAAATCCATTTTTCTTTAAATTTTAACTAAAAATACCAAAAATATTGGCAATTACGTCTTACTCAGAGCATAATTGCCTTATTTTTTCATGCACTGGATAGAGTGGAATCACAAAAGAAAACTGGTATTTGAACAATCATCCAAGTGCACCAAAACAGCCCAACATACAAGCATTGTTAAACCCCAAGTATTCCAGGAAATATACTCACATCATATTCTTCAAAATCATGATCCTCAATTGTAACAATGCTTGGCTTGATACTGGGGGGTGGGTGGAGCAAATCCTGAGCCTCTTCCCAAGTAAGTTTCACCTCCAAAGCATCCTGACTGTCAACCAGCAACCTCTTACTTTTGGACCCAATATTCCGAGTTCTTTTTCTCTCTGGGGTTAAAATAGATGGTAGTAGTAAGTCCTCCCTGATCCTGTCCTCATGCATATCAGATTTATGCCCACTAATATCACCACCAGCTAAACTCGAATGTTTTGACAGTCCATTTAGGTGGGAATCTGTGCTTCCCCTCAATGACTGAAGAAGGCCAGAGTAACCACTAATTATAGGCAGGTTCTCAAAAACACCCGAAAAGTAACTTTCACTTGAAAGAGTGCCATTAGGAATGGCAGGTGGTAAGGTTTCCTGTTTATTTGATAATTTATATATCAATATTATATGACCAAATTTGCTAACATGGAAGGTGATTGTTACTTTACCTGCACCACAGCAGTGTTTGTTGCTTTACGAAACCCCATAACAAGCTTCCCTTCTGGATCCTTACGGCTAAATGTTACTATATAAGAGAACCGCAAGTGATGTCACTCAATTAGAGCTAACAACAAAATGCTTGGATTGTTCCATAACCAGGTTCAGAATCGTACCAGTATCTCCAGCTTGCAACTGCATGGACTGTATGCAAGGAGTCACACCCTCCAAAACATACATCCTGCTGTTGTTATTAGGCCAGAATCTGAACTGAAACACCCATTCTTTTCCCTTCACATCTTGAATTCTTAGGGGAAGACCCTCTGGTTGAGATATGGGAGGAAAATAAGCCTGCCAATTCATTCTTTGTTATAACTTACGTGCAACAGCGCTTCTGAACAGACAAGGTAAATAAATATAAGTTGCAAGTGTAGCATTATTGAATAGAAACTAACTTCAGCACACGCTTTTGGCAAAACCAAACGACCAATCCGTCCAGCATCACTTGCACTCAAAACCTTTTCAAACAGTGGAACAATGGTGGAATTTGAACTGAAAAATTACATGGTTAAGGATTTGACATGACACCCCAGGTTATTAGATAGACATGAAAATTTTTGTAGTCTAACATTCAAGACATGGTTGTGCACATAAACCACTAATGACACAATGGTGGATACTCTCCAGAAATTTGTTGTAATTCTTGGTCCGTAATCCTAGGCCAATAACGAGGAAGCAACTGATTCCGTCCACGTCCCTCTGCTGGGGGCCTAGCAACACGTATCTGGGGTACCGTTCCTGCATTCATCTCCAAACCTGTTGCAAGGACCGACCTTGGAGGCTTGGGCAGAAGATGGCGAGATTTGGATGCCTGTTGCAAGACTGAAGACATCTTACTCTTTTCATCTACAACTGAACTAGGAAAGCCATTTTGGTTCCCTAACGAGCCACCCAAAGAAATACTCAAGTTGGTTTGTGGCAATGAATCAAAAATATTAACTTTACTAGTGGTAGGTTTCACAGCTTGAACTGATCCATTAGATGCTTGATTAATACTTATCAAGCATGTGCTTCCAATTTCTCTAGGAGGCGGCAAAAATTCCTCCTGTTTCATTTGCCCTAGAGACCCACTTGAGTCATCATTGTGAAGCTGAAGCAATTGTCTCAACCCAATGCTTTCTGCATTGTTGCTCAACTGCATAAGCTGTAGGTTTTCAATGCTCGCACCACTCATTTGGTTGTCTGGAGAGGTTGAGTGCAATTGACCAGCATTGGCCTTCACCATACCAAACCCATTAGGCTTTTCATCTTCAATCATCTGAAATACATAAGCTTCATCATAAATATTTGAACTTTTACATGTAAAGGCCTAAAAGATCAAGCATCATTAAGCAATAATCAAACAGAAACAGACTGAATCATAGAACTAATATAACAAAGATATCAACCAGAAAAAAGTCAATATCTTGACAGATACCATTTATCATCCTTTTTGTATCATTCATTTTATAATCGATTATCCTCAGTTACCCTCAGAATAGAGTACACAGGTCATAGGCCATGGTACAACCAGTGCAAGGCTACTCAGATTTGAAATGATTAAACGGCAAGGTGTTTCAATGGAAATAATACAGAGCCTGTTTCTTTTACTGTTTCAAACCAAACCTAATATAATAATTTGTAATAGATCACAGATGAGATTACATTTCAGGGTTGGGATAACAACTGAATCAAATTGAGATGGGGCAAAATGAAGTACGTTAGAGGCATACCCCGATTAAAATGTGTGTCCCATTACCATAAACCTTACAGCGTCATGTTTATCGTTGAATTCGGCATGAGACTATAATGCAGCGTTACAATTTGATCTTCTAAAAAGGGAAAAGATTGAATAAGCTGATCTTACATGGTTAAATCCTAACTTTTTAGCACAGCTTACACAGTTGATACCCCCACCATCAAGAAGCTCGAGCAAAAACCTTGAAGCAATGCATCCACAATGGAGAGGCTGCCAACAGCAAAAGCATTGAGATTAAGCACCATAGTATTGACGGGAACAAGGCAAGAAATTAAAAGTTTGGGGTGACCAACCTTGCCACATGAATTGCAATCCCTCCACCCAGAATCCTTTGAGTGGAACACGTCACAGAATATTGATTGTTCATATGCAGACCTACAGCGAGTCAAAATCATAAATAAATTGTTTCTAACAATGGTGTTCTTAAAATAGCACCAGCTGGGCAAAAACACTTTTGTCTTGTTTGGATTCCTCTGCTATATTTAACCACTTTATATGGTTCAAAACATGATCAAACTTTTGGCAGTGTTAAATAACTGTTCCATTACTCTTTATCTCCCATGAAAGAAGAATTATATTCCAAATTTCCAATTCACTATAGAACAATTTATTATAAGCTTCACTAATAAGAACAAAAACATTCTAACCATTCGTAAATCAAGTAAAACAAAATTTACAAATGTTCTGTCTAAGACTCGTCAGCACAAGCTTATCTAATTATTAAGCTTTAAAAAATACGATGAAGTGGTTATAAATTTTACAATTTACCCGCACTTATCGCAGAGACTAGCAAAATCTCCAGATCGCAAAGTCCAACCGTTTCTCCACTCAATCGATGTGGACGCGCCGCAGAGTACATTCATGCAGCTCTTCGAAGCCATACTCCAAACTTAATTCCTACAAAAATTTCAAAATTCAATATATGTATCAAAAACAGTGAAAAATTCATCCGCAATAGATAAATTTCTCTCAAGGAAAATCAACGAGTAAGCTAAAAGCAAAACAGAACAGATTCAAAATTGGTCAAACAAAGAGACTAAATCAATTAAAAAAAAAACAAACGAAAAGAAATATAACCTTTTCGAAGAAGATAATTAGAAACCGCTACTACCTTCACCGGCGTTAAATATCGTTACAAAAGGAAAACATGCTAAGTTTCCTTTTCGTTGTACTATTGCCAGCGTTAAATATATGTTCACTAACGATGCTTGAATATATATATATATATATACGGAAAGAACCGTGAAAACGAGGAGCTCCGACGACGGAAAAGACAAATCGGTGATGAAAAGAAGTAACGGCAAACAAATCGTGTGCATGCAAAAGCAAAACAAAAAGAGAGAAGATGGAAAGAAAATAAAAGAGAGAGAGAGAGTTTGGTACTTTGTGAAAAAAAATGGAAATTGCATGCACGATGATACTTCAAGACTCGGCGAACTCCTTCCCCACCTTCTTTTTTGGTTAAATGTTAAATTTGCCCCTCATATTTTACAAGATTTTCAATTTTGTAACATGATTAATTAAAGAAAATATTTTACATTAAATATTTTTTTAAAAATTTATTCAAATATGATTTTTTTTAATTTTTAATTTATAATTCTTTTATTCAAAGATGGTATAAAAGATAACGCTGTTACCGTAAATTATAAAAATATTAATTATAATTTTAAAAAATAATATTTATGTAATTCTATAACTAAGTTGGTGGTCCGATTAAGGATCACACTAACTAAGTACAGAACTTAAATAAAGTATAGATAGATAATTTAAAAGAAGCAATATTTCTATAATTTTATAGTGAATTGATGATTCCGTTCAGAGTGACACCAACTCAAGAAAATGCTTAAATATAATATAGATAGATAATTTGATATTTTAAATTAAAATTTTATACATAAATTATTTTTTATTTTTATCAATAAATTAATAAATGATGTGATAAACTATACATAAATTTTGATTCAATTTTATAAATCACTAACAACGTATATTGCATACACAGATAATTATAATCTGAATCAAAATTAAATTTTTATGTACACATATGAACCATAATCAAATTTCATGTATATAACTACACAAAATCAAACACATACATTAAACCGAAAATCACATATAAATTTGATATTTATCTCTATCATATTATATTACAACTTCCAAAAGTGAAATATATATCACGTTAAAAATTTCATTAAGAGTTCAAAGATAACCTACAATATACATACATACATAAATATACGCTGAATGATTCACTTACATCGATGTAAAATAGTGATTTTACACCTTTTCATGACCTTTTTTTTATAATTAATATTTTAACATTTTAGCCTTTGAATTTATCTATATATTTATATTTATCATTCATATAAAATTTTGAATCAATCGATATTTCTATTATAATTATCTAAAATATTATTTATATTAATATATATTTACTTTGAAAAGTTAAAAATTTTAACTTATTCCAAATTAAATATACAAATATATTCGAAATTTATTAATTTTCATATATTTCCCTTTGGTTTTATTGAACTTAAGAAAAAATTAATATATATTTTTATAAGTTTGATATTCCTTTTAAGTTTTATATTAAAATAAAAATTACAAAATTTTCTAAAATATGAAAATATGTTTTTATCAAAACCAAAAATATAAAACGAATATTAATTAAATATTGAAAATTCTAAAAATAATATTTATGTTATTATGTTTTTGTTCTATTCAATTTTATTATTTTAATTAAATAAAAATAGTTTAAATAATCGATTGGTTTATATTAAATGTTTATTTCAAGTATAATTTTTCTAAAAAATAATGTTGTATTTTGATAAAGTAAAAGAAAAGTATAGAAATTAAAATTTTTGAAATATAATAAAAAATATGGATTGAATTTTAATTTAATTTATGCGGAACTATAATAAAAATAATTTATAAATTTACGTTATTGCGTCGAAATTACATTTTTTTCGAAAGCGTATAAATATATACGGCGTGTGGACACCACCGTAAAGTGCGCCACTTTTCATGCAATAAATGAGACTTGAAGTTCCTAACTTAGCCTCAACTCTATCCTTTTATTAGTATAAAACCACGAGAATTTGTTGTTTTCCTATGGAGAAATTGGTCTTTAAAGAGCCCACGCCGTCAACGGGATTCAGCGTGCACACTCGTCAACTGTCAACGATCATTATACCGTTGATTCTATTTTTCACGTTTTGTCTATGACGTCATGTTAATGACGTGCTGATGTTAGGTTACCACTGGATGCCCGGTTTACCTACCGCGCTGAAAGAGAAAGGCCAACGCACGCGCCGGTGAACTCGAACGCTCTCGTTCGATGAGTGACTTCACGCATATCGGCGCAGGTAGAATGTAATGAAACAGTGAACCAGTTCGATTCTTGCGCCTAAATTCTTAAAAACCGGCTCTAAACATTTTTTTAGGAAAAAATAAGGTATAAATGTGAAATTTAGTATTTAAAGTCAATTTAGTTTTTAATTTTTAAAAAAAATTGATCATAATCTTTTAAACAGAAAATAAATTAATTTTTTAATAAAAATATTGACTAAAATATTAATTTTTAAATATAATACACATTTTTTATTTTAAATTTTTAAATAATTTATTGACGTAACTCATGATATAAATAGTGTAATATCGCATTTAAGATATATATCATGTCACTTAGAGTTGCCACACCACTTCATTAAAAACTATTTTTTAGTCAATAATTTTGTTAATGAAAATTATTAACCAGGTTAAAATTTAAGCCAAAAAATGTCAAGCTAATGAGTAACGATGACTAGATTATGCCACGCTTCAAATATAAGTAAAAGAAATAATTTTTTATTTAACAATAATTATAAGTGAAGTGAAAAAAATGTATATAAATTTTATTAAACACGTGTTAAATCTTTAGATGTATAAGTTTTATTTTATGAAAAGACGAAAATAATAATTTTAGTGCACAAATATTCAGTTGGTATCGATAAATTTTACCATAATTTATCTCCTTCTACTTATGTTTAATTAAATATATATATATATATATATATATATATATATATGTTTCAATATGGTATTACGAAAAAAATAATGGTAAATTATATTTATGGTCACTAAACTAGAGGTGGGCATGGGTTGGGCTACCTAGCCCGGCCCGACGGTCCGCCCGAAAAATGGTAGGGTTCGGGTAAAAATATAGGCCCAAAATATGAGTTTGGACAAAAAAATAGGCCCGTTTAGAAAATGGGCCGGGCTCGGGTAAAACTTTTTGGCTGAGCCCACCAAATACCCTTAATTATATATTAAATATATATTTTATTTTAATTAAATATACTTTTAAATTTACATATTTTTATTTGTTTTTTTGTTTTAATATTTGTTTTAAAATTTTTTATTTAATGAAAAAGCTAAAAAAAAAATTACATATTTTTATTTGTTTTTTTGTTTTAATATTTGTTTTAAATTTTTTTATTTGATAAAAAAACTTAAAAAAATTAATATGGGTATCAATTTTCTTTCGGGCTGGACTTGAAAAAAATTTTAGGCCCATATTTCGGGCCGGGCCGGGCTCAGGGGCCTAAAATGGGCCTAAAATTTTATCTGGGCCCGGCCCGGCCCATGCCCACCTCACACTAAACTATTCAAAAGTTTTTATTTAAATTGTTAGTTTGTTAAAATTGTTGTTGTATAGCCTTCTGTGTTTGCACTACCTACACCAATCGAACGCTCTTCGTCCCCTTCTCGTACAACTTTGAATATCACGAATCTGCAAACCAAAATTCAAACACCTTTCCTTCTCTGATCTTCAACACTGATCGTCAGATCAATTTAAATCTAAGATATGTTATTCCACCAGTCGATAGATACTAATCTACCATATAAATCATTAAATCGTCTTTTGGACCTCATCAATAAACTTTAAAAACTCATGAAAATGTCAGCATGATGTGTGCATGAATGTGGGCTATTTTTATGTTTAAAAGAATAATAAATATATTTTTGTGATGTACATTAGCTCATCCAATTATGGTCACATTATGTAGTATTTTATATAAAGAAAAGAGACAATATGTTTGGATTTATGTCCTCTTATCCAACAAGATTTTTCTTCCACTTAACAGATCTGTTTATTTTGTTTTCAAGCAAAGGAAAATTCCATTTGATGTTGAGTGGGATGGTGGTCATCACCTACAGTTTCAATATCCAACAACGTTCTCTCTCTTTTTTCCATATAAAATTAACATAATAATAAATTTAACCCTCAATATTTATAAATTATGTTAATTTAATCTTATTTTATAAAATTAACACTCAACATTTACACATTGTGTAATTTATTCTCTTTCTCTCTTCTTTTCTTTTTTGTGAGGGTTAATTCGAAATAATGAGAAAAGATAAAACTATTATTTTGAATTTATGGGTGTTTTCGTTTTTGTATATTTTCATTAAAATTTAGCTGATAAATTTGATTTTTTAGTTTTTAGGTGAAAGGGTCACGAAGAAAAGTAAAATTGTAAAAAAAGATTAAATTATATAATGTATAAATATTGAGGGTTAAAGTTGTTATTATGATAATTTTAAAAGTTTCCTTTATCAGTTAGCAGGTGACCAGTAACCACAAAAAAAAAAAATTACTAATTGTTAGTTTACTTGCTTTTAGTTACAAAGTTACGAGATATTTTGACCTACCTAGTACAAGGAAGATTCAACAACTATGACAATCTAATGTGGACCCTATGCCGGGCTACACCTTGCTTCAAAGCAGCATAGTAGACAATACAAGCACCCAACAATTGGCTCTACCGATTGAAATTTTCAGCAAGTATCGTATTAGGTCCGAGATACTTATTTTCGATTTTAGCTTGAGTTGGGTTCATGGAGTAAAAGCGTTTTCATCTCATCTATTAAAGAGATCTCAATATTTGCATTCAGTGAGATTTGATCCCAAAGATAAAATCCAATATAAACACTTGATGCCCAAAACAAATCTGTGGAGAGATCCATTGGTCCAGCTAGGAAGAGTCAATAACTATGGCTATTTAGTCTTAGTGGGATCCTATGTGGGACTACACCTTGCTTCAAAGCAGCACCATAAACATTACAAGCACCCAACAACAATCCCTGTCGATTAAACTCTTTAACCAACATGTCATACGATGTTCTACTTGGGATTTTACCATTTTCATACATAGTAACCAACACCACCAATGCCTCATGGATCTTTCCTTCAACACAAAGCCCTTGAATCACATTGTTAAAGGTTATCGTCCTAGGAATGTACCCTATTCCAATCATTTCCTTCAAATGGTAAACTGCCTCCTCCATTTTCCTCACCATGCAAAGCGTTCGAATCATAAACCCATAACTAATATGATCAATGATAGAATCCCTCTTCCGCATTTTATCGAACACTTGGTATGCGTCTTGAACCAAGTCTTTTTCTTCCCATGATTTCATGCATAAACCTCTAAGCAAACTGCTCAGCATCTTTCCTTCAACTTCAAAACCAATACCCATCATTTCTTTATACACTTTTAATGCAGCTCTTGTTTTTCCCCATTTCAATAACCCACTCATTAAGGTGCTGTAACTAATACTATCAGGGCTGCAATTTTTGTCCTTCATAAGCTTTAACACTTTAAACCCATGTTGTGGCCTTCCTTCTTTGTTATAACCCGTGAAAAGAGTGTTGAAAATGACCACATTTGGTTGTAACCCCATAACCAAAGCTTGGTTAAGCAATCCCATTGCCTCATCTGATCTACCCACTTTACAAAAACCATCCATAATAGCTGTATATGAATAAATGTCAGGTTTTATTGATTCTTTCTCCATGTTCATCAGCATTTCATGAGCTTGTTCGACTTTCCCAATATAACATAATCCCTTTAACAAGCAATTGTATGTTTGAACATTTGGTTTGCACCCAATTCCACCCATTAGTTCAAGAACTCGAAAAGCATACCCCAATTTGCCTCTTTTGCACAATGAATCAATGAGAATTGTAAATGTTATCACATTTGGATTGTACCCATTTTCCATCATGTGGTGTAAAACTCGTTGAGCTTCATCAAGGTCATTTTTCTTACACAAGCATCTAATGATGATGGAAAATGTCCAACCATTCGGTGATAAACCCAAACCTGATGCATTGGAGAACAGTTCCATGGCTAGATCAGCCTCGTCTGCTGTAAGCAATGCCATTAACAGACCATTGAAAGCTGATAAGGTCCAATTGCTCGCATCTTTCTCCATCAAGCTGAGAATTCCATTCGTGTCTTTAAAGGGTATTGCTTTGATTTTGTCCAGGAAATTCACAACCCGAATTCTGGCTGTTCTTTCATCAGAGCAGCCTGGTGATGTTATGGTTCCACGAGTTTTGGAAGGCATTGAAACCATTGTAAGAACATGAAGCTTGCAACCATGGGTTCTCGTGGGATTGCAGAAAATGCAATTATTATGAAATAAAGAAGACATGGCTGATTATGATTACAGAGAATAAAAGAAAGGTATGGTGGACAAAATCAGCTGAGTGGCAGGAAAAGAGCAAAACAGGGGAAAATAGCCTTATCCAGATAAAGTAAACCTGAATCAAATCATTATTATGGGCATATGTCTCAGATTATACACGAAAATAATTTGCATGAAATGATTTTTATATTTATTCATTAATAAAATATAACTTATTGTTATTTTTGTAGGTGAGAGATTAATATTATTATAGGCATATATCTCAGATTATACATTTTATTATTCAAAAAAAAAAAAATTTACCCAAAATTTCGTAAAACATAAGCGTTGGCATCGACTGAATTCTGAATTTTGTAGCGTTTCTTCATAATTTTTTTTTTTAATTTCTGATCTTCTTGTAGTTTCCATTCTTCTTCTTTTTCCAAGGTTGTTCATCTCTGGTTCTCCACCAGATCTATTATATTGTTGTTGTTTAAGAAGGTGATGGATAGAAATGCAATGACAACATCGATTTTATTGTTTTTAATCGTCACTGATGTTTCCAATGCTTCTTCGTCGTCGTCTTTGAAGCTTAGATACTTAGCTAATGAATCTCCATCAAAGAATGACACCGTTTCTACTTCTACAACGCCGCCTGTATGTTTCTTTTTCGTTCTACCAATCTAATCTATCTCCATCATTTATTATTTCATTTACTATTTTCGTTTTTTGTTTTTATTCATCATGAGATTAAGAAAAAACTATTTGTCGTTGGGATTTTAGAGCTCTCCGTTGCCAATTCTTTTATCGGCTTCAGGCAAGAAGAAATTGAATCCAAAACTTGATCCGAATTCATCCAATAAGTCGGATTTTGTGGTGCCACTTCTCGGTGACAAGAAAGATCCAAAACCATTGGGTAAACCGAAGAAGGTGAGTGCATCTCCTCAAAAGGAAAAAGTCAGTGGAAACAATCCAAGTTTAACTTCAAATCCGAAAAGTGATAAAACAGTGGAGGAAAATAAGGAGAAGAAAAATAATGTAGGTGGTGGAAACAATCTAAATAGTACAAACACTGTGAAAAGAGGCTATACAAACAAGGATAAGGAAAAGAAGAAGACGACAAAGTCAAATGTAATTGGAAATGATTCCAAGTCAGAGATTGATGATACATGTGCCGGCATAGCTAGTAGATGTGAAGACCAAAACTCTTTGATTGCATGCGTTAAGGGTTTTGGAACTGGTAATTTATTTTTCTCTTTATTATTCATTCAATGCATTGATGGAACTTCAAATAAGCTAATTATATGTGTTGTTTTGCCTTCATTATAGAAATGAGAAGTGGAATTGAGTATGCATTGAATGCCTAATAGAGTACTTATGTACAGTAAAAATTCTTGATTTTAAATCCTCTAAAATGATTGAAGAAATAGAGTTATGAAATGTTTGTAACTACTGGAGGAAGAAAGAAAATTTGTTTGGTAACTGTGTAATCCATGGACTGATTGTTAAAGTTGCATGGTTTTTGTTGTAGCCTTAAATTTGGGTTGATCCTTTATTGAACTGTCATTGCAACTTGTTCTGCTACTAAGGCTACTTGCTGTTTTCCCTAAACAACATGGTCTGAATAAGCCATCTAGCTCTAGCTTAGGATTGAAATATTACTAGAACCAAATATGATAATATCCTCTGCAAAACATGGATGATAGAGAGGCAATAACCTTCCTTCTATTTTCTTTTGAAGTTATTGATGTAAGGTGGTTTCAGGGAAAACAAATTGGAGGCTAAAACCTGGAGTCAGTAAGGTAAAAACGGTGAGAATGTTGATGTTTCTTAATGGTGCAAAATTTAGGTATGATGGAAAAGATCAATACTAGGAATAGTGGATTACAACTCCCTTTTAGGAGTTGTTTCTCCACAATGAAATACAGGTGATCAAAATCTTATTGTTAGGTATCTGGTTTTTTATGAAAATTAAAATCTTTAGAATATAAGGTTATGGTTTTACTTTTCATGTGAATGTGTTGATTTAAATAATGTGGTTCTAGGTTTTATTTCCATTAGTACTTCTTATGTTGAGAGAACATATTTTGACAGATACAATAGATCAGTTAAGTGCTTGTTTCTATTTTCTCTGTCTCCTTTTTCTGTTGCTCACTATATTGTTCTCTCTTCCATCATCTTTCGCAATCACTTCCCTTCTTCACCTTCTTCTCCATGACCTGTTCCTAGTTCCCTTTGTGTCCTTGTCTTGATTCACCACCCGATATGTAGTTTTAGCGCCAGTGTCCCTTCTTTTCTTTTTCCTTTTTTTAACATGTAATGCATCTGTTAAGTATATTTCCATCCTCCATCAAACTTGACAACCCATGTTTGTGTTTTATATGTCATGTTAACTGTGTAAATATGACACTATAAAATTAGTAAACATGTGTTTATTAAATCTATAGTGTTTCATGTCATGTCTACCTCCATAAATGCTTTTCCTTTTTAAATCTGACACGTCATCTAGTGGTGTTGAATTTTATTTTTTTTGTCATTGTTGCCATAAGAAAAAGGGAAATTTATGCTAACAGTGATGTTTAATTCAGATGTATTATCTAACCTTGTTCCATCCAAAAGATAATCAATTAAAAGCAATAAATCAATAAATGTTTGTTTGAAATTTTTCATTTTTACCAGGTTGAAGGCAATTAAATAGGTTGTCTTGTGGTTTCATATTTACCACATCCTCGTTGGATTAAATATGGTATGCTAGATTGTTACTCCAGTGTTCAGTGATGGATCTCAGTAGAGATCAGAGCTGTTTACATATGTGTAAAGCTTTATGTAGTACATAATGTTTTGTGTGTTTAATCAGCTTGATACCCATCCCTTTTTCTTTCCCAGGTGAAAAATATAAGGAATAGGGTGAACATGTTTATATGCACATGTTGATTGATGACAACATGAAGACTCCATTAGTAGCATAATCTTTCCTACATTTTCTAATGGATGCATAATTAATTCGATTTCCTTATTCCTTTCCAGGGTCCAAAGAAGGGGTTGTTTTGGTCCATAATAAGGGAGAAAAAACTTTGAATGTCAATCTTATGGGCCCTTTTGGAGCATCTTTTCCCAAGAGACTTAGAGTACCAAAACATGGTATTAAAAAGGTATCGTCTTATCTTTCTCTCTTATGCTTTGTCACTCTTTCCTCATTAAATTTAGACGTTGTGAGACCTATTTCACGAGGAATAAGTTTCAGAATATATATATATATATATATATATATATTTGTTTTGGTAGGCTATAACATGAGTATGGAAGAAAATATTGTTGATGTTGGGACTTGGAACTTCAGATTTGTTAAGGTCGCCTCTTAAGATTGACCAAAAAAAGGTGACCTCTTAAGTATGACTAAATATACCATCTAAGTTTAGCTCTAATGTTAGATGAAAGCACTTAATAGGACTTTTCCCGGTTGAATATTGAATGTATTGTGTTCAATAACTTTGAGTTCATTAGGCATGAAGATACGCACTTTGACTCTGAAAAATGTTCCAAAAAGTGTACATGCTGGTAAAAATACCATGGAGGCCCTTATACTTGAAGTTAAATTAGATTTTGCATCTTCTACTAAAAAAATGGTCAATTTAGTCCCTATATATTAGATCAAAGAGTAAATTGATCCTTTTTTTAAAAACTGGTCCTTGTATGCTAGAATGAGATACACATGGCACACCATATATAACTGTTTGGTTATTTCATTAGCCACGCCAGTTTTAATAGTAAAAATAGATGAAATTTTTAACAGGAATGATTAATTTACTCTTTGATCTAACATACAGGAACTAATTTGCCCATTTTTTGAGTTAATGGGACAAAATGCAATCTAACTCTTAATCTAGGGACCTCCATGATACTTTTACCATTCATGCTCAATAATTGTACCCCATTCCATGTACTTATATGTATCCAGTAGTAATATGTATATTTGCTTGTTTGTTTCAGTTGAATATCTCTTTGACTATTAGTGAACCCATCGCGCTAGTGTTAACTGCTGGAAATGGAGATTGTTTCCTTCCTCTAAATGCTCAGGCATCTGAAACATACTTTTTCTCAAAGCTCCCATCGTATGACAAGCTGTTGACTCCGATAAATGGTGCCTACTTCTTGATTGTAGCATTTATAATATTCGGAGGATCATTGGCTTGTTGCATGTTTAGGAAGAGTAGACGACATGATAGTGGTATACCTTACCAAGAGCTAGAAATGGGATTGCCTGAATCTATGGCAACTACCAATGTAGAAACAGCTGAAGGTTGGGACCAGGTTTGGGATGATGATTGGGACGAAGACATGGCTGTGAGGTCACCATTGGGACGAAATGTAGCTAGTATATCAGCAAATGGCCTCACTGTTAGATCTTCAAATAAAGATGGCTGGGAGAATGATTGGGATGATTAGCCTTAATTTTTCTTTTAGGGTAAACTACACCAATAGCCACCCAACTATTAGTAAATTCTACGGTAGCCACCCAACTATTAGTAAATTCTATTTTTTGGTCTTACAAAAAATTATCACCCAACTATTCAAATTTTTCTTTTTTTGGTCAGTTAAATTTCTAACAAAAGATAACTTTGTCGGCTTTTAAAATTGGCATAATAGTAACTTTCACCCTTACCATTTATACATTGTATCAATTTAGTCTTGATTCCAAAAAAAATAACCCTCAACATTCACACATTGTGTATTTTGGTCCTTTTTTGCAGGTTTACTTTTTTTTGTGATATTGAGGGTTAATTTTAAAAGAATGAGAAAAGATAAAAAATTATTATCTTGGACTTTCAAGTGTTTCTATTTTTGGTATATTTCCGATCAAATGTAGTTTATAGATTTTTTTTTTTTTTAAGCTTTTTAGGTGAAAGTGTCACAAAGAAAAGCAAAATTTAAAAAGGATCAAATTACACAATATGTAAATGTTGAGGGTTAATTTTTAGAATCAAGACTAAATTGACATGATGTATAAATATTAAGGGTTAAAGTTGTTATTATGAAAATTTTAAAACCTATTAGAGCATCTTTCCGTCAATCATTTAACAACTAATGACCAAAAATAAAATAAAAATTGAATAATTAAATGAATTTTGTATCTTTTCATAATTGGGTAACTAAAAAAGAAATTTACCATTTTTTTAATATGTAGAAATTGTTTATTGGTTCAAGCATTTGCCCTTGCCACCTAAAATATAAGGTCTAATTATGATTTTAATCCCTATGCAATGCTAAAATCTGGGATTTTGATTTCTCAACCCTAATTTCACATACTTTGTTCCTCTATTTTTGTACTTCTATTAGTAGGCTGAAATTAGCACTATAAACTACTGCCATAAAAAGTGTGCTGGGTAGAAATTAAAAAGAAAAAATATTTTTTTCTATCTATTTTAATCAAAATTTTTATTTATCTTAAATATTCCACGTGATATTACTATTAATCAATTTCAAATCATTTATTTCGTTATTTATTGTATATTATTTTTAAATGCACCTTATGCTCTAAATAGGCATACTATGTAATAGAATTTCTAGTTTATATTGTTGTTATGGTTAAAAATGTAGAAAGGTAGAAAAAATAGGTTATAATGTGTTATTAGTCCATGTACTTGTATGTAATTTGAGACTTGGTCCCTGTATTTTAGAAGTTAAAATTCAATCCCTTACTTTTTTTTTAATTTAAAAACCCTAACTCAATCATTATTGTCGTTAATGGTTTCCATCAAATTTTGTTAATTATATGCCATGTCATATGAGGACAGTCTAATTAAAATTTTAAGTTAATAAATTCGATAGAAAATACTTATGGTTTTAATGATTGGATCGAGATTTTAAATAATAAAAAAGAGGATCGAATTTTTTAACTTTTTAAGTACATGAACTAATAACATATTTTAACAAAAAATACAATGAATGTACCCGATAGGTCCCTCTATTATAGGGACTTGATAAAATTAGTCCATCTACTATTAAATAGATCAATTTAGTCCCTATATAATTAAAAAATTCAAATAAGGTCAAATTAGAATAGATTAACATTCATTGTTTAAAAAGATAATTTATTATTTAATAAAGATAATTTTTTAATTTTTTATGGTTTTGTAAACGAAAACTTTTATTTTGAGTTGAGTTGAACTGTAATTGGCAAAATAATTTGAGATATTTTTTATATAGAAATTATTACAATTGGGACTTATTTGATTCTTTTTAATGGTATATGGACTAAATTGTTAAATTTAACAATAAAGGAACTAATTTGATCTAGTCTCTATAATAGAGCACCTCCCACGAGCTTTAAGAATCCAACGGCCGAGAGTGGCGGATCGCAGCTACCACCCACCACGATTCTCACTGGTCATGGGTCCGGCTGATGTAATCCTTTCATCATAATATAGCATCTCAAGAACACGTTGATGACAGTGTTTAACTAACGACGTCGTTTCAACACCGTTTATATTTTCTTAAAGAACTCCAATAAAACCCTTTAAAAAGTTAAATTGTACTATTAGGTCCTTATACTTTATGAAAATTGTAAATTTAATCTATATATTTTTCAAATTTTAAAATTTAAGTCCTTATCAAATGATAATTATTAAAATCGATATGAAAACACATTATCATATATGTAATGTGTTATCGGCTCCTTATTTCCATGATACTCACTAAAAATCTAATTAAGAGACTATCAATTGCATTAAGATTAAAATTTCAAAGTTAAAAAAGTAGGAGGACTTAAAATGATCAATTTGGAGAAAATGGAAAAAACACGGGACTAATAGCAAAATTATTTCTCGAATATGTCGCCCATTCCTTGCTTTTTTCTCATTTGTCTCTAATTAAAAAAATCAAAGGTTCACTGCAGAAAGTAGAAATTTTGGTAATACTGGAAATGTTGTCGATCAAAATCCCTAACCCTAGCTCCGGTTTGGAGCCCTTGAAGAGGTTCCATCGTGCTTCTTCTTCTTCTCCGATGGCACTTTGCTCGTCACCGCCGTTACGGCTCAGACCGCCGGCTTACAGAGTCTCTCTCGCCGCTCCCAAAGGATTTGCAGTTGGTTTTCGCTCACTCCATTCGCGGCTTCCCTTCCACCATTCCGTCGTCGCTTTCGCAGCTTCTCACGAGGAATCTGTAAGTTCTAATTCAAATCACTTCTCCTTTTTTTGTAGTTATTGGTAATGATAGTATTAAAATGGTTTTCTTTTTAACTTTTGGGGTTTAGAAGCATTCAGAAATGGAAGTTGATAGAGAAAAGGATGAATTGGAAATGGGGAGCGAAGAAGAATCAAACGAAGCATGGAAACAAGCTTTAGCTTCGTTTAAGGAACAAGCTTTGAAGTTGCAAAGCGTATCCCTTGAAGCTTACGAAGTTCACTCCAAGAAAGCTTTGATTACTCTTAAAGAAACTTCGGAGGTTCTCAAGGTTCAAGCTGAAAAGGCAAGAAATGATTTGACTGAAGTAGTCAAAGAAATGAGTGAAGAAGGCAAAGAATACCTCTCAACGGCTGCCGAGAATTCCCCTCCTGAAGTCAAAGAAATCGTTGAGACCTTCTCTTCCTCCGCCGAAGATTTCAATGACGTTTCCAAAGTTCATGACTTTCATGTCGGTATACCTTATGGTATGGTGTTTACTTTGGATTCTTTTTATATATTTTTCTATGTGAACTGTGTTCCATCAATTCAACCATCGAAATTTATTTTGTGTATTTGGTTTTGGGCAGGTTTTATTCTTTCAGTTGGGGGATTCCTTTCTTTCATGGTGACAGGGAGTATATCTGCCATTAGGTTTGGTATTATTCTTGGTGGAGCTCTTCTTGCATTAAGTGTATCGAGCTTAAAATCTCATAAAAAAGGAGAGTCGTCTCCTCTTGCCATCAAAGGACAAGCAGGTTGCTACAATTTCCTTAATTTGCATGAACTTTACTATCAGTTATGTTGTATTAATGGGATTATGTTTTCTGCAGTGATCTCATCTGTACTATTTTTGAGGGAGTTAAGCTTGCTGATTTGGGTGGGGCTTCTATCTTTGTGTATAAAACCTTTGTTTACCTTACTGTCTGCTTATTTACGATTAGTGTTTGCCTTTGTTATTCTTTTTTGCAGAGATCAACTCTGTGCTCCTTTCTCACAACTGTAATCAGGTTAATATAACTCTTTCCATATTTTAAAACTTATCTGTGGCTAAGGGTTTGATGTTGATGACTATAAGTTTCCATCCCTTCAGTTTTGTAGAACATAATTAGCTTTGCTGCATGTGTTAATGTTCATTAGTGGGCGGTATATCTTTAGTTTGTGAAGGCAGTAAAGAAAAGTTCAAGTTGTCTAACAGCTTGCTTTTTTATATGCAGTGGTGCGGTGGTAGCATTCTATATGTATAAGCTTCTATCGAAGGACAAGCCTCGCTTGGAACCTGGGACAGGAAATTGATGTGCCCTTTTGAGGTTAGTTTATTTTGATATGCATGTTCTGCGCCCTCTTTTTTTTTTTTCCCCCAACATGTGTACAGGTACGAAATGTTCTATCACCATCTATGGCCACTGTCTGGTTCATTGTAGGAAACTTGTCTGCTCATTACCTCTTTTCTTTTATCATAAGAGCTAAAATGTGCTGCATATAGAGCTGGTTTTGAGTATTGAGCAAACCAATATGTGCCTATTCATTTCTTTTTTTTCTTTTCGTTGTTTTTACATGAGTTTAGGTCAATCTGAACTGTGCTATTTCGGGGTTTTTTGGTCATTTCGGGTTCAGGTTGTTTTGTGTTTAGTTTGGATGGTTTTGGGTTGTTAGCCTGATCAAATCAGGTTTGTATTTGGGTTTTCGGATGTGATTCAGAATTGACAGGTCTACTCGAGAAGCATTCCCTCCCCCATGCACCCACCAACACTCTGTTTCTCGGTAGATATTGGATCAAATCATTTTAAGGAAGTGTACTTCCATTCATTTCTGATTCCAGTGCTGAAATATTCCAGTTTTCGTTTACATTTTTCTGAGAAGTTTAATCTTAAACTGGCCCAGGGAGTGATGAAAGAACATATAAATACTGCATTATTCTAGGATCTGAAGAAAGCAGAATCGATAGCCAAAGAACAAAGTAGAAGCTCTTGAAGAATGTGGAGTTGCAGCATTGTAGGTTTTGGTGTGACTTAGTTTTGTTTGTTCCGCTTTGTTGTGAAACCATTAGGATATATTATATGAACATTGTTGTGAGAGGTAATTTAAAAGAATGGAGCGAGTGTTTCACGATGATATGATGAAAATGTTTTTTTGGTTCTTACTATATGTCCATTCTAACAGTAATGTGGATTTCTTGCCTGTTAAACTGTTATAAAAAGGTGAATAAAAAAAAAAATCATGGTTTCATATCAAATTGTTGTAATGTAAATTTTATTGGTTCCAACTTCCAAGTTGGTGGTTAATATTAAAAATCATCTTGGAAGCCTCTATTCATACAAATTCACTGTTCTAGTGACATGCATGTTTCATCTTGTATTGGTTCCAATGACTGAATATTTTGTAGCATTAAAGCCTAGTTTCGGAATACTTTTCAAAAATACTTTTGAGATAAAAGTATTTTAAATAAATTATTTTTTTAGAGAAAAAGTGCTTCTCTCAAGTCGAAAATTAGAAAGAGGGGAGTTAAGATGAAGCCTAAATGCCAAATGGTTAAATGCTGTATCCAGTAGGAAGTTTATTTGCTTGGAAGTAGATGTATATGGGCTCAAATTTTTACTCCACTGCAGCAAAGGAAACCAAAGACTGGCTTTCTGATTCACCAACAAAACCATCTCAAGAATGGGCCATCAAAGACAAACAATAACACTTGATGCTATTTACCATATGCCTTTCATTTTGTGTAATATGGTTTTGTGAAGGTCTTCGTATTTCCACTAAAATGCTTCTAAACCTGAAACCTCCGCAAGTGGCTTAAGATTTAAATAGCGGTTTGATATTGGTATAGCGGTCGCTATATAGCGGTAGTGGCGCTGTCCAAAACCGCTATTGCTGAAAAATAGCGATGTGAAGTGAAGTCACATCAATAGCGGTAGATCGCGGTCGCAATTTAATGGGTAACGGCCAATTACGGCAATAACGGGATGTTATTTCCGCTATTTTTCCGCTATTCCCATTGATATTTATTTTTTTTTACTTTGTTATTAGTTATTAGTTATGTGAATTTTTAAAAATCACGATATGATCATAATGATCGCAATAGCATCCATTAGGTCTGCAACCGCGATAAATGCAACGCGACCGAAAACGCAGTCGCAACCGTAATTTAAATCCTTAATATCACCCCACTCATCTGCTCTTTATTTTTTGTAATTTATATTTCACTTCTTTTCAAATTTTTGTTTACTTAGTATTTCACTAAAAAGCTTCGAAATTTTCCGGAAAATATTTCACCAAACGTATCAATTAGGTCTTGACATTGTTGACAAAGGCTGAAACTTTAGGACTCCGATGCCCTAAATTCGACTCTTGCTATTTATTTTTCATATAAAATTTTAATAAATATATTTATTACATACCATAACGACCCCATGCATAATATTAAAACGAAATAATGACCCCCAAAATGGTCATTATAAGTGTAATCATACAAATTACAATAGATAAAATATAAAGAATTGGAATCTCATGTGATGGTCAGACAGTCAGGGTGTTTACCGCTTCAATTGTGGCTCGTGTTCAAGCCGCATTAGTTGTTCGGGTGTTGTCCTATTATTGTAATTCACCGAATCAAATTAAAAAATGTTAAAGGGAAAAAGCAGGTAGAGAAGCTTCCTTAATTACAAGATAATTTAAGATTTAATGTTAGTTGTGTAGAATAGTGGGATCCAATTGAACTTTCACATTAGGGTTTTGAATTCAAAAGCAGATTTAGGTAAAGCCAGAGATGTGAACATGGAATTTTTGTCCTGTTCAGACCTTTGGAAAAATATGGAACATAATCCTTAAAGTTGATGGAGGGAGACAAGGATGGGTTGTTGTAAGAATTTCTTTCATTTTCATCATTACTGCTTTTTGTTATTTTCCACAATTTTCCATTCTTTTTAATCTATTGATGGATGGATGGGTCTCTCTTCACTTTTTTCCTTTGCCTTTGCATTCACCAACACGCCATGGACTCTCAATAACCCCTTTTTTTTTAAAATGAAAATTAATAATTTTACGTGTTGCTTGATAAATTAAAAAATATTGAAAAGTTAAGTGGTGAAAATTTCGCACTTTTTCATTAAAAAAATTTCTACAATTTTTTTTCTCTATTGTGGGCCCCGACTCTTTAAAAAGGTAAATTTATAATTTGACCTCCTTAAAAATGATAAAAATTTGATTTAATACTTTAAAAATTATAAAGATAGAGGCTATTAAAATGGTGAAATTGTATTTTTACCCTCTAAAAAATTTTTTTGACTTCGCCTCTTATAAGTGTGGGAGGCATCTGAAGCCATAAAAATTTTTCCGAAGACAGTTTCGAATTATAAATGTTTAAGAGAGTTAAAATGTAATTTTATCATTATATTTATATAAAATTTCACAACTTCTTAAAGGACTAAACTATAAATTTTCTATTTTTGGAGGGTCAGAACTGAACTTTAAATTTTAGGGGGTGGATGAAAATATACCATTGGATTAACTTTAAAATATTGAAATATTTACAGAGATTAAAGGAAATAATTCTATTTTGAGAGGTTAAGGATTCTATCTACCTCCTCTAGCCTCGGCCTTGTGCTACACCACAGGCAAGGGGGAATGCAAGAAGGTAGTCAACTGTCTTTTGCAGTTAGTTCTCCTACAATTGATAAATTTATTTTTAAATCCCTTGAAGATTTATAAAATTATAAATTAGTATAACTATAAAATTATTTTTATTTTTAAAAAAATTATAATTCAACCCCAATATAAAAAAAAAAAAAAAAAAGTTGCCTTCGACCCGATGGGCACGGTTGACCTAAAATCCAGTCTCTTAAAAGGCAAAAATTCAATCGTAATCCGTGGGGTGGGTAATGGATGAATGGCTTCCATTTATATATATATATATATCATTCTCATTTTATGGGTACCGATGACACGAATTAATCGGATCAACTCGAAATTTTAATTTTTTTTTCTTCAAAAGAGGTCGATAAAAGATTTTCATAAGGTGGAATTTGAAGTCGAGCCTATACCATTTACATGGATAAAATTTTAATTTTACAATTCAACCAAAGTTTTATTTTAATATATTTTATACATTTTGATTTTATTACGCATACATTATTACCAAAATGAAGCAGAAACAATTTTTAGGGGGCCAAATAAAATTTTAATTTTTTATAGTCTATATATTTATAATTTGTAAAGGATTAAATTAAATTTTTATAATTTTAGGGGTCCGAAGTGTAATTTTATCTTTATTAATTTAAATTTTTTAAAAAATTCTAAGGGCCTTTTTAAGTAATTTTACATTTTAGGGGGGCCGAGGCCCATGCCAACCCCCTGGCTACGCCACTGATTATTACCTCCATCAATTAATGTATGTATTGATAAATTTATTGATTGAGTTGGTATTCAGATTTCGTTAATGTATATATTGATAAATTTATTGATTGAGTTGGTATTCAGATTTCGTTTTATTCACAATTTAATTTATTTTTTATTTTAATATCATTAATATTTCATGTGTTATTATTAATAATTATTTTCACGAGAAATGATTGTATGAAACAGTGATATTATCCCTTTCTAATAGTTTTATATCACATCAGTATTCTTATCCCGAATTTCAGCATTTTCATTTGGATTTGATTTTTTTCAAGATGAAAATGCTGAAATTCATGATGAAAATGCTGATGTGGCATAAAACTATTAAAAATGGATACAAATAACGTGACGTCACTATTTCATACAATCCTTTCCCTTCTTTTCACATCATACATTTCATTATTTATTTTATATTATTTTTAATCATATTTCCTTACAAGAATAGATTAGAACATGTCTAATCGAACAAGCTTAACAGCTTCAAACTCTCTTCCATACTCAAATTATAGATATATCCTTCTCCAACAGATCCCGCACAGAGAGAGGTGGATCTTTAAGCGTGACCAAACAACTAATTCTGTCTTCGCCCATCTTAGCTAAATTAAATTATATAACAAGATGTCGAAGAAAAAATAGGAATAAATTTCTCTTCAAGCGTGATCGTATCTTTGTATTCTAAATACGCAATTTTCATATGTATATGCAAGGGCGAAGCCAAAACAATTTTTATGGAGGCCCGGATAAAATTTTAATTTTTTATAGTCTATATCTTTATAATTTGTAAAGGATTAAATTGAATTTTTATAATTTTAGGGGGGCGAAATGCAATTTTACCTTTATCAATTTAAAATTTTTAAAAAATTCTAAGAGTCTTTTAAGCAATTTTACATTTTAAAGAGGGCGGGGCCCATACCACCCCTCACTACGCCACTGTGTATACGCGTATAGTAGAATTTCCGTATATAACAGCTTTCAATTTCAAAAGCTAAATTGAACTTCTAGAAAAGTAAATGAATTTTATGATAATAAAGTCAAATTAATAGAAAATCATTTGCTTATGTTTGCCCATATGCCATATATGTCACTTTCATGCTAAGCTGTATTTTAGTGAAGTAAGTAATAAGATAGCATTTTTTTTTTTAGGTACAATAATTTGTATACTTATTATATATACAGTCCTTTTCTTAACCCTGTTTGATTTGTGTAAATAAATAAAATATTTGAATATTATTGTGGTCACTGTGGGTATCGCGATAAAAATTCATATAATTTATTGTAAAATATAATAACGGTTTCGGACGATGGCGCTACCGCTATTTAACGGTCGCTATTTCGATAACGAACTGCTATTTAAATCTCTGATTGCGATAATTGCATGTGTAACTTGTCTTTAGTATTTACCATATAAAACCAACAGCATGTTGGTTCAATTAATCCTAAATTATGTCACTTTCTATCTACAGCATCAATTGTCATCATCAATGATTTTTGCTTTCTCTCTAAACCCACAAAAGGTAATATACTCTAATGATGATGTTCTTTTGAAGATCATGGATCATTTCCCATCTTCTTCTTCCACCATATATTCACTTTTCTTTGAAAGCAGCACAGTAAAATATCAAATTTCATGGACATGGTAATAAGATAGTTTATCGCTCAAATGGTACGAGTTCAAATTTTGTTACTTAGGGTTTGAATCTTATTACCGACCTCATTTAATAGGTGATACGTTAGTATTTTATATGGTCGGTGATTTACCCTTAAAAAAAAGTAAATTGCTTCGGTTGGTTAAATGTTCGTTAGGGTTTCGAAAAGATTAAAATATACTATAAATCTCTTTACAATTTAAAAATTTAGAATTTAATCTTAATAAAAGAACGATTCCGTTTAATGGATGATATGTATGTATCACTTTTAGCCATCCAGGAAGCTGGTGGCATAGCTGATCCTGAATTAGGGTGACCTTCCCTCACTTTTTTAATATTAAAGCATGGCAGCCATTAATATTAAAAATCTCCACTTTCTTCTCTGAGCAACTTCTTGTGGTGTAGATAAGTTGAAATTTCTACAGCAGCAATATCCATTTTTGGTAATGGAGAGCTTAGCATATAAAAGGACTTTGATTGCGATATATATATAACATATTATCATTTGCATGATTGAAAACATAACACATATACACATACATACATATATATATATAGAGAGAGAGAGAGAGGGAGAAAGAGCTGTATGCACTTTGCAGCTCTATTCTTATTATAAGAAAAAAGAAGCATAACCCAATATTTCTACATTAAGATTACAAAGAGATTTAACTTTCTTTCATTTTTAAAAAAAACCGAACATCATCATCATCATAATCAAGATCACTAACAAAGCAAAGCTAACCCTCCACCCCGACCTTTCAAAACTGAAGCAAATCATCAAGATATACAGAATCTCCTACATCAGATAGAACATCATGATCAGGTGACAACACTGTCATATCAGCTGATGACAGATCAAAGGTACTCAACTGATGATGATGATGATGATGATGATGATGATGAGGTGACAAAAGATACTCAGACGATGATGATCCATTGTAAGTGATTTCACTGATTGGTTTATAATCCTCTTTGCTCTCTTGTTTCACCGATGAGAAAAAAGGGTTGTCGTTGCCTTGCTTGTTTGTGAGAGTACTGTTGTTTGCAAAGCTAAGTAATATAGAGGAATCATTATTACAACTTGAATCATCCACCATGAAATGACAAGGCTTGAGCATGTTTCTGCATGTATGGTGACCATAGTATATTGTTTCATACTTTGGAGGATCATCTTCAACCTTTTGGACTTGTTTGGTTGCTTGACAATCTTGATCTGTCTTGTGGGTGCATCTAAAATAGCTTCTGCAAATACATATACATACATATAGTCTATCAGTATTGGTTTAAGGGATCATTAAATAAATTAAAATAAATAGTGGATAACTTACTATACAAAACACCCTAAACCCGAAATTCAAAATTCTAAATTCGAGAATTATTAGTATACATTTAAATCACAATAAAAATTTCATGTGTATAATCACATTAAATTAAAATTCATAAAATGATTAAAAGAAAGTTGTTGTTTCCTTATATATAGGATATAATGAACTGTTGGAATCTAATCAGTATGTTGAAATGACATGAAGTGGCTCTATTTACTATAAGTTTGATAAATCACTTTTTCCCTAAGATAATGTATCCATGGCATGAAACATGCTTCATTTATGAAGCAACTTTGTGTCTATTCTAATACATGACAACAAAAGAGAGAGAGAGAAGACTGTACTATATGAAGAGTTTATAGGTTTTCAAGAATCAAAAATGGTGTTTTTTTTTTGTTTTTACTGAAAAAAAATATCAGATAAAAATTATATATATGTATATATATATGAATTAAATCACAATCTTGATGACATAGTACCTTGGGTGATTGGCATTAAGGATTTGTTTTTGGCCATATTTTCTCCATGCATACCCATCATCAACAAGTGCTGAGGTGATTTTTTTCCTTGAATCAACACACTTCCTGTACATAAATATATGTAGTCAGAAATTCCATTATCCAAAATGAAAAAATTCACTGTTCATCAGCCAGCTAGCTCTAAATATTAGGAAATTCATGAAAAAATTCAGAGTAAAATAATTATTCATTACTTTTTAAAGTGATGAAAAAATATATTCTTAAAGTAATTTTTTTAATGATGTAATTAAATTGGATATATATATAAATACAGATAAAAGGATGAACTCTAACTATAGCATATAGATCTAAATTACAGCTGAAAAACTGGGAAAAAAAGCTATAATTATCTTTTTCAAAATAAAATATATTTTAAAAAAGCATATAATATAATCAACTGAGAATAATGTTTGCATTTATTTTAAGCAAATTAAATCCAAAAAAGAAAAAAAGAATTTACCCTAAGTTTAAGGCTTAAATGCATTTTTTTTGTGGATAATATTGAAAAAAAAATGGAAGAAAATATTAAAATAAGAAATAATTAGGAAAAGAAAAAGGTACCTTCTCTTGTAAGATCCTCTTCGATCTCTAAGTGTAGAGGGAGGACTTTTAATGCTGTCGCCGGAATCTTCGGATTTCCGACCGTCGGAAGTGATGTTAATGGTAGGTTTTTGAGAAACGTCGTTAAGATCATCATTGTAATAATAATCGGCGACGGCAGCAGTAGTAGTAGTGTTAGAGTTTGTTAATAAGGAAAGGGTATTAGCAAAAGTGTCAAGGATTTTAAGGACCAGATCTTCACTGTTCACAAAACCATCATCTGTTAAAGATTTAGTATGCAGATCTCGTAGCTGTTTGGTTAACTCTTTGCCTCGGACAAGTTCTTCGATTGCTTTCTTTGTGTTCCAAGACATGTTTGTTTGGGGGCGGGGGGTTGATGATGATATTATGGGGAAAATGAAGAAGGGAATAGAGAAAGAAAAGGCTTAATACTAAGTAAAAAGGTGAAAAAAGAAGAGGGACATCGCAAATTCATGGAATAGAAAAGGAAAGAAAGGAGAAAATTCCACGAACGGGGGACTCTTTTTTTTTTTTTTTTGTTGTTGTTGGTTAATTAGTGTATTTTCCCACGCGCGAATGTTATATACTCGCCCTAACTATGGATGGCAGCTTGTCTCATGTATTTATTGTCTGGTCCGCAAGTTTGGAACTTTTATTGAAGGTGGAAATATCTTTGTCAATTTAGGGTTTTAAGAGAGAGAAAGTTGAAAATTAATTGGAATGTACTGGGTTTAATTTTTTTTTTTTTTTGAAAAATATTTGGTATAAAATTACGGGTCGATAAATATCTTATAAGATTTAATAAATTTTAAATATATATTTAAAAAAGAAATATATCTTTTTTTTTAAAATCGATCTGTTTTATTTATGTATATGATTTTAAAATTTAAAACACTTCAAGGTTATCTTATTTTTTTCAAAACCGATCCTAATGAATTATATGATTAAAATTTTAAAACTTAAAATTTTATTATTATTTTCAATTTAAAATATTAATTTAATAATTAACATTGTTAATATTTTCCGTCAAATTTTACCTACCATATCATCGGAGTTTTTGTAATTAAAAATTAAAAGGTTTTAAATTTTAAAAAATTAAAGTATAATAATTAAATTTCAATTTTCACATTTTTTAAAGTCTCGATTTCCATTTAAATAACAAAGGTAAAAAATACACAAATTTTGATTTAGTGTATATATATATATATATATATATATGAAATTTTGATTTTTTTATACATGATTAATAAATCAAATTATTTTCTTGCCGTAACAAATAAATGTAAAATGAATGCCATTGAAACCAACAAAATGTAAATTCATGTTATATCGATGAAAAGTGAATCAAAATCAAAATTTTGCATGTTAGAATATCAAAATTAGGAAAAGATTGTATCAAACAGTGACGCCACGTTATATGTATCTATTTTCTAATAATTTTATACTACATCAGTATTTTCATCTTAAATTTCAATATTTTCATCCTGAAAAAATCAAATTCAAATTAAAATCCTAAAATCCAGGATAAAAATACTGATGTGGCATAAAACTATTGGAAATGGATAATATCCATGTTTCATACAATCCTTTCTCTATCAAAATTGATGTATTATTTTGAAATTTTTTGCAAGATTAATTTTTTTTTTTTGGCAACTAACTTTGATTAAGTTACTTTACTCGTGGTTCAATCGATAATATAAATTTGTTATAGTTACACAAATATTTTAAGAAAAAAAGTAAATTAGATCTATAAATAGAATTTACAATCGAGTTTGATTCGATTAATCGAATTTTGTTTTGAATTTTCTATGATAATTTAATTCGATTCTTAATTATTTATGATAATATTTAAACATATTTCAATTTTCGACTCGTCATGCTTTCGGTTGATTTCATTTATAATTGATTAGAGTTAAATGATTTATGATAATATTGTATTTATACTTATATTTATAAATTAAACCCATATTGCTTTCATTGTGCTTTGCATTCATATGAATAATTTATTTTAAAGAGATTATAAATACAATTATAAATACAATACATTCGAATAACAATAATTAATATTACTGATAAGGCTTTAATCTAATGATAAGGTAGAGAGTTTGAGAACTTTGAGATTCTAAGCTAGAGCGTCATCTTATGTAAATGTACGGGTTCTTCACATTCCTCCAATTTTTTTTTAATTAGACTTTGTTTACTATTGAAGTTGAAAAATGAATTAAACCGAAAACATGATCTCAAACACTGGTGTAGCCAGGGGGCTGGCATGAGCCTCTGCCCCCTAAAATGTAAAATTGCTTAAAAGACCCTTAGAATTTTTTAAAAATTTTAAATTAATAAAGGTAAAATTACACTTCGGCCCCCCTAAAATTATAAAAATTCAATTTAATCCCTTACAAATTATAAAGATATAGACTATAAAAAATTAAAATTTATCCAACCTCCCCTAAAAAATTGTTTTGGATTCGCCCCTGATCTCAAACAATGAGTTTTTCAAACCAGAGTCAAAAGAATCAATTTTTTTTAGCTTTTGACTTTTTGTAAAAGTGTTTTTTTTAATTATTATTTTTATTCTCATTAATAAATTCGATGTATATCTTTTACTTTATAACGTTATGTTTTAAAAAAAAATCAAAAACATTTTTTGACATTAACGGTAAACCCTTAATTTGTATATAAAAGACATTATGATACACTCGTGATATGAGTGAAAAATAAAATTATATAATTAATATATTCATTAAAAATATTACATAAAATAAATGAAGCTTTAGTTAAAATGATAAAATAGAGATATTAAAAATCATATTGTTTAGGTTTTTTTAATATAAAAGATATAAGAAGATCACATTTAAAATAATATAATTTATTGATTAAAATATGTTATAAGTCCCTATACTCTTTATAAATCTAAAATCTAGTCCTTATTCTTTTATTTCTATAAATTTAGTCTAAACTTTTCAGATATCAAAATTCAAGTTTAATTGTTAATACTGTTAAATTCAAATTCATTTACAACACAATTTTTGTAGTTACAGTGTCACCATTGAGCTTTTTTAAATATCACACAAATAAATTTAATATTGAAAATAAAAATATAGGGACTAAATTTTAAATTTGTGAAAAGTATAAATCCTATGAGATATTCTGACCTAATTTATTTCGTTAATCATTATTCTACTTACTGGTAACAAAATCTCAGTTAAGATCTTACTATAATATATACTATTTAAACGGTGATTATGGAAGTGTGACGGACGTTAAGTAGTAAATGGGCATACATTAACTTGAAACGCGTGTGAGAGATGATCGAAAATTAGGGAGAGCCTCTTACAATGGTTTTAATGATGTCATCTACCTTGTGTCATACTTGTTACGTCATCAACAATCCACCTGGCATTTGCCTTTAAAGATTTTACAACTTGATTTATTATATACTTTAAACTGTCAGAAATTTTAATCATATGACAAAGCTACCCTTATTAGACTGGTATTCGAGATGGATTTTTCTGGTGGTGGAGGTAAATTGCAGCAACTTTTAAGGCCATTATTGGGTGGCCAAGTATACTTGTTTAAGAATGGTTAAAATATGCTGCAAGTCCCTGTGCTTTTCTAAAATTAGGACTTTAGTCTTTGTACTTTTATTTAATAGAATTTAGTCTTTTTACTTTTTCAAAATTCAGGTATAACTGTTAATATTGTTAAATTCTATTTATTAAATTTATTGCTATGAAATTTTGAAATAAAAAAATTCAATTGATAGTCATGTAATTACAAAATGACTTTATAATTAACTTAAAATTTTAAAAAATTAATTTTAAATCTAAAAATAGGAGAATTACAGGGACTAAATTGAATTTTTTGAAAAGTGAGTTATGACACGTGTTAAAATTTAATAATCATAAAATGAAATTGTTTTACATATATAATAAGCATTCATTTTTTTTTATGGAAATACAGATATATAATAAATAAATAGCTTGATTGTGGATAAACATGCGGTTAGGAAAGATAGGGTGCGGTGAGGCCTCATTTTCATCCATGTAGCATATGCTTTAGAATCTTGATGGATTAGATCATGTTTTTATTTTAATTCAATTTTGATCGAAAATTAGTTCAATTCACATCGTTATTGTTAATTATTGCGATCTATTAAGAACCGTTTTCAAAGGGCTTTATCATAATAAAGCACAATGATGAGGATCGAAAAATTGAATCCGAAATGATAAGTAGGATAAATCATTTAAGACTTGACCTTTTATACATTACTAATGTGGGGGTCTTTTGGGATTCTTTGCAATAGTTACTCAGTTGATTGGAATTTATTGCTAGGTTGGTTTGATGATGATGGAGCCGAGAAGAAATTTTCGAACGATTTGATTGTGGTGATGCATTTTTTGTTTGTTTCTAAATTTTTTCAAAATTGCAGTTTTTGTCCGTTTGTCTTTCTCTTCTTTTAAAATTATTTTACAGACATGACAATTATGCATTAATTTATAATATCTTATTTATTTTTATACTATATATATCATGTTTTTATATCTTATTATCCATAATTTTATTAATTAATATTTTTTCTAATAATTAAAAAAAACTTTAGCACTCTACCCCATGATTTAACTAATGCAAGTCAAATATATGTTTTTCTTTTAATTTGAATTTAAATCTATTTATTATTTATATTAATTTCGTATTGTTTTTAAACTTAAATTTGATTTATATGAAATTATTTCTTTAAATTGAATATCTAAATTAATTAATTATATAAATTTAGTAACTTGAAAAAGGTAGATGGTCTGATGATGATGGAGCTAAGATGAAATTTTCAACGATTTGATTATAGTAAATTGCGGTAGTGTTCTATTAAGAGTTAGATTGTATTTTCTTCCTCTAATAAAATAATTGATAAATTAGTCATTGAATGTTAGATTAAAAATCAACTAGTCATTTTGTTAAAAATATCATCCGTTTCTACTGTTAAAAACACATCCCTTCACATATAAATGTATGTTATGTTATCAGCTACACCAATTTTAACGGTAAAAATGAATGAAACTTTGAACAAAATGGATTAATTTACTCTTTGATCTAATGTACAAAGACTAATTTATTCTTTTTTTAGTTAATAAAAAAAATATAATTTAACTTTTAATACAGAAGCCTCTATAATGCTTTTACCTAAAATTAATACCGATTCATATAATTCACAAAAATGGTGTGGGGTTACACAAATGAAATGGTGAAAATTTGCGTAGTCCTCTCCTAATGACAAATTGAGTGAAGCCCTAGAATATTGTGAAATTTGAATAGAATAAGAAGGATTTTGACTTTCAAGTCTTCATGACTTCATCAAGTGTGAACCCTAAAAAGCATATGCCAATTTTCATATATAGATTTCTTTATTTACTAACGATGAGGACCGTGAGAAACAGATCCAAAGTCGCGTATTATAACTCACCAACCTTAAACCCGATCTACGACCATCCTCTTTTATTGGGACTCATTTTGTCCCCATTACCACAAATCCAACAATTTCCTTTTCCTTATTAACATATGTTCCTGTGTGAATAACACGATCACTATATATTTTAATATAATCTACTGTGACTAAATTATTAATAAATTTATATTTTAATTATTTAATTTAAAAATCATAAAATACCACTAAATTATTTAAAATTTTATTCAAGTTATTGAACTATTAAATTTTTTTTTTTAAACAATAACTCAACGATCGATATAATGAATTAATACCACTAGTCAAGTAGGGCAACATGATTTATATCCAAACCGATTTCACGGCCAATATTTAAGATTGAGAAAATTTATCTGAAATTTAGTTCATATATTCGTATAATATTCAAAGCTTGTAAAAGAGAATAGAAAAGAGCTTGTGATTGGTGAGAGTGATGTGAAAAAATTAAGCCATAAAATAACAATTTTAATAGTTCAATGACTCAAATAAAATTTTAAATAGTTTAATAATTATTTTGTGACCATTTGAAGTTAAATGACCAGATCCAGGGGCGAAGCCAGGAAAATTTTTTAAAGGGGCCGAATGAAATTTTAATTTTTTATAATTTATATCTTTATAGTTTGTAAAAGATTAAATCAAATTTTTATAATTTCAAAGGGGCCAAAGTATAATTTTATTTTTACTAATTTAAAATTTTTAAAAAATTATAAGGGTCAAATAATAATTTTACATTTTAGAGGGGGTCGGGGCCCATGCCAACCTCCCCTAGATTCACCCCTGACCAGATCGAATGTAATTTACCCTTACAAGAGAATAGAAAAGAGCCTGTGATTGGTGTAAATAATGTGAAAAAATTAAGCCATAAAATAACAATTTTAATAGTTCAAGGACTCAAAAAAAAAAAATTCAAATAGTTTAGTAACTATTTTGTTATCATGTTAAGTTGAATGACTAAATCGTAAACTAAGATTAGATGTAACTTACCCATAAAAACATTATATGGTTGCTATTTACCTTAGGCAGACATGAATCCAAAGAACTAGGCCCATCGGGATTGGAATTCTGATTTCATTTCAAATCCAGTACCACCATGCATGTTTTTCTTCTCCACCCAACCCCCACTATTCCACTTGCAATTAATATAAAAAAAAAAAACACAAAAGGGTTAAAAGGGTAACCTGATTTCTACACAGCTATTTTAATATATATTATATATACGTATACAGTTATCCACCTTTTTTTGTTTCCTTTAATTGACTCATTTCACTCTGAATGCTCTGTGATAGCCAACACACTCCTAACAAGCACTCTAGATGGACTTCTTCTATTTACTCACAAAAACCAAGCATTCATTTCAACCTTTTTATATTTTTCCTCGAATTCTGGAGAAGACTATTCGTTGGGGGAGGCAAATTTCCACCATTTTGTTTCCTTCTTCATCAGACATATAAAGCACCAGGCCACTTCCCTTATACCAACTCTTTCCCTTTCCATAAGAAACTCGATTGATTATTCTGCTGTGCTTTTCATTCATGTTTCACAAGTTGCTGCAAATTCAGCTTTTTTTTCCAAACTCATCATCTGAGGAACCATAGAATCACATAACATCAATAAGATTACAAATATGCTAAGTTTGGTTACTAGTGTAATAACATACGAGGAAAAAGCTTATTTCACACGCAATGTTTGAAGATACAACATGAAACCAGAATTAGATACAAAAAATTCCATTGAACCTTCTTGAAGTAAAATTCTAAAAAGATCTCTACATAATGTCACAGCCGAGAAAAGATTCTTTATGATATTAGTAAGTGGATCATCACAGTTTGTTCATTTCATTGTTAAGTTGGGAATTGTGGGAAAACATTCACAGAGGCAACCATTATTAATGCTAACTAATTTCGTTAGAAACAGGTGTATGAAACTTGAAGCACAAAAAGATTAGAACATGCACTTACCATAACTTACAATTGCATGCCACAGGAAAACCATATGAAGGATAGACTTGAGTAACAGGGTGTAATGTACATGTTAACTGGAATCTTCATCTGGCTTTGACCTCAAATTAGGAGTCACTTTTCTTAATATCTCGGCTTCTCTGGCTATTTGGATATCTGAAGGCCAAAAAATCTGATGTATAACTTTGAAAAGAAAACGAGGAAGTAAAGCCACAATTATTATAAGCAAAATGGTGAGCCAATAGGTGGGTGACTTCACCAGATGGTAGATTGTCCTGCCAAATATAAGAAGAAAATAAAATCAATCCAATAAAAGTCTATAACTAAAGATCATGAAAACATATTCTGAGGAGAAACTAACCAGTAATTTGGGAAGACAGGTATAGAATCCAATACTACCATACAGGCATATGTGATAATTATTGATCCCCACACTGCAGCATGAGTAATGAATACCCAGCGCCGAATGTCCATTGCCAAGTGTATATTAACAAGAATAACAACTGCTATAGTCCACAAACTGCCCATGCTCCATATATCCATTGTGCTCTCCTTATATGTGAATAGAGGTATATAGAACAGAATAAGGCTTTGCCATAGCGTGTCAATCATTGTGATCCAGAAGAGCTGCAGATTATACGCCTCATGTCTATGCCCCACGCCATAAAGTTTAGGATACTCTAGGAGTGTTTTATGACTTAAATCCTTGTCAAGAATGCCAACAACAATAGTAGGGACAGAGGTATATATGACAGAATAAAATACACTACTCCAGTCTGTTAATGCAGAAGTCGTTGAAAAGGCTGTGCATAATATGTACCTACAACATACAAAATAACGTAACGTGAAACCCAAATCCGTTAACTACAAAATTGCAGGAAAAGAGAGAACAGCTTAATATTTCGGTTAATTTGGTTGGTTTTCGTTGACGAAACAAAATTAACCTTCAACATTTTTTCAATGGATAATTCTACATATCCAACCAAAATATCAGAACAAATCAAAATCTAGAAGCACGATACAATGAAGATATTAATCACCATCAGATGTTAAATTAACACATACTAAAAGTTCAAAACAAATAAAATGAAGGTATAAAAACTTGACAGGACCAATCCTAACTGATAACCAAAATAACATTCAAATATCAAATTTTCTTAAAATCTCTTCCGTTAACCAAACTGAATTTTTTATGGTTAACCAACAAACCGAATTTGGTCAGTTAATTCAGCTAAAAACGAATAACGAACACATGTGGGGAAATTGCCTAGTATGTTCCCCCTTTCTTTTGAGCAATGCACCCAGGAAATTCAAAAAGCTCAGATTTCACAACAAAAAACGGTACATACCAGAATAGCATCAACACAAAAACAGCATTGCGATAGAAGTTGTAAAGTACTAAGTAACCAACACGCTGATAATTCCAGTGACCATGAACCAATAGTAATCTTTTCAGAAACCGGAACTGGCCCATAGCAAAATCTGATGCCATCACAGCTTGCCGTCCTTCCTGACCACATATTCCAACACCAACATCCGCCATTTGGATCATTGAAACATCATTAGCCCCTGTCAAAATGTAATTATCAGTCAAATATCACTGCTAGCTTAAAACATGTAAACTGTAGAAACTAATGGAACCACTAGAGCAAAATCTAAACAGAGCAAATAACACAAGACTCACCATCACCAATAGCTAGTGTCATGTCATCAGTGCGGCTCTTGATAAGGTCAACAATTCCAGCTTTCTGCAAGGGTGCAACACGACAACAGAGCACTACCTTACAGGAAGTTGCAATGTCAAAAAGCTGTTGAAAGGTGTAAAAAGAAGAATAGATATATTCAGGAATGAAGAAACAATGAGAGTAAATACACAAATAAAAGCAAGCCCAAAAACTGATTCATAGATAGAACCATCTCGAAAACAGCACGCTACAGATACTATAAGCATTTAATCAATCTAGCAAATAAAAATTAGTCTTACCTCTGATTGTAAATCCTTCTCCAAAATATAGACCAAACTGTTTCCATCAATTATAAGTGCCAGGGGTGCACAGACATCTGGTTCTTCCTTTCCAGAATGTTGCTGTAGCACATTGGATGATTTTGTATCATCCGGTATCTCAAGATAACCATTTTCAGAGTTCTTTCTCCTTTTCGAGTTTTGTTTTTTTCTGTTTGCTGGTTGCACTCCATGTCTAGTCATTGCATCAGTCAAAAGATTTCTGCATTCTTCCTCTGAATTGCCATTTATGATTATTTGCTGCATATCAGCAGTTAGAAGTTTACATGACAGTCCAATAGAAATTGCTGTTTCCTGTTTATCTCCAGTCAGAACCCAAACTTTTATTCCTGCTTGCCGAAGAGACTCAATGGCTTCTGGTACACCATCTTGTAGCTTATCCTCAATTGCAGTAGCACCAAGTAATTTTAAGTTGCATTCTACTAAAGCTGCTGTTTGACGTAGTTTTGCAGCTCTGTCAATTAAAGAAGTGCTAGCATCTTCATATCGGCATTGCCACTGCTCAAGTTCCGCATCTGTAAGATCCCTTGCAGCAACTACTAGAGTTCGAAGACCTTCTGATGAGTATTCAGTCAAATGACTTCGAGTTGCTTGTCTTATCTGATCAACCTTCTCGGTGTCTGCTAAAATGCTAAACATTGTGCTATCAGCACCTTTCACTAACACCTTGACCGTGTTGTCTGGAAATCTAATAACAACTGACATTCTCTTGCGCACGCTATCAAACTCGTGCAACCCCAAAACATCCAACCTGCAACATGAAAGTTCTATTTTAACATCACAAATTGCATAGATAAAAATAAACGTGAACCACTCAACACTTGGCCTTGGAAAAGTTACTAGGGCAGGATCAGTAGAAAATAATCTAATAGGCTGCATGGAGACAGAAGAAAAAACTATATACCTTAGTTTATTGCCATTGATATCAATCACAATATGACCTGATGTTCGCTCATGGAGAGTGTACCCATAAGCAGAGGCTGCAGAAACTAGTGCTTGCTCATCAGGAGATTCACCCTGATAATCAATAGCTTTAACCTCTCCCCACGAGTCACTACTTCCATGACTAGAAGAAGCATCCTGGGAAACAATTGGGATCACAGTATTACACGCAGCCAGGGTGAGGAAAAACAGATGTGCAGCAATTCTTTCATCTCCAGCCAAGTCTTTATGCAACAAATCCATAAGTTCAGAATCAACAGAAATTTCAGACTTAAGCTTCCATCTGCTTGGGACTGCTGCATCTGCAAGGATTTACAAAAGATTGCAATTAATACCACTTCTTAACAATGTAACGTGCATTCCAAGAGGATGAGGAATTAAAATGGAATTTTTCATAGATACAGAGCTCCATTATCCATGAATAGGTGACCAATGCAACAGCATAGAAAAGCATGTCAACCCAATCAAAGGCAAAGCCATACCTTTCCAACTTAACCTAGCATTTTATAAATTTACGAGTAGGGTTGCCACCTGAAGGATGCAGAGATTAAGCAAAGCAACCAAGAAGGAAGCTAAGTAATCTATCAAATCATGAGTTCAACCAAAAGTTGGAAGAAAGATTTTGTTGATATGTCCACTCAAGTTATTAAGTGATTTAAGTCAATAATCCAGGACTCCGGAATAAGTAAATAAATTTAAAATAATCCAAGAATAGCAGAACCAGTCCTGCAAATATATGGATATTAAGGTATTGAAATTCACAACAATCGCAAAAACAACAAATAAAAAAGAAGATATAAAGAAAAGCTAACAAGTCCTAACCAACACTAGATTATAATTTGTAGCATATAGTAAGGTCATTACTGAATGATAGAGGGATTATTATGTTACACCTGTGATGCCATTGTCCTGTAGTGAGTCATCTGTAAGATTGGAGCTCCTATAATCTTTCCCACAGACACTTGCTTTTCGGAATTCCATTTTGTTCTCAGTGAGTGTCCCTGTTTTGTCAGAAAACACATATCGTATTTGACCCAAGTCCTCGTTTATGTTCAGCGATCGACACTGAAACCTTGAGCCAGAGTTGCTGCAGTACATGTGCTTATCTTCAATCATGAAATAAGACTGTCCCAAGCGAACTAACTCCATCGTAATATAAAGAGAGATTGGTATCATTATCTGAAAGACAATAACGGAACTTAAAAAGGAGAAAAAAATTTCCATAGGTATCCCATAATATCTGTATGTTTTACCATTCTCCCTTCCTTCTCTTATGTATGTTTTTCTGTAATAAGGCAAGGTATCAAGTTCGCCCTTGTGACGATGCAGCCAAAGGCCCATACCAACAGCAACAACAGAACACATGACAAGAAGGAAAATGGACAACCAGAATGTTTCCCTGTTCATGTAGCCTTCCAATTTGCTTCGCTTTGAAGGGGAAACTGCACTGTTTAGCATTGCTTTTGTTTCCTGCCCAGCATAAACCACCACACCTATTATCCAATCAGTGTTCTTCAGCTGGCAACCACGCAAAACAATGTTTGATTGGCTGAGAGGGAATTTATGTCCATTGAACTCCATATTGGCTGTGAACTCATAAATATTCCTATTAGGTTGCTCACATCTGATCAACCCCGATACATTACAACCTTCAAATATTGAAGAAGCTGTTTCCTGCCTAGCATATCTCGTCTTCAGGTTTGATTCACCATCCAAATTCATAGTCTGAATATAGGCAAGTCCGCTAGGGTCACTCGTCCCTAACAAAACCATGTCACAAGGAATTGTCTCATCAGCATGGATCTTGACAACCTCTCCAGCTCTTATCTTTTTCCATTTCTTCATTTGGAATTCCCCCACCTGGAGAACTAATGCTTCCCTATTGTTTTCATTCCGATCTGACCTATGTCTTCGCCAATCCTCATAACCATCTTTAATCGCCGTGACACAAAGCACAAACAAGAGTGGGAAAAGAGACACAGTTCTCCCAAAGACTGCCAGAGGTGGAAGTTGATTGAGAGCAGCAATTGCCAGGAAATACAAATAGGCCACTCGATGAAACTGAATGAAAAGATTCTTAGGTAAGAAGGTGATGAGCGTATACTTGCTAGTCCGAATCTCATTCCCAGTGAACTCATACTTGTCATTAGTTCTCCTTGGATCATTAATGTAGATCAACCTTGGATTTTCTGAATACGGAAGATTATCATCAAAATCCACACTTTTGTTGCGGATCCTCCGTGATTTGCTCAAATTTTCTTGAGCCTGAGATGAACTCCTGGAAATATCAAAGCTTGTATAAGTGTTATCGTTGTTATGCAGCTCCATGGAACCCCAGGATACCTGATTTCCACTATCCTTGGCAGGGCATTCCAATGAGAACTGCTGACGGGAAAGACAGTCAGCAGAATACAACTATTTTGAGGTAACAACAGAAAGGGAACGCGCAAGAGAGGAAAGAGGTCTCAAAGGATAATGTGGTGTAGCCCCACACAGACAGCAGTTTCTTCCAGAACCTCTTCCTGTTGGTCTTCTAAATAAAGAAAATCGATGGCAGCCGAGGCAGCTAAAGGAAGGCAAGCAGCAAGCAGAAGTACCTTGGTGATGCACCACCACAGAGGAAGAATCAGATGAAGGCAGTAAAGTTTGCCCTGAAATCATAAATAATACAATTCTCAAATGACACCGTACCCATAGGAGAATGCTTTTAGTACTACTAGAATGCGGCAACTACCTCTGTTTTGTTCTTATATTCCCGTCGCCAGCAAAATCAAACAACAAGTAACAGAATTACATCCCAAAACCTCCATTTCGTTCGCTTTGCCAACTACAATCTCGTTTCTTCTTCAATTCAGGCATAAAACAGAACGCATCTCAAAAAATCAAGAACAAATAAAGAGAAAGACAAAGAAGGTAACAAGCCCTATGCAAAAATTGTCGATCCAATCCAAGAACAGGAGATTCAAACCATGTCCTACAACCAGAAAAAGGAAAATTAAATGAAAACAATGACAGATCTCTGCTAAAAACAACTCAACTTAGCTCCACAGACCTTCTCTATTCCATATAATGCCAAAACTAGAAACACACACTGACAAAACAAAAATTAAAAAGTAAAAGTAAAAGAAAAACTGAAAACTCCAAATGATGGCTATGACTATAATAATACTTGTAGCATTTAATTATCAATACAGCCCTAAAAACCCTAGTTCACAATTAAAAAGAAGCAAAGAAAAAAAAAGAGATTATCGTATCGGGAAAAGCGCTGAGCACGAATCAATGCACTGAAAACGAAATCATAGTGAAATGGCAGACAAAGCAAAAGAAAAAAAAGGGAAAAGAGATCTAAAAACCTGAGAGAAGAAGAGATCTCGGATCGAAGGAGAGAAGCAAAGCAGAGCGATGGTGAAAGTTCAGTTTTGTTAGAAAGGGCACGAAATGCGAGAAAGTCGGAAAAGAGATTGGATGGATGGCTTAGCATCAATCTTAGCTAATTGGTGCTTTTAAATTGTATTTATTTATTTTTCTAAATTTTTGGGGGGTAAAATGAATATATGACAGATCAAAAACATGGATCTTGCTTGCTCTGTTTTTCTCCTACTACCAAACAACAATTAGCTATTCCACAACACTAACAGATCCCCCCCCCCCCCTTTTTTTTACTTTTTTTTTTATGTTTGCCTTTTAATTTTTTATTATAATTTATTTACAAAATTTAAAAGATTATTTATTATAAGGTTAAATTCTGTTATTAGTCCCTGTACTTTATGAAAGTTATTAATTTAGTCTTTGTATTTTAGTTTAGTCACTTTTTGTGAAAGTTATGAATTTATTTACAATTGGTCTCAATATTTTTTATTTTGAGCAATTTAATTTTTTCTTTATATTCTTTTAACTTTTTTTTTTCATTCTCTTTAGCTTCTCCTTTTGTTTTCCTCCCTTCTTCATTTATTTTAACGTAGTTTTTCTATATTTTCTATTTGTTAAAACTAGTCCACAAGATCGACTCACTCGAAAAAATTAAACTGTTCAAAAAAGTAAATATATGGGGACTAACTTTAACAAATGGAAAATATATAAAAACTACGTTAAAAAATAGAGAAAGGAGGAAAACAAAGGGAGAAGCAGAAGATGATGAAAAATAAAGAGAAAAAAATGAAATTTAAAACAACATAAAAGAAAAAAATTAAATTACTCAAAACGAAAAAATATGATGACCGATTGTATAAATTGACCTAAAATTTTTGTTTGAAATGATGATTTAACGTGCCACATCAGCTTACGGATTAGACCATTAATGGCTTAGTGACTAGAATGTTATAACGCGATAACATAAGTGGCTAAAACGTAACATTTTAAATATAAGTGACTAAAATGTAACTCGAGGTAAATAAAAGTGACTATTTTAAATTTTACCCAAAAACTAAATAAGGATTTTGTTTTTCCGATTTCTTGTGCCTAATCTCTTATTATTTCCTATTTGCAACTATTTAAATCTTAATTTTTTTAAAAGTTTATTATTATAAATAAAACTACACTCACACATGTATAATAAGAATAAATATTTGTCACAAATATAAATATATATTTAATTAGTTACGACATAAAATAAAATATGCACAAAAGCAAAGTAAATAAAGAATAAGAAAGAATCGGATAAAATTCATGTATAGTATATACGTATGTTGAGATTGAAGACTCATATTTTACAATTACGAATGGTGACCCTCAAACATGGGCGTTTAAAAGCTCAAGATCTCTACCTCAACCAACAATGTTCGAGGTCTCATTGGCAATGTCAATTTTTGGTAAATTACACCCCATGTCACTAAATCATTAGTAAGTTTATGTTTTAGTCACTCAATTTCAACAATTTATAAAATGATTACTAAATTATTTGAAAGTTTTCGGCTGGCGAGCTTCAATCAATAATTAGATGATTGTTATAGTGGATCAGTATCTATCGATGAATAGAAGAATATATCTTATATCAAAGTTGATCTGATAGTCAATGCTAAAGATCGAAGAAGAAAGGTACTTGAACTTTGGCTTGCAAATTTGTAACATTTAGAACTATTTCATAAAAAAAAAAAAACTAAAAGTAGAAGAGAAAAGGAATAAATGCTTTTGATTGGTGCAGATGGTGCGAACAGAGAAGGCCATTTAGCATCGATTTTAACAACTCAATGACTTAAATAAAAATTTTCAAATAATTTAATGACTATTTTGTAAATTTTTAAAATTAAATAACTAAAATATAAATTTATTAATAATTTAGTCACCTTTAATATAATATACCTCATGGAAACCCATATTAGGAGGTTAAAGGTTTTTTGTAAAATTTTCCTATGCATAATAAGAAGCCCAAATGAAATAAAGGAAGCAAGCTCAATAATGGACCGTCCATTCCCTAAGATCCAAGGGATAAGTTCGTTCCGGTCCATATGCCTTCATATTTGACCCAATCCGGTTCCAACACTCCTAACCATACTAAAACACCTTCTTCTCGGTTTTGGCTTCTCTTCAACAACATCCTTCGCTTTTAAAAAGGTAAAACAACGGCAGGAAATCCCTGCGTATCTCTTTGACCTTTTCATTCACTCTTTAGGTTTAAATTCTGTTCCGGCGAATGGAGAGAGAGCTCATGAAATTGTTTGACGCAGCCAGGAAAGCCGCGGATTTGGCTGCCGCCGCCTCCGATGCCGTTTCCTCCAAGGGTTCCTGAAGTTTCTAGATGCGTCGACGCCTTGAACCAGCTCAAGACTTTCCCTGTCACTCACGTCATCCTTGTTTCTACTCAGGTTTTTCACTTTTTCCGAAATCAATATTTGTTTTACTATCTTTTTTTTTTTTCCTTTTTAAAATAAAATTCCGATCAATGAATAATTTTCTGTATAGATTTTTACCTTGTTTTAATTTTTGTGACTTTGGATTAGGAGGGAAATCAAATTCTTTCACTACTAAATTTCGGTATTTGTTTGATTGAGAATTTAGCTATATGCATGCATGGATACATGGATGTATGTATGTATGTGCCAGCAGTGCAGTTTATAAACTGTGGAAAGGTGGTTTAATTGTTTTCTTTGTGATTAGTTAAGTATAATCAACTATGTTAGGTGAAAAAAATTAGGGCATGAAATTTGATTTTTTCAATTTTATACTTTGACATTATGATTTGATTAAATTTTTGTAAATCCAATATAAAATAAATTGATGCATTCATTTATTTAAACCTGAAAAATTGGATCAAAATAAAAGATATATGTAGACATTTGAACCAAAATCAAAGTTTAAGGTTTAAGGTGTGGAACTGCATAAAATCCAATTTTATGTACTAATTTGCACATTGAATCAAAGTTTATGTACAATTTTGATATTTATCCAAAAAAAAAATTAGAGATTGCATGAATTGTTTGATTTTGCGCACACCCAGAAATTCACAATTTGAAGTCTGATATTGCTGCTTTTTAGAATCTTTGGACAGTTAAAATATAGAAATACTTGAATGTATTATGCTTTTACCTTAGTAAGGCTCTCATTTTTTAGTATGATTTTGACTACCGATATAAAGAAATGACAGAAAAGTGGATGAATAGGATGTTAGGACTTAGGAGAACTAGTGTAGGTAGTGTTTTTAAAAAATTTTGCCCTTCTCTTCATGTCGTATCTTATAGTAGGTAAAAGTATCATGGAGTCGGATTGCATTTTGCTCTTTTTACTCAAAAAATGGGTAAAAAAGTCCGTATCCTTCTATTAAAAATTTCATCAATCTCTACTATTAACCAAAATGACCAATTTTCCATTTGATCTAACTACAAAGACTAATTGCAGGGGCCTCCAAGATATTTTTACCTTAATTGTATGATTTATAACAACTTCATTTACGATACCCTCTTATTATTAATTTTACAATGCTTGTGAGAAAGCTTCGACCTCTCACAAAGCATCCTACGGAGAAGATTCATAGAATGGCTTCGGATTTGCTGGAGTTATGGAGAAAAATTGTTATTGAAGAGCCTTCCAAGAGTGACAAAAATGGCACTGCTAGTGCTGTCAAGGTTGAGTGCTCTGAAGGCTGAAAAGATCTCCAGTACGGAAACCATAAAGGTTAAGGAATCGCCTAACGGTGGTTCAACGAAGCACGTCGAAGTTGAGAAAAAGGAAGCAGATGGAAATACAGCAATGGCTGAGAAGATAAATCGCGGAGAGACTGGTAAGATTAAGAAGATTTATATCGACGGGAAAACAAAGGCGAAGAGTGCTCCAAAGTTGATTACATTGGTCAAATGTAATGATCCTTTGCGTGATAAATTTCGGGAGATTCTAGTAGAGGCCTTGTCTAAAGTTCCCAGTGAGACTGATGAAGACATGTTGGATCAAGTGAACGCTTGTGATCCCATCTGGGTTGCGGTAACTGTGGAATCTGTGATGTTCAGGAAGATGGGTAAATCAAATGGCACCAACAAGACTAAATATAGATCGGTAATGTTCAACATGAAGGATCCGAAAAATCCAGACTTAAGGAGGAAAGTTCTTGTAGGAGAAGTGAATCCGGAAAGGCTTATCACTATGACCCCAGAAGAAATGGCCAGCGAGCAAAGGCTACGCGAGGATAAAGAAGTCCAGTGAATTAAATAAATTTTTTAAAATAATTTAATAATTATTTTATAATTTTTAAAATAAGTGATTAAAATGTAAATTTATTTAACATTGATTAAAAAACAAAGATATGAATAAAAATAATTTGTAGATTCGCGACATTTAAAATTTTTTCATAAAAAAAAAAAGAAAGGAGAACTTTTAATTGATAAAAGCTATATGAATAGAAAATATTATATAATAATAATTTTAATAGTCCAGTGAATTAAATAAATTTTTAAATAATTTAATAATAATTTTATAATTTTTTAAAAATAAGTGATTAAAATGTAAATATATTAAACATTGATTAAAAAAACAAAGATTTTGGGTATAATTTACCACTTTCCAACAAGATGAGTTACAACTATAATGAGATATTATACTATAATGTTCGCTTTTAAAATGACAAAAAGATAGGGAAAAGAGAAGATAAAAAGAAAAAAAAAGCCTTAATCATTGTTCTTTAAAATCTTTGAGAAGAATTGGATGGGGTTGAAGCCTGCAGTGGGTTTTCATCACTGGATTCATACTCTTTTAATTCCTGAAGAAAATTTGAATATAAGTAGAAAATGAGATAATTTTTCAAAGAAACCTGTGAAATGTTTTTTCAGTATTATGGTAAAAGTGTTATGGATGTTCGTATTAAAAGTTAAATTATATTTAATTTTTTTACTTAAAATAATTGACAAATTAATTTATGTCATTATATCAAAGAACAAATTAATTTTTTTTGTTACTATTAAAAATTTGACGTGACTGATAAAATAATCAAAAAGTTACATGTGACACATGTGATGTGCCATCTGTAATTTGTCGGATCAATTTTAATAATAAAATAGATAATTTTTTTACCAAAAGAATTTTTTGCTCCTTAATATACTACATCGAAAATTAAGGGAAAAAATTATATAAAATAGTGACGCCACGTTATTATCCCTTTTTCAATAAATTTATGTTAAATTAATATTTTTATCTTAAATTTTACTATTTTCATCCTAAAAAATTAAATTTAAATTAAAATCTTAAAATTTAGAATAAAAATACCGATATTTAATAAAATTATTAAAAAATGATATATTTTTTAAATAGAATGAACAAAATGCTACTCCGGGATACCCGATATTGTCTCTCACTCTGCCAAGAGCCCAAATGATTTCTTTGGCAGCTAAGGTGCTCTAGATCTGTGAATCCGCCATCATCACCTTTTTCAGACATTCAAGCTCTCGGCAGAGTATATAAAACGCTAAACAAATGACAATTTACAGATTTTTTCCAAAAGAATCGATTTTTTTTTTAGATAAATATATAGGAGGATTGCATTTTCAGTCATAAAAACACTCACCAGCGAATGCACCTCATTCATGTTCCAACCATTCCGTTGTTTTTCCCTCAGTGATTTTAATGGAGCTATCCTCTGATTCAAAAACCATCATAAATGTCAAACAAATGAATTTGAATCATTAAATTTGTTTAAAAAAAAGACATGAATTGATTAATTAATTACCATGGAATAAGATTTGAGCTCCTTCAATCTGAAGAGCCTATCAACTTGAATTTCGAGGTATCTTTGAATCTGACCTCGCTCTTCGATCTCTTTCATTTGCAAAAGAAGCAATGCTTCCCTCTCTTTCAACATCGTCTCCGTCTTCTCTTTATCCAATCTCAAACGCTCCGTCTTCATCCTTACGGCGTTGAGCTCCTCCGCCAACGAGGAATTCAAATCTAACGCCGTCGTCTCCATTTTCTCGGTGCCGGTGGCCGTAACCGGATGTTGATGGTTCAGTAGGTTCCGTTCGTCGGAATGGAGAATCCGGTACTGTTGCTTGGGATTCGAAACAAGCACAGAGTCAGTGGCAGTAACAGTGGCAGTGTTATTGTTATTCAGTGGATGGAGAGGCATGCGTTGGCTGAGACGTAAATGAGCCGTCGCCATTGCTAGAAATATGAGATTTTGATTTGACAATAGAATGGTCCAAATGAGAGAAAGATAAGAAAATGAGAGGAGAGAGATAGCTTTTTGAATTTGAATAAAAAATAGGCTTTCAAACTATTTATTTTTTATTTATTTACTGTGGATTTAGATGGATTGTATGTTTACAATCAGTATAAAAATAATGGTAGAATGGTGAAATTAGATATCAGAATGACATCAGTAGCGTGAGACAAGAAATAAGTTAAACACCACATCGCACTCAATCGCCCATCCAAACCCACATTTAGATAAAATTTATTAAGAGAAGACTAGACTCGTTTGTAGAGGAGCTTGTGAAGTGTTGTCTATAAGAAGTTTACGAACTCTTCACTAGGAGTCCGTGATCAATTTTATCTTTAAATTTGGTCTTTCAACTTCGTTGAGAACCTTAAGAGATTCACGACATAGTAGCACCTTCAACCACCAAAGAAAGGCATATCTCTCTCAATGAATCTCTCGAGGCTCTTTACATAATTAAGATATAAAATTGAACATGAATACCTTAGAACCAATATTGGTCTCATTGAGTGATCCATACAATGGCGGAGCCACTAAGAGACACCTTAAAATGGTAGATTTTCAATTTAGGCTCTTAATAATTTATAAAATTTTAAATTAATAATGATAAAATTGTACTTTGGCTGGAAAAATAATAAAAAATTTGATGAAATTATATTTTTACTACCGTAAAATTATACAATTTAATTTCGAACCTAAAAAATTTTTTTTAACTCTGCCACTGAATCCATAGATTCCATGCAGAGGACACATAACAAAATTAATAATTTAGATATTATATTTAACACGTAAACGAGAAAAGAGAGAATTTTATATTTAAACCAAAAAATTAATTGTAGGGTATTTGAATATTTAAATAAAATAGGATGAAAATAGCATCGGATTCGAAATGTAGGTTATTAAAATTGATGACGTGTCAGTGAGGGGTAGGTGGGAGGGGAATAAATGGAGTGAGGAGTTGGTGAGATTCAGAATTACAAAATTTAATTAAATGCATTCAATTGGATACAATAAGACAATCAAGACGTGATTGGTTCAATGTTTCACTATTTTATCTGCTAATTAATCATTTATTAGTAAATTTATATTTTAATTGTTTAATTTTAAAAATTTTAAAATATATCATTAAATTATTTGATAAATTTTTTAAAATTATTAAAATTTACGCAAATAAAAAATTTCCTTCCTCCAATAATGCGTTAACTTTGAAAGAAGAAAGTTCATTGAACAAGGCATCGTGTACGTACGAAGTGGGGCACGGATGACCGTACAAGGGCATAATATTGCTAAATAATAACCGTAAGATCCTTAGGATCAAGTATTATATTTTATACAATATTAAAATATCAAATAAGAGTTTTAACCATTGTTTTTTTGGTAAAAAAGAAAATAAGCCAAACCTTAAAAAAAATAAAAAATAAAAATTTCAAAGACCACTAATCGATCGATATCATCACTAATTGTCTTTGGCTAGACTATCTGCCATTTTGTTATTAGTTCTTCAAATGTTCTTAAATTCTACTAGCAATGATTAACAATGTTAAGTTTTGTGTATTAGTAGTAATAGAATGATTAGATGTAAATAATACAAATCTATTCTAATTTAACTTCACTAAGAAATTAGTTTTTCTTATTAATGATCTTCTTAGAGTGTTTACAATTGATACACATCTATCTATGGAAGAAAGCATGGATACCTTAACAAATTCAAAAATAATCCATTGGAAGTTCCCAATCATCATCGGCTTCCCTTGACTTCGAACGAGGTTTACGGCCACGGGAACGTCGCCTACTTCTCCGACCATCACGAAATCCCTCCAACCCTTCATCACCACCATATTCTATGTGTTCGTCTAGGGACACCTCCGAACTTTGGGCATCCCAAAAACCCTGGCATAAGCTAGTCATAGATTTAATTAATGGCAAAATTACTTGTAAAAGTACCATAGAGACTCCCATACTAAGAGTCGGATTGCATCGTGCCCCCTCTATTAAAAAATGGACAAATTCCTCTATGTATGTAAGATAAAGAGCAAATTGCTCATTCTATAATTTTTTTTCTCTATTTCTACTGTTAAAAATTAGTATGACTGATGAAATTATTGACGAACAAGGACCAATTTTTAATAGTAGAAATGAATAAAAATTTTATTAAAAAGACCAATTTTCTCTTTGATCTAATGTACAGGGATTATTTTGCCCATTTTTTTTGTAGAGAGAATAAAATACAATCTAACTCTTGATACATGACCTCTATGGTAACTTGAACCCTAAGTTATTTACATTATAAATAAGGAATAATATTCAGCACACTACTTGTGAAATAATAAGAAAAAGCACTGTTAGTGTACCAAATACTAACCCTATAAATAAAATGAAACATATTACAAGCAAAAAAATTTCCAAATCTAAAACATATATCAACTTCTCTAATATATGGAAAAAAGTCATTAGACAACTTAGGGTTTTAAACCAAGTTTGGGTTATGGATGCATATAATCACAAACATACAAGATGTTGGGTAAAAGTATAATGGAGGTTCCAGTATTAAGAGTCAGATTGCATTTTACCTCATTTACTAAAATCATGGATAAATTAATCCCTGTAAAATAGATTAAAGAGTAAATCAATCATTTCTGTTGAAAAATTATCAATTTCTATTGTTAAAAATTGGTATAGCTGATAGAATAACCAGACAATTGTACGTGATATGTCACGTGTATCTCATGCTGACGTATATGAACCAATTTTTAGCAGTAAGAATAGATGTATTTTTAATAAAAGCACTAGTTTGTTCTTTGATCTAATATAAAGAGACTAATTTGACTATATTTTTAGTAGAGGGGGCAAAATACAATCTGACTCTTAATATAAGGGCCTCTATGACACTTTTACCCAAGATGTTGATATGCTACTATATACATATGCCTCAATACATAGTTCTAGTAGTAGAAAATTGTACGCTTATCAAACAGGCTCTGGAAAGTTGCTTGTTTGCCACAATTTGAGCTAAGCTTTATTCTAAGTGCATGTTCATGGGAATTTTGTTGCAGAAAGGTGGGATTTTCTGAGTTGAACTGGCCCCAAAAGGCATGGATCTCTAAATGAGTTCGAGTAGATGTGTTTGAGAAAGCAAAGGCTAGTTTAAAACTTCACCACTGAATCCAAAAAAGAAATAGAACATTCAGTGACAAGTAAGATACCTTTGTCAGCCTCTGTAAGCGTGAGGCTGCAGCTTCATGAACGACTACTCTGTCAGCTATAACTTCAAGCACATCCTCAACAAGCAAAGCATAAGTGCTCACCTGGAATTATTATCCGGTTATGTCGGTAAAAACTACTGATAATCTGCAATCTTCTATGACTTGGTATCACCTATATGAAAAGATAAAAAGACTACCAAACTTGATGGAATGATGGATATCCCAAAAGAATCGAGCTCAAGAGATTCAACAGCCCCTGAATTAATGTTGAAAGTATAGCCCCGGACCTATAATTATATGAGATATATAAGATAATATATATATATATAATGAAATAGGCAGAGAGTTTCTAGCGTATAAAGCATGTATTTACCTTCCCGATGTTTCGATATCTTGGTGTTACAACTTGGTATCCTACCTAAAAAAAATTGTAAATTAAACTCGAGAAATATAAAGTCTAGAGAGATAAAATCATGATATTGTTCAACAGTTGATGGTTGCAGTCTAAATGAACTGTGCTCTAATTACAATTCAAGTAAACAACTAATAGTTTCAAGGTGAAACAATACAACTCCACTTCAAATGAACAACTAATAATCATCTCTGCATCATACCAAAACTAGAATTTCATAGGATCGAACAAATAGAATAAAATTTGCATAAGAAAAATCAACTAATAGTTGCAAGTGGAAACTGTACAACTCCATTTCAAATGGCTAATACCCGCATGAGAATTTCATAGGATCAAACACGGTAAAAAGTACCATGGAGATCATTGTACTAGGAGTCAGATTGCATTTTACCCCATTTACTTAAAAATTTAGCAAATTAGTTTCTGTACATTAGATTAAAGAGTACACTGGACCTTTCTATTAAAATTTCCATCCATTTCTACTATTAAAAACTGCTAACAAGATAATCAAACAGTTACATGTGGCATGCCAAGTGTATCTCATTCTCACATACAAATACAAGTTTTTAACAGTAAAAATGGATGAAAACTTTAACAGGAGGACCAGTTTGCTCTTTGATCTAATGTACATGGACAATATATGCTCATTTTTTGAGTAGAGAGGACAAAATGCAATCCAACTCCTAGTATAGGACATCTATGGTACTTTTACCAATCAAACACATGGAAGAAAATTTGCATAAGAAAATTCAGCAAGTTATAGATGAAGAAAATGACGAGATTTACACCCAAACAATAGAAGCAAGTACCGAAACCTACCAGAGTCTCGAGTCTAACCATCTTGAAGTCATTATCCATCACTCTCTCATCTTCAACAAGGACAACATCACCGACCTTCGAAAGCAAGAACGAAAATTACAGGCAAGGAAGGTAATTGGTAATAGTTGATGAAACCAGCATAATTCTTGAACAATAGATACATACTCTAGTACGTTTAAAAGTAAACTTTATTAGCGGTAGTAAAATGCAAATGCAAATGCAAAAAAAAATGTTATTAATCCATTACCTTGTTGATATCTTGTAGAAGAATCCTTTCTGATTCCCCAGCAAGCAAGCTTGGCCTTACCTCCATAGCCAACACTAACCACTGAAAAAAATGAAAGAATACAAATATGTATTAAACAACTTGCCTAAATAACCTATGTTTAGTTTTAGTTGTAAACTTTGCTACATACCTTCTTTTCCTCTAAAGTTGCTAAAATCAATAAGCAAAGAGTAAAAAAAAGAAGAAGCACAATCATATTTGTTTAAAACTAAACAAATGGCTAAAATGAGAAACATGTTGTAAAATAAAGTTTCCATCATAGAAACAAAATAGACCATTTTGGTATTCAGAAGTTAAGATTTTATTAAAATATCAGTACCCCAAGAAAGGTTAAAATACTAAGGAGGCCTCTGTACTAAGTGTTAGATAGCATTTTGATCCTCTATTCAAAAAATGGGCAAATTAGTCACCATACATTACATCAAAGATATGCTACTTTTACCCCTAAGAAAACATTTTGCATTCCTGGATATCCAAAATTTCAAATTCAGCTGCAAATTGAGAATAAAACAATAACATGTTTAGCCTTGAATAAGGATCATCATCATAATAATAATAGTATGAAGAGGAAAGTACTGACTGAAGTAGTATCCACCCATAATTGAGACACAAAGCCTAAGGTTTGAGCAGATTGGATGCTTATCACTTGCTTGGCCACCATATTTGATCTCTTCATCAGTTGCTTCCTGCTAACCAATTTATCCCCATTATTGTTGCCCTTCTTCCCCTTCAACTCCTTGTCACTAGTTTTCTCCAAGGTAGCATCGGTACGACGTCGTTTGAGCTCCAATTCATCGTCGTCAAACTCCAACTGCCCATATCCATCTCCCCCCACGCTTGAACTTGGAGATGGGGTTGCTTTCATACAGCATCCAAGGAACTGTAATCGGCCATTATTCGTGATAATGGGGAAATGGGTATCTGAAATTTGTGGATTTTTGAGCAATGGGTTTCTAATTTTGACGATGGAGGAGGGAAAGGGGCTCAAAGGGACGCAATTGCACATGCTAATAATACTTCTTCAAGTTCGAAGGCTCAAGCTTTATCTTCCCATGCTGTATCGATGTTCACTTTTTTTTTTTTTTATGTTAAATTACATAATTCGAGGTTCTTATTTAATTATCTAATTATGGAAAAAATGGTAAAAAAACTTTTCAGTCCTTCTCATTTTCAAAATTTAGCAAATTAATCCCTCAACCTGACAATTTTGGAAGTGAGCAATTGTAAATAATTTTGATTGGTATAATAATAAATTTAACCCTTTATATTTACATATTTTATTAATTTGGTCTAGATTCTAAAAATTTAACAAATTTAACCTCAACATTTACATATTTATAAATTTATTTAATCATGACAATTTGATAGAATGTGTAAATTATAAGAGTTAAATTATATAAAATTGACGAAAAATATTAACTTTACGATTAATTATCATTAATTACTCACTTTTGAAATTGTTAAAAATTAAATCGCTCCCTTTTTTTCTTTTTTAGAAAGATCAATATGCTCTATATCGAAATTGAGAGAGACGGGGAGAGATTTTTTTACCAAAAAAATTTGTCACTCTACAAAAGTTAACTCAATTATTTTACTTTTATTCCACCAGATTTAGTCCTCATGCTTTTCAAATTGGTCATTTTCAGTCTCTATACTTTTCAAATTTTAAATTTTTGTCCTGACCCAAACTATAGTAGTTAAATTCAATTACTAGTCATGTATTATATGTATAGTTATTAATTTAGTCCATTTTCTCGAACTGTATCCTTCTAAATCCTTATACTTTTCAAATTTTAAAATTTTAGTCTTACCATAAATGATGGTCTTTAATCCATTAATTAAATTTTTAGTGAATAATATGTGAAATAATAAGTGACATGATATTACGATATGAGACTATGTTTGGCACATTAGATTTTAGAAATAGTAGAACTTTACTTAATAAATTTAATAGTTACTATTTTGTGACGATTAAAATTTTAATTTTTGAAAAGTATAGAAGCTAAAATGATCAAATACAAATACTGAATTAAAACCATAGTTTTCATAAAGTATGAAGGCTAATAGTAGAATTTAACCCTTTTTTTTTAAAAAAAAAAGTCAACTAGATACCGTGGATTTTATATCTAAGTTGATTTGACGGTCAGGGGCGAATTCAGGGAGGCTGGCATGGGCCTCGGCCCCACTAAAATATAAAATTATAATTTTGATCTTTAAAATTTTTAAAAAATTTTAAATTAGTAAAAGTAAAATTACACTTTGACCCCTTAAAATTAAAAAATTTTGATTTAATTCTTTATAAATTATAAAGATATAAACTATAAAAAATTAAAATTTTATCTTGCCCCCTCTAAAAAAATTTTCTGACTTCGCCCCTGTTGACGGTTAATGTCAAGATTAAAAAAGAAAATTATTTAGATTTTAATTTATAAATTCATAATGATTAAAGTTGTTTTATGAAAAAATAAATTGTAAAAGAGTAAAGAATAAAAATTTTTAATTAATGCAGGTGATGTAAAATTAACAAATTAATAATTTAAATGAAAATTTTTAAATAATTTAATTAGTGATATTTTATAATATTTTAAAAGTAAATAAATAAAACATAAATTTAGAGTTAGATGACGCCATGCTTGTCATTTTCTATGAGGAAGCCATTGGTGCGGTGGCTTTAGAAAGTTATCACCTTTGATATCCACATATATTAAATCCTTCCTAAACCGATAAAAATATGGAATACTCGTGGAAAAAGACCAGCCTTTGGCCCTCTTGCTGACGCTTTATTTGTCGAAAAAAACAGAACATAAAGTTTCAACCTTTCTGGAAAACCATGGCTTCCTTGCTCTGTCCAACTTCAGCAACTGTTCAGCAAAATCATAGGGTTCTTTGCTTTTCTCCTCTTAAATCTACCTCTCAAGTTAATCATTTGTCTTTAACAAAGCGTCACAAAAATACCACAGCAAGGTGCAATGCATTTGATTTATTGCAACAGTCTTTATCTCAATTCCCTGTTGTTAAATCCGAGTTTGAATCGGTTACTGGGGAATTAAACGAAGTGCAGAAATGGGGTTTCATTGTTTTTGCAGGGCTTACATGGATTTATTTGACTGCAAGGCCTGGTGTTCTTGTAGGTGCCATTGATGCTTACTTACTTGCTCCTTTGCAATTAGGATTGGATAGCTTGATTGGTAGGAGGAGTTTGAAAAGGAGTGATTTTTTGGTTGGGGATAAGCTAGGAGAAGGGTCTTTTGGTATTGTTTATTCTGGTGTTATTGTTCCTAAGAATGCTTCACTTGAAGATAGGTTACCGAAGAGAGGCAAAGCAAAAAAAGCACTGGTTGATGATGACAGATTTAAAGAAAAGGTTATTCTTAAAAAGGTAATCTAGTTTGTTTGATCATATTTGTCCTCTTCATATACATTGGAATATATATGTATATAATTGTTGGAGGGGATTGACTCTCTTTCTGCTATGTTTTCGAAATGTTGTACGTCGAATAATTGATGGATCCTTAAATGGTAAATGTATTGTGCTCGAAATATCTATGTTCGATTTTAATTTATAAGAGCCTGAAAGAATTCATGGCACCAAGGAAATGTTTAGCATTTTACCTTCTTTGAAGTTGGATGATGGTTAAAACTGAGTATAGACACTTCAACTCTACTGTTTGAGATTCTGATTGACTGTTCGGTGAATAACATTTCGATGATTTCTTTCGAAGAGAGTTGATCCCCTCAACAATAATATATATCTCTATATATATAACTTTGATGCTTTTTGTTCTAAAATGGTATATAATTGAAAATTGTTTTGTTGGGAACCTGCAGGTTAAAGTTGGTGTGCAAGGGGCTGAAGAATGTGGAGACTATGAGGAATGGTTTAATTACAGGCTTTCAAGAGCAGCTCCTGAGACATGTGCTGAGTTCTTAGGAAGTTTTGTTGCTGATCAAACAAATTCACAATTTGTGAAGGGTGGGAAGTGGCTTGTTTGGAAATTTGAGGTATATTATAGCCATATTCAACTTCCTTAGATTACATGATACTTGGGATGGTTTTAATAAACATGGAGGATATATTCAATTTGGGTAAAAGTATCATGGAAGTCCTTGTGCTAGGAGTCAAATTGCATTTTACTCCTTTTATTTAAAAAATGAGCAAATTAGTCCCTATACATTAGATCAAAGAATATTTGATCTATGTATAAGGACAAAATTCAATCTAACTCCTAGTATCAGGGCCTTTATAGTACTAATTTGTATGGCCTATATATGATGGATCTTACTGGTTAATTCATTGTCTGCAACTGTGTCTTTATGTAAATGCATGCAGATTTTTGAACAATTATCAGTTCATGTAAGGACTTTTCTTGGTTTAGCACTAATTTATAGAGGTGTTCATGTGATAGGGCGATCGTACGCTTGCTGATTACATGAAAGATCGTAGCTTCCCTTTAAACATAGAGTCTGTAATGTTCGGACGTGTACTACAAGGAGTCGAATCCGTTAAACGGAACGCGTTAATCATCAAGCAAATATTACGCCAGATTATTACTTCGCTTAAGAAAATCCATGACACGGGTATTGTTCATCGTGATGTAAAACCGGCCAACATAGTGGTGACAAAACGTGGACAGATTAAACTCATAGATTTCGGTGCAGCAACTGACCTTCGCATTGGTAAAAACTATGTACCAAACCGTGGACTGCTTGATCCTGATTATTGTCCCCCGGAACTATATGTCCTACCGGAAGAAACACCGAGTCCTCCTCCAGAGCCAATTGCCGCTCTTCTTTCCCCAATTTTGTGGCAGGTACGAGCACCTTCCTTGGTTAATGCTTCCGTGAGCTGCATATATTTGTAATGTGTTTCACAGTGGTAAATGGTAACCATTGTTGCAGCTCAACAGTCCGGATCTATTCGATATGTATTCGGCCGGCATTGTACTACTACAAATGGCAATACCTTCACTAAGATCACCAGCATATTTAAAGAACTTCAATTCAGAAATAAAAGCAGTTCAATATGATTTGAACAAATGGAGGGAGAGAACACGGTTAAGGCCGGATTTTACGATTTTGGATCTGGAGTCTGGTAGAGGATGGGATTTAGCAACAAAACTGATATCAGAAAGAGGTTCCCTTAGAAGGGGTCGTTTATCTGCTGCTGCTGCTTTAAGGCATCCTTACTTTTTGTTGGGTGGTGACCAGGCAGCTGCTGTTCTTTCGAAATTTGGGTTTTAAGTGAGTAAAAATCTTTGCCCCTGTCTATACGATCTTTGCTGCTAGCCTTCAACTTCTCCCTGCAGCTGTTTACAGTTACATTGTTGATATAATTTTTAATAGCTGATTCAATATTACAATTCATGCATTTCAATCCTACAAGCTGATTAATTGACAAACCATATGCTTGCTTTGAGCTTCATTTATGACTTGTTCTAAATACCATCATACACGGAGCCAGGGCGAAGCCGGGGGGCTAGCATGGGTCCGGCCCCCCTAAAATGTAAAATTACTATTTAAGCCTAAAAAAAAATTTTAAATTAGTAAAAGGTAAAATTGCATTTTAGTCCCTTTAATCATTTACAAATTATAAAGATATAAACTATAAAAAATTAAAATTTCATCCGATCCTCCTTAAAAAAATTATTCTAATTTTGCCTCTGCACGGAATAATAATAAAGGAATCACTAATGCTAAAACTGCTTCTAAAGCCTCCAATCCCACATTCAATGTCGTGTATGTTAAAAGCAGGTATTGTATCCACGTGAACCACGGATGCTAATCCATCCAAACTAATGCTTATAGTTATAAACTATTAGTAAATTTATATTTTAGTCACTTAACTTTAAAAAATTATAAAATGATCACTGAACTATTTAAAAAATTTTATTTAAGTCATTGAGCTGTTAATATTTTTTTTGTTTAAAAGGAAGGGTTGTTTAGCGAGCTTTATGCGACGATTTGATGTTGATGATGATGATGATTGGTATAGTGGGTCATTACCCATCGATAAGTAGAAGAACATACTTTAAGTCAATTGATCTGACGACCAGTGTTAGAGATCGGAGAAAAAAGTTGTTTGGACTTCAATCGTAAATTTGTAATATGCATAGCTATTTCATGAAAAAATATTGAATTCTAGAAAATAAGGGGAATAAGAACTTCGATTGGTGCAGACATTGAGAACAAAGAAGGTCATACAATAACTATTTTAATAGTCCAATAACTTAAACGAAAACTTTCAAATAATATAGTAATTATTTTATAACTTTTAAAGTCTTATTAATAATTTAGTAACATTAGGTGTAGTTTAACTTTTATAAAGCAACAAATATTATTTTGATTATTTTTATATTTATATATAAAATCTAAAAAATATGATATTATTTAAATTCAAAACATTAAAATTAACTCTTTAACTAAAAACTATATTTAATTTTATCTAAAAATAAGATAAATATATAAATTTTAATGTTTAATTTAGTTCTTAAAATTTAATTTGATTCAATTAGGTATCTAAATTTAGCTTTTTGACATTTTAGTCCAAATTGGTACTTAATTATTTAAATTAATTAGCCAAATTTAGACAAAAAAAAAAATATCGAATACCAAATGGAAGCTTGTAGTAAAGTTGGGGTATCAAAATATATATTTACGCTAAAAATTAATATATCCTGATTGTCCTAATTATTGAGTTTTGAGTGGGGACATGACCGTGTCAGACTCTGACATGGTGTAAGAATAATAAGATCCGGAACCCTAATTCACAATTCCTCTTTCTCTGTCTCTGAGTTTTGAATCTAGGGATTTGCTGGCGGAGAAGACGAGAGCTCATCTCTCTGCTTCAAAGTTTGTTCCTTTATTCCTTTAAAACCCTTTCCTTTTTTTTTTTTAACTTGATTTCATTTTCTCAGATTTGTTCTTTTTTATTTTTCTCTCTCTCCAGGCTCCTGTCCAGGTAGAATTCTCTTCTTCCTTTGCGTTGTGTTCTTTGCTGTTCAATCGCCATGGCTTCAAAGCGGATTTTGAAGGAACTCAAGGATTTGCAGAAAGATCCACCCACTTCTTGCAGTGCTGGTAACGTTTCATTATATCTCTATCCCATCCTCTGAAATTTCATTGTTTTTCAATTGCGTGCTTAATTTAGCATATGAATATAATCGATTGAATTCCAAGTTCCAAACTTGATTTGCTTTTAGAACTCTTTATATATATACATACTAGCTTGCCTTTATTTTTTTTTTTTTGCTGAAAGTGAAAACCTTTAACCATGAACAAAGTTTCAAGTCCCTTCCTTTAAAACCTTGACTTTCATGTGGACGTGATTTGCAAGCTTTTAGGTTCTTATTTATTATTGGTAAAAGTACTGGTGGCTCTGTCCTAAGAGTCTGATTGCATTTTGTCCCATATTTACTCAAAAAATGGTAAATTAGTTCCTATAAGTTTGAAAATTTTCATTCATTTCTACTGTTAAAAATTAGACCTTGTATATCAACATAAGATGCACATGACACGGCATGTATCAATGTTTACTTATTTTGTCAGCCAAGTCAGTTTTTAACAATGCAAATGAATGAAATTTTTAACAAAAAAGACCAATTTGCTCTTTGATCTAACATACAGGGACTAATTTGTTCATTTTTTTAGCAGAGGGGGCAAAATGCAATCTGAATTCTAATACAGGAGCCTCCATGGTACTTATACCTATTATTAATAATGAATAAAAAGCTTTTGTTGACTTGTTGGGTATAGTTAAGTGGTATTTAAGCACTCACCCAAGTGGGGTGCTTGTGGATTATATGATTCATTGCCATTTCTTATTAATATGATTATCAATGAATGTTACATTTTGGATGCTTGCATTGTCTATAATAGGTCCAGTAGCTGAAGACATGTTTCATTGGCAAGCAACAATCATGGGACCCTCTGATAGCCCTTATGCTGGAGGTGTGTTTTTAGTTACTATCCATTTCCCTCCAGATTATCCTTTCAAGCCTCCTAAGGTAATATATTTCACCTGCAATGTTTTTATCCCTGTGTGAAAGCTTTGTTCGAGTGATGCATACTCTTTTCATGGATTTAGGTTGCGTTTAGGACAAAGGTCTTCCATCCCAACATCAACAGCAATGGAAGCATTTGTCTTGACATCCTTAAAGAACAATGGAGCCCTGCACTAACTATTTCCAAGGTTTGTCTTTACTCTTGCTAATATGATGGTAATTATAGTACAAAATATGTCCGGAATCTCTATTTTGGCTGGCTATGGCATGCATTTCTTTCATACATGACTCGAAAATGAGTGTCAATTGGTTATTGGTTAGACTTATGCATGTGCAAAATTTAAGTAATCACTATGGTTACTTCCCGAGTTCAATTTATGTTTATGTATATCAATGATGATTGATATCAGAACATTAAGATGGGAATATGCACCAACGTAAGCCACATTCGATGATGAACCACTATGTTATTATTACAATCCCTTCCATGCATTGACTTATGCTGCGGCTTATTGGGATCTTTAAGTAATTGTATTCAAAATCAATAGAGCTTGTCTGAAAATAGGCAAACAATATGGAAAAACTAACACAAGTGCAAAACCAGGTTCTGCTCTCAATCTGCTCGCTGCTGACCGATCCAAACCCTGATGACCCTCTTGTTCCGGAGATTGCTCACATGTATAAGACCGATCGGGCCAAGTATGAAGCCACTGCTCGTAGCTGGACCCAGAAGTATGCCATGGGATGACAGTGGTTGGTGTGTAATACCTATCAGCTTTCTTATGTGTTTTGGGGAAGGAAGGGGGTGTTTTTTTTAAAAGTAACTTGTCATTGTGCTTTGGATATGGGAAAGATATGGAACATTCTTTTTATTTATTTCGCGCTTTATAACGTTCAATGTAACAAAAAATCTTAAGTTCTATGCTGCATAACTTAGTGCTTGGTATTGACCTTTGTGGAAGGTAAGTTGGGGTTCCTTTTATAAGAAATGTGCCTTTGATGCCATTTCATGAAAGCTGTATGAAAATGGACGACTATATGCAGTGCAGTACAGGCTTTTTGGTTTTGATGTTAAAAGCTTTGCTTTATGGACGTCTCCCTTTATTATTACTATTATTATGGCTATGGCAAATGACAATTGGGGATAGAACCCTCACCTCATGCCTCATAGTTGGCATAGAACCATTATTCCAACAATTATCAAAAACTATTATAAACAACTACAATAATTATTTGATACACTTATAATTACTGCTAAAGCTGGTAGTATCCCTCAATCCCACATTCAATCTAGTGATGATAACAATGTTGTGCAAGTTGAAAAAGCAAGTATTGTATGGTAAAATGATCATATGGAGAATTTTATATAAGGAGTGATATTACATTTTGTTTTTTATTTAAAAAATAAATAAATTAATCTTTATATGGTAGATCAAATAACAAATTAGTCTTTTCTATTAACATTTTCATCTATTTATATGGTTAAAAATTAACATAATCGACAAATAACCAGATAGTAGCGTATGCATGTGTGTCTCATCTGACATACAAGGACTAATTTTAAAAACTGGGAGTTAAAAGATAGTGAGTCTTGTAAAAACATGCCGCGTGTGCCTTATGTTTGGATGTTGAAAGAGACCTCGCAAGAACATACTGCATAGCCATCATAAACAACAAACCGGTTCCCTTTTGTCTCCACCATTAGCATATATATGAGCCAAAGACCTTTTTGTTACATTGAACGAAACAAAGGGTTTCACAGCGACTTCGAGAACGAAACAAGGGTTTCACACAAGTTATAAAGCGCGGAATAAATAAAAAGAATGTCCATATCTTCCCATATCCAAAGCACAATGACAAATTCCTTTTAAGAAAAAACACCCCCTCCCTTCCCCAAAAGAAAACATAAAATGGTTCGACACAGTTGACAACATAAGAAAGCCGATACGTATTACACATCAACAACTGTCATCCCATGGCATACTTCTGGGTCCAGCTTCGAGCAGTGGCTTCATACTTGGCCCGATCGGTCTTATACATGTGAGCAATCTCCGGAACAAGAGGGTCATCAGGGTTTGGATCGGTCAGCAGCGAGCAGATTGAGAGCAGAACCTGGTTTTGCACTTGTGTTAGTTTTTCCATATTGTTTGCCTATTTTCAGACAAGCTCTATTGATTTTGAATAGAATTACTTAAAGATCCCAATAAGCCGCAGCATAAGTCAATGCATGGAAGGGTTTGTAATAATAACATAGTGGTTCATCATCGAATGTGGTTCACGTTGGTGCATATTCCCATCTTAATGTTCTGACATCAATCATCATTGATATACATAAACATAAATTGAACTCGGGAAGTAACCATAGTGATTACTTAAATTTTGCAAATGCATAAGTCTAACCTATAACCAATAGACACTCATTTTCGAGTCATGTATGAAAGAAATGCATGCCATAGCCAGCTACTATAATTACCATCATATTAGCAAGAGTAAAGACAAACCTTGGAAATGGTTAGTGCAGGGCTCCATTGTTCTTTGAGGATATCAAGACAAATGCTTCCATTGCTGTTGATGTTGGGATGGAAGACCTTGGTCCTAAACGCAACCTAAATCCACGAAAAGAGTATGCATCACTCAAAACAAACCTTTCACACAGGGATTAAAACATTGCAGGTGAAATATATTACCTTAGGAGGCTTGAAAGGATAATCTGGAGGGAAATGGATAGTAACTAAAAACACACCTCCAGCATAAGGACTATCAGTGGGTCCCATGATTGTTGCTTGCCAATGAAACATGTCTTCAGCTACTGGACCTATTATAAACAATGCAAGCATCCAAAAGGTAACATTCATTGATAATCATAATAAGAAATGACAATGAATCATATAATCCACAACCACCCCAAGTGGGTGAGTGCTTAAATACCACTTAACTATACCCAACAAGTCAACAAAAGCTTTTTATTCATTATTAATAATAGGTATATGTACCATGGAGGCTCCTGTATTATAATTCATATTACATTTTGCATTCTCTACTAAAAAAATAAACAAATAAGTCCGTATATTTTAGATCAAACAGCAAATTATTTTTTGTTAAAATTTTATCCATTTGCATGTTAAAAATTGATGTGGCTGACAGAATAACCAATCAGTAACACATACAGTGTCACGGACTAATTTTTAACAATGGAAATAAATGAAAATTTCTAAACTTGACCTTTTTTTAGTAAATATCGGACAAAATGCAATCAAACTCTTAGTGGAGCACAACCATGGTACTTTTACCAATAATAAATAAGAACCTAAAAGCTTGCAAATCACATCCACATGAAAGTCAAGGTTTTAAAGGAAGGGACTTGAAACTTTGTTCATGGTAAAAGGCTTTCACTTTCAGCAAAAAACCCCGAGTGGATAAAGGCAAGCTAGTGTATGCAAATATATATATATATATATATATATATATAGTTCTAAAAGCAAATCAAGTTTGGAACTTGGAATTAAATCGATTATATTCATAAGCTAAATTAAGCAAGCAATTTGAAAAACAATGAAATTTCAGAGGATGGGATAGAGATATAATGAAACATTACCAGCACTGCAAGAAGTGGGTGGATCTTTCTGCAAATCCTTGAGTTCTTTCAAAATCCGCTTTGAAGCCATGGCGATTGAACAGGAAAGAACACAACGCAAGGGAAGAAGATAATTCTACCTGGACAGGAGCCAAAAGATAGAGAAAAAGAAAAACAAATCTGAGAAAATGAAATCAAGTTAAAAAAAAAAAAGGAAAGGGTTTTGAAAGAAATGAACGAACAAACTTTGAAGCAGAGAGATGGGCTCTCGTCTTCTCCACCCGCAAATCCCTAGATTTTGGCACTTGAAGCTTCAAACTCAGAGAAAATGAAAGAGAAATTGTGAATTAGGGTTTCCAGATCTTATTATTCTTGCCCACATGTCAGAGCCTGACACGGTCCTGTCCCCACTCAAAACTCAATAATTAGGACAATCAGGATATATTATTTTATTTTTTACCATTATTTTACAAAAACTCTGTAGTTAATCTGATAATTTCATAATTAGGGTTCACTTCATGGATAAGCATCAACTCAATTAAACTTCTAAATCATAGTATAGTTTGTTAGGTCTAACTAATAGATAGGGTAATTTTCAAATATATATTTTATAATTATAATTACAAATAATATACATTTAAATAATTATCAAAATTATTTATTTTAATTTCACAAATCCAATTAAAAATATTATAAATGTTTTATTTTATTCTAGAGTAAAATTTGTAAAGTTTTTAAACTCTATAAACTTAGTTAAAATGTGACAAATGTTTTATTCGTTCATATATTATATCTTATAAGATGCATGTCATGCCATTAGTTTACTTGTTAAGTTTAAATGTATAATATATTTTATTTTTAATTTATTTTATTATACAAATATTACATTATCATCGGTTTTAAAGTCTAAAATAACTGTCCCAAAAATATATTAGATTAGTGATTAACAAGACACCTTTTATATAGAATAATTTACCATTAAACTCACTAGCAAAATGATTAAGCTTACAAATATATGGATATTTTATTTATTAGTTTTAAGATATAAATAACTTATGGGAATTATTAGTGAAGAAAACTTGGCTTTTATTAGTTTTCTTGAAATTATAAAATTTAGGTGCAGAGTGGTTGGGAGTTGGGATATTTAGAGATTGGGGATGGTGTGAGAAAGAATCTAATCCTTGCCCCCACTGTAAGTTGTGTTGCCGCAATGATGTCCTGCTCTGCACTCAACTTTGTCCTTCTTCCACAGCCACAACATGGGCTTGTTGGGGGGAGCATCAACATCCTCAGTCGCCATAGGCCTTGTGGTCCTCAATCAAGTCCTTGGCAATTTAGAGTGCAAGGTTTCAATCCCGCAAAAAATATAATATTTACTAAACTGCTAAATATTTCATTCTTCTATTTTACTATTAAAAAACTGATATGATAATATAATTTCCGTGACATGACACATGTACTTTATTTTTAGAGTATAGTGATTAATTTTTAACAATAAAAATAAATAAAATTTTTAATAAAATATCAATTTATTCTTTAATCTTCCGTGCAGAGACTAATTTATTTATTCTTTTAATAGAAGAGACAAAATCTAATCTGACTTTTAGTATAAACACCTTACCAAATTAAATTCTTGCGAAGTAAGCAAATAATTATAACAAATCACAATATTATAAACATTAAAATAGATGGTAACCAAGGACAAAAAAGAATGTTATAATAGGCCAAAAGGTTCAGGCAGAGGCTCAAATCCATCAGAGATGGATACTAAATCGGATTTATCATCAATACTATGCAACCAGTTGGTATTCTTCAAGTCTTCTTTTAGCAATATAAAATCATACCGGGAACTCTCGTAGATGCCCACCTCACTTAATTTGGCAGAATATCTTCCATCATGGAAATCACTTCCACACTCTGCAGCTCTGCTAATACTATTTCCGTTCTCGGGCAAGTCTCTGTTTTTCAACCTACCAGGGCTTCCGTTGCTATTATCAGAGTCTGAAGCACTTAAGGAACGAAGAGATTGGGTCTTAGCAGTGGCAGATCGAATGCTCTGAGGAAACAGAGTCATGCTTGAAAGGGATCGAATGTTTGTTGGGCCATTTCTTATGTCCTGCATTGGAGATTATATATGGTGTTAAGATTATCCTGCATCATAAGTATATCAAGAACACTTATTTTTTATTAACCTAACATGATTCAGTCTCTCACTAGCGCCAAAGCATTTATTGGAAAAATCACAACCAATTCCAAGTGTTAAAACATGCCATTGCAACTCAATACTCTTATTTAGAAATCCAAGTTAAAACTCGAGACACTGACAATTTCTGCTAAAACCTCTGGATCATGGTAATGTTATCCATGGCAATAATAGGCTATAAAATTATTTGAGCTGGTACTGGGGTAAACCAACATTTATTATCTACTTGAATGATGCTATTCCTACCCCTTAGCTGCAGTTGAATTGCTTAGCATATGATTAAGAAAAGGTTTTGGAACACATCAAATGGCTAGCATTTGCAGTAAGCAGATCTTCATGAGGAGTTAACATTTTCATTCAATAAAAAGCAGAGGGTAGCCATACCATATGCCTAATAGCTGAATCCAGTGATTTTTTTGAGATGGTCCTCCCAAATCCCGGGCTATCTGCAGTGGTTGTTGAAGACTTTAAATGTCTCCGCATAGTTGAGTCAGAGACAGGTGCGTTCTTTCGTGACTCGTGTATGTCAGATGGATGCCCATTGGAATGAACACGAGTCCTTCCATGGGGTTCTGCAAGTCTTCCCCTTGTGACAACTGGTGATGAATGTCTTCTTGGCGTATTTACAGAGCTAGTAGTGTCTTGGTTTGCCTTCATGGTGACAGAACTGACAGGCCTAGACCTTCCAGCAGAGACTGGCCTATCAGGCAAGGTTGTTCTAAGGTTTGCTGGTGTGTCAAGAGGAAAGTCAGGGGGCACGACAGGTTGTTGTGAGGACCGGACTCGTGGACCTGGGGAGCTTGGTCGGGATGCTGGACCTGCACTGTGGCCATTTGAAACAGTGCGCCCAATAGAAGGTGAAGCACCAGCTTCAGAAGATAGCATTGGATTCCGACGTGTGGGAGTTGATGGGTGAGAATTTGAGCGAACAGCTGTTGAGTTCAAGTTTGCATGGATTTGTGGCCTAGAAGTTGGAGTTGATGGCCTTGAACTTTGAGAGGGCCGACTCTTGTCAATATAAGACCCATTTGGAGATGAAGGGATTTTTGCAGGGGTTGAGGGCAGTGATGTTGAGCGGGGAGATGGGGCTGAAGGTCTTGCTGTAGATGGCGTGCGAGTAATAGGAGAGGATGGTCTGGTATAAGATGATCGAGAAATGGGAGAGGATGGTCTTGTATAAGATGACACAGAAGCTGAGCTTGTATTGAGAATTGAAGTTCCCCTATTCGAGGAATAGTTACTGTATGAAGAAACAGAAGACCGAGTTACTGAACTGCTTCTAGCAGGTCTTACAGAATGATTGTTCTCAGATTGTGAAACTGAAAGCTGAAACAGAGAGATAAGAGATGAATCAGTCATTGAAAATAACACATGACTGCGGCATTGGCCAATCCTAAGGCTACCCAATAGGAATCAAATGCCAACCAAAAGAGAGAGCAACCGCATAAAATATTTATCCCTAAATAATTTGGCAAAACTTGAAGTAACATAAAAGTTAGAGAAAACAAGTTTAAATTTAAAGAAGTAAATCCATACCCTTGAAGCCTTTGTGGTTGAAACTGATCTAACTTTGGAATTGCTTCTTGGAGCTACTGACACCGTTGCAGACTGAGACTCAGATCCCTCAGATGAAGGGAAAAATGGAGTTCCAGGAGGAGTCAGAAGCCTAACAACAAAAGCAGTTGTTACAAACCGGAAAGACAAGGATTTCCAAACACCAATTACAAATCCAAATTCTCAATTAAGTGACGCATCACCTAAATGTGTTCAAATGGTTATTTGACCAAAAAAGCAACTAAACTTTACATATTAAAAACTTAGGGCCTAAATATTCGACCTTGAGTAAGTCAAGATTGGATGTATAACAATATTATCATACGATTAAGCTTCAGACCAACCAAAGACAACTTGATATTTGTAAAAATGGTGACAGGCAGAGAGTCACATGGAGGTAATTCATTTAGATGTTAGTATTCTGCATTCCATTCATCGCAGAGCAACCTCAAAGTGATATTGGTACCTAGTACTACGTTCCATAGAGCTTTATAGATTGTGACTGTTCAATTCCTTAAAAAGGAAATGCATTTAGCTCTCACCTTTTTCTTTCAAAATCATTCTTGGGGAAATGTGTTACCTAGATGGGAGAATCTACATTCTGACTTTTCTAAGATAAGAGCTAAGAGATTCCGCAACCAAACAGATCCAAAGAGAATATGATGCAATTGATTAGCTTAAATTTTGGAAATGAAAGAGTAATGGTGGCAAAGATTTACCAGTCGTTCATGCTTTCCTCCATCTGTAGACGAAAGTAGATCATCAAGCCCACCGTTCACTTTTGCTGATCCAAGTGATAGTCTTCCCAATTTTACTGAAATTTCAAAAATCAAAATCACCAAAATCCAAACATCAAACTTAATTCAACACTTGGAAAACTACAATGTCCACTGCAATTTGAAAACAGAATTGAAATTTTTGGTTATCGTACGCTTATACCCGACAAACTAATCTAATAATAATAGTGAGGAAGTAAACGGAAAGGTTGGCGAGCAAAGAAGTTAAAAATTGTTAGTACCATCAGAGAATTCATCGGAGGAAGCGACGGAGAAGCTACGACGGTTCTTTGAGAAGAGATCTAGATTATCATCGGAACCCTTATGGAATGGTAATCCACCGTTCAAACTTTGACGACGACGGTGATGATGATGTGCCGAAATGTTATTCCTGGCGGTACCGAACAGAGATTGAGATGAATCCCTCAGATTCCTATTCATCATCTTGGTTAATGATTTGGCTGTACCAGTCCTAGTGAGTTACTGCTCCAAAGGCCATTACTGATTTTAACATTTAAAAAAAAATGATACTGGCTTCTTTGTAAAGAAAGAGGAGAGATCAACCGCCAAACAGCCAATGCAAAAGCAAAAGACGGTTAGTCCCAAGTCCGAACCCGTCGGTCACCATATCTCTTCGGTTTTTTTTTTTTTTTTTTTTTTTTTTTCGTTTTTTTCTTTTTAAAAAAAAAATCTAATAAACTTAAGACAAACTCATCAAATGTCGGTTCAAGGGCAAATTATAATTTTAATCATTTTAAATTATGAGGTTTTAGACTTTAGGTACTTAACTTTAAAAAATTACTAAATGCTCACCTCCATTAATGATGTAACATCTATTTGATTAGACACGTTTGCTTCATCTCTAGAATTTTAATTTCAGGTTAAATTGTTAATTAGTCCTTGTACTTTTTCCAATTAATTTTTTTCCTTTTTTATTTACAAAACATGATGTTCAAATGAAGCAAATAAAATAAAATTCCAATACCCATATATATCAACCATAAGTGGAAACGATGAGCCAAAGAAAATCCCTTAATCTTCGCAATGATTTTATGCCTTGATTTAGAAAGCTAGTATTGAAACTAATAACGGAAGATATTACTAGAAAAAATCCCTAAAATATTACAGCAAAGGTGAAAAACCATATATGTTGGATTCCATTCATTACAGAAGAAGCATTGTTTTCAATTAATTGAAAAATATAGGGACTAATTCTAGAATTTGACATAAAATTAAAATCTTATAAGTGGAGTTAATGTCTTATTGTGGTTACACGGCAGTTAAATCTCAATAATTATAAAGTGATTGTGACATAATAACGTGGCTTTGAATATATCAAATTAAATAGTTTGTAAATTATTTATGGTGTTTGCGTTTGATACTATTTTTTAAATAGTATCATATTTAGAGGTGTGCATGGGTTGGATGAGTTGAATTTAGGTCTACTCAACTAAAATTTAGTTCTATTTATTGGGATCGAGCTAGGCCCAAAAAATGGCCTAAAATTTTGCCTAAGCCCGGCTCATATAAAAATGCTAAAATTTTGGCCCAGCCCAATCTGGCCCGCCCTTTTTTAATTTTTATAATATTTTATATAATTTTAAATATATATAATACATCAAAATACTAAAAAATCAAAATAAATATTTTTAACAAATTAAAAATAAATTTTAAAAAATATAAACTTAAATAACACTAAAATAGTTACAACTTAACAATCAAATGCCTCTAAAATAATAACAAAATTAACAAATGTATTTAAAATAATAACAAAATTAATAATAAAATAAGTTTTATATAATATCTAAACAATAACAACAAAATAATAGAAACATAATAGTAAAATAGTAGTAAAATAAGGAGAAAAACAATAAGAAAATATTATTAAAAAACAATTTTTTTTTCATTTAATGAATTCGGGCTGAGTCCGGGCCAAAAATACCTTACTCGAGCCCGGCCCATTTTTTAAACGGGCTTTATTTTTTTGTCCAAGCCCATTTTTCGGGCCTATATTTTTGCCCAAACCTCCCACATTTCGGGCGGGCCACCAGGCCCATGCACACTTCTAATCATACCTATAATATGATGTAAAAAAATCTTTGTATTTACATAATTAGTATTAACCTCGTAATATTTAGGTTCACAATCCAAATTAATAGTTTACAACTTTAATTATAAAACTTATATAAAATTAATTCGGAAAATATGTATTCTAAGTTATATCTTTTTATAATACGTAAATTAAGTAAAAATTAATATAAAACTTATAATATATAACCTTTATAAATAAAATTTTATAAATTTTCTAGTAACATTCATACCATATACTATAAATAATATAATTGTTTGCTTATAAATTTAAAAAGTTATTTTTTATAAATAAGTTATAATAAAAATTTATAATATTTGTTTATAAATTAATATATTATTTTTATAATATATAATATGAAGATATAAATAAGTTATGTCCATACTTCTTGATCTTTTAAATTTTTATAAATAAATATATTATAAAAAATTATTATAAAATAATTTATCATAACTTTAGAAATATTTTATGATTTAAATAATATAATTTTTGTTATAATTTTATAAAATACATAAATAATTTTATAATTTTTAGGATTTATAATATAGAGATTTTTTGCCATAAAATCCCAAAACTTGTACATGTTAGATTCTTATAATATAATTTTTATAAATTGTATAAAAATAATTTTAAAATTAGATTTAGGTGTAATTACGTACGTAAATTTCTACTCTCCTCCTAAGAATGAAAAAATACACCCAAATCGATGAGACCCACCAATAACAATAATTATCCAAATGTTTCATCATTGCATATTTACAAATAATTACACCAAAATTTAATTATTAATAATTTTTCTGCCTAAATAATAATTCAATGTCCTCATTTATCATATAATGTGTGCTTTTTTTAATACAATATTTAAAATTACTCATAGTCCGTCACTAACCCTTAAATAAGAAGATAAACTGTTTTAGCTTTTACAAACCCGCATCTTCCTATATTGACAACAATACCAATACCAATTAAATTAAGACTCGATTAATTATATGATAACTAGATTTAAAATAATTAATTCAAATAATTAAATTTAAATTTCTACCTATAAGAACTTGATAGATTTGTAGTTATAAAATGAAGAGATATAATAAAATCAAAATTATATTTATAAAATGGTAAAATTATTATGGAAATCTCTTTATTAAAAATTAGATTGCATTCTGTTTCGTCCAGGGGTGAAGCCAGAATAATTTTTTAGGGGGCAAGGATGAAATTTTAATTTTTTATAGTTTATATATTTATAATTTGTAAAGGATTAAATCAAATTTTTATAATTTTAGGGGGCCAAAGTGTAATTTTACCTTTATTAATTTAAATTTTTTAAAAATATGAAGGGCCGAAACAGAAATATTACATTTTAGGGGGGGGGCCTATGCTAGCTCCCTGGCTTCGCCTCTAGTTTCATTTACTAAAAATAGTCACATTAGCTCATGTATGTTAGGAAAAAGTATAAATTGGTCATCTCGCTAAAAATTTCATCTATTTATGCCATTAAGTAATGATTTGGCTTTTTTAGAAAGTTTTTATGTAAGTGACGTGGAATTAAATGATGAGTAGGAAAAAATTCAATAGAGACCTCTATACTAAGAGAAGAAATAATTGTATGAAACAATGACGCCATGTCATCTGTATCCCTTTCTAATAGTTTTATGCCACATCAGTATTTCCATCCTGAATTTCAGGATTTTCATGGCATCATCTGTATCACTTTCTAATAGTTTTACGCATATCAGTATTTTCATCCTGAATTCAAGAATTTTAATTTAGATTTGATTTTTTCCAGATGAAAATACTGATGTGGGATAATACTAAGAGTCAGATTGTATTTTATTCTCTACTAAAAAAATGGATAATTAATTTATATAGGTGAGAGAAAAAACAAATAGAAGAATTAGTTCGTATATGCTGGGATTTTGCATATTAGTAGTTTGGCTTTTTTGTCGAAATAAATAAATAAAAATGGTTTCCTTTTATCAACCAAGGAAGCAACCAAGAAAAGAAACGAGACAGGCAGGTCCAGGTGGAGCTGCTAATGCCAATGGAAATAGCAAGGCTGAGATCTGGGTCTGCATCTGCATGTGCCATCAATTATTGGTCACAAAATTTGGATCTACAAACCAACTTAATACATCCTGGATCTGCAATATAATATATTTTCACTATTTATGTATATCCCATTATTATATTCCCATAATTCCAGCTAATTTTGGGTATTACATATTTAAAGAAATAAATATGTATATTTTTTATATTAAATTAATATAATTATTTGTATTTGTAATATATCAATGTAAATCGGTTCTAATATGTAAATCAAATATGATTATCCCAACCATATAGAATAGAAGCAAACAAATGCATGTACAATTGGTGGCAAATTATAAGATTGTTCAATTTTTTTATTTTAAAACTTATTAAGTTTATTAGTATATGGTAAATTTGTATTTTGGTCCTTCAAAATGATAAAAAAAACATGATTTACTCCTATAAAAACTATAAAGATATAAACTATTAAATGAAGAAATTGCATTTTAACTCTTATAAAATTATACAACTTAATTCCGATCCCACTAGAGAAATTTTCTAACTTCACCCAGGGGCGAAGTCAAAATAATTTTTTATGGTTTATATATTTATAATTTTTAAAGGACTAAATCGAATTTCTATAATTTTAAGAGGGGCCAAAGTACAATTTTATCTTTATTAATTTAAAATTTTAAAAAAATTTCAAAGGCTTAAATATAAATTTTCTATTTAGGGGGGCCAAAGGCCACTATCAGCCCTTCTTGTATCCGCCTCTCGCTTCACCCTTGATTAAAGATGAATTTTTATTTATTAGAAAGACATATTGAATTGCTAACTTTTCAAGAAAGGATTAAAATTTGAATTATAATTGTCATTCTTTAACTGCAATTTCATCGTATGATTTAAGGGAGTCCAAAATCCCCACCTACTCATTGGATTCGTCCCTCAAGAGTGTGGATGAGCAATACATAGTTACCCAAACTTGCATTAGTTCATGACTTACAACTTACAAGCCACACAACCTCCCTCGATTTCTCATTTCACAATACGACGTTTTTCATATCGTTCATATAAACTTCTAGATAAAGTATCTTAAAAAAGTTGACATGAGAGATGATCATCATTAAGTGGATGGTATTGGTTTTAAATTTTGTATGTTGAACAACCATGTAGTGAAGAATTTATTGGTAGAGATTAAGTGGCAATGTTTAATTTTGGGTAAGGGAATCTATATTTTTCATTTTTTTCAACTATAACATGGATGCTAGGGTACTATATAATATGTATAAACCAAACAACTCACCATTCTCCAATATCCAATTGGGATAAAAAGTGCAAGTTTCAAATGAGGAGGTGGGTTTGGTAGTTGATAATGGGACATTCACAAACCACCCCATTAAATCATTTCTCTATCTCAAAGTTGAATATACCGTATTGGAGATATATATTTGTATTTGAATCATTTTGAATAAAAGTAAGTGGATTTGGTTTTAAAAAATTTAAATGATATGAATCGATGTACAAAATACTACGTGTCAAGTAGTATGGATGCAAATGTTAGCACATTTTATTCCATACATTTTGAATGCCTATTCAGTGGTGAGGGAAGGGAATGACTATACAATAATTTCCTGAAACAGAGCCTTATTCAACGCGGGTTGTCATAGGTCTTTACAACCAATCAAACATTAGTTTGGTGGTGGGCCTGCTGAATTGGACTATAACCTATTTTACTCCCCCAATCAAATATGGTGTAATAATTTTTAATAGAATGTTATTTGAACCGGTTTTAACAACGAAATTACATTGATTTATTCAAGGAAATTTCAACATAGCAAAGTTCTAGATGAATTTCCTCTAATAGATGATCATAAACATCCCAAAAATCATCATGGTGGATAAGAATGAGCATTTTGACTTTTTTAATACTTGAAGATCACTTTGTTAAAAATTCAAATGGTGAAAATCAACAAGTGAAAATATGATAATTATCCCATTTATCTCTCGCTTATTATCGAACCTATGTAGCCTATAAACAGGCAATATACTCGTGAGATTTGGGATAGGGAGAAGCGAGTGCAATATTCAATTGGTATTAAAGGTAACTTTTCGAGTCGGGTTGAAATATGAGTTCACAAAGTAAATAGGTTTGGGCTTGAACCATTTATCGTATTTGAATATTAGACAAAGACCCGCAAACATAAATTAAATTTGCATTGCGATAACAAATTTTCATTCATTTCGTGTCTATCCATTAGTGTCCCAATAAATGTACTCATATCACTTACCACACATCTCTATTAATTACGGATTTTCAATATATCATCATTTACTTCGAACACAAAACTATACTTTATCAATATATCAAATATTAATTTCTTATATTTTCCCATTTTAGATTGTGATCACAATTATCCAATCCAATAAGGTTGACTTTAATCCCTCCTCACCATAATTTGCAATTGCCTTGCTTTATTATTACTAGCTTTTTTTTTTTTCCCTCTTTTTCTTTTATATTACTACTTATAATAAGTGTTTTCCATAATAATCCAATCAAATCCACTCACCTCTCCATTCCCCATTTTGTTGGTGAAAGTCAAGATTTCTACTCCACTACCTATTTAATTCACAATGTTTTAATGTAGAAAAAGTCTATATACCACTACTTTAGTGCTCAACATATTAATTCAACATGCATGTATTTTTCAAGGTGACTAATAGATTATTATTTTTTAAACAATAAATTAAAATTGGTCAAAGGACCTAAAACATTAACAATATTTGTTTTTGCTTAATGGTCTCCTATTTATCCATATGTGATTTAACTTGGAGGGACATAAATTAAATTAATCAAATCATGTTGTTATTGATTCTAAGGATTCTGCTAGAGTTTGTGTGACTTGAATCCCGTTATTTATTGTAAAATAAGGGGATCTGTGAGGGCGAGAGGCCGAGGGCTGTACGAAACTTTCTGCACAAGTTGTTATTGATTCTAACTATTCTAAGGATTCTTCTTCTTATTTTATGATCATTCTATTGCCATTATAGATTGTTCAATTGTAAACAGATTCGCTATAGATCGATTCAATCTTTTTGTTCAAATGGATACATTGATTGTTTTTAAATCAAATTGATCTTATTTCATCAACATTTCCCTTAAAAGTTAAATTGAATTATTGATTTTTTGGAGTGATAAAAAACATAATTATTTCATTTAATTAAGAGAACCAAAACCCTTACTTGCCCAGACTTCGCTCCTACATGAGGAGGATATTATGTGCTTTAGTTTGCTTGACTTGCAAGTTAAAAAATTTTGGTGCGAACTGAACTAATACTTAAATCTCATTACACATTATCTTGTAAAATATATTATTACAACTTTATTTACAATTATTATAAATTCATTTTAAACGTGAATTATATTCGGGGATAAAGATGGGTAAGAAGTGACCTTAGTGGAGCTCATTTTTTTTTAATAATCTCATTATAAGTTCTGATTATATTTGCTCTTTTTTTAGAAAATATCTAGAACTATCTATAACTCCTTTCCAGCTCATAGGAGGATAATGCGTTTCAACGCACTCGAACTCACGTTATCCTGTAGTGATAACAATACATATGCCAATTGAGCCAAGACTGAAACTTATTTTTAAAAAATAAATAAATATTTTGGAATTGCCGACCTTACTGTTAATGTAATTAAGTGTGTGTTATGAATGATTGTTAAAACGGATCCATTGAACGTGGAATGGTCGGTGGCACTCAATGAAAAATGGAAACACTAGCAGTGGCTAACACATGCTTATACAAACGTGTGTTTTTTAGGTTAAAATTATATTAATAAATAGTTGTTGATTATATGTATTTTTTTATATAATATTTAGAAGTATTCAAAGTTACTTTCTAATCTATAAATAGGAAGAGAATACGCTTTAAGCATACTCGAACTCACATTTTTTTATATTGACAGCAATACTCATTCTAATCAAATTAAAACTCAATCAGTTGAATCTCCTGAATAGTACTAAAAAAATAAGGCATGGCTGACGCAGGTCCTCCAGAGAGGAGTCCACTTGGTGAAAGTGGATGGGCTCTGACTCCAACCCCACTTTTAATCTTCATTATCTTAGACGTCCCGCAATGCACACCCTGGCGCTGCCGCTGGACCTTCATTGTGTCCATCATCAAATTTCACTCTTTTATGCTCTCTGACGGCATCCCCACCCACATTTTCTTGCTACCTTTTTTTCTATTATTATATAACGCCTGTTTTTGACCTTTCTTCATCCTACCTCCAATATATAAACACACCCTCCTAACCTTGTTTTTTCTCATTTTTTTCCCTTCTTTGGTTTTACTTTATAATTTGTTAGGTAATATTTCAAAACCCCTTTGTTCAAATGCCAAGGATCACCTCTCCTTTTATATACACACATGTTCTAGTTGTATTCAGTCCTCCTATTTGTCAAAAAAAAAAAAAAAATTATGTTTGTGATTCATTTTAGTTTTCATCCACTGGTTCCGTGTTTTTATAATTTTTTTTTTTTTTGTGTACAAGCATGACATTAAGGCTGCCATCGGGTAAAAGTATCATGAAAGTATTTGTATTATAAGTTAAATTATATTTTATTTTATTTACTAAAAAAATAAGAAAATTAATCTCTATATATTATACATTAGATCAAACAGTAAAATAATCTTTCTGTTAAAATTTTTATATATTTCTACTATTAAAAACTAGTCCCTACTTGTCAATATGATTTACACGTGGTACGTCATGTGTAACTATCTAATTATTTCGTTAGCCACGCTAGTTTTTAACAAAAAAAGGTAGGCTTGCTATTTGATCCAATGAACATAAACTAATTTATCTTTTTTTCGAGTAAAAAAAGCAAAATATAATCTGACTTTTTCTACAGAAGCCTCCATGATACTTTTACCGTTGCCATTGTTGTTCATGAATGAGTTTATGCTGTTTTATTACCCTATAATGATCGTTAATCTCAAACTTAGCTAGCTATATTCAATATTATTCATAGGCTGTCTTGTATGTAAAGTTAGAGGTGTGCATGGGCTAGGCGGTCTGACCAGCCCAAGGCCTTGAAATGTGGGAGGTTTGAGAAAAATATAGGCCAAAAATGGGCTTGGACAAAAAATAAGGCCCGTTTAAAAATGGGCGGGCTCGTAGTAGTATTTTGGCTCGGGCCTGCTTGACCAAATGAATTCATTAAAGGCAAAAAAATATTTTTAAATATTATTTTCTTATTATTTTCTCTTTATTTTGCTACCATTTTACTACTATGTTTCTATTATTTTGTTGTTATTGTTTAGATATTATATAAAACTTATTTTATTGTTAATTTTGTTATTATTTTAAAGACATTTGTTAATTTTGTTATTATTTTAGAGGCATTTGCTTGTTAAGTTGCATCTATTTTAGTGTTATTTAAGTCTACATATTTTTAAAATTTATTTTCAATTTGTTGAAAACATTTATTTTAATTTTTTAAATATTTTGATGTATTATATATATTTAAAATTATATAAAATAATATAAAAATTAATATAGGCGGGCTGGGCCTAGTTTTAGTATATTTATATGGGCGGGCTTGGGTAAAATTTCAGGATCATTTTTTGGCCCGGACCGGCCCGAGCCCAATAAACGGGTCTAAATTTTTAGTTGGGCCCGACTCGAATCCGGACCGGCCCGGCCCATGCTCACATTGTAAAGCAAAAGCTAAGACCAAGTCTGTATTAAAGAAACGGATTATTGCCAATGAGGTTCTGTATAGTAAAAGAAGATTGGTCTTTAAATTATATATATTATGTCCTTTTAAGCTTTTACTTCCATGGCAGGCCAGCAACTTAATAAAGTTTGCTTCCTGGCCTGTGCTTTTCAAAACTAGCCAAAAACACAAGAACAGTAGTCAACCAACAGTACCTTTCAAAATAATTAGAGGTGCAAATAATTCCAATAACTCACATGGCTGAATAGTTAGATATGAATATATATTTTTAGATTCAAAGTATTATGTCCATTTTACGGGTTTAACGAAGTCAGATTTTTTTTTTTTTTAGGTAGAAGTAGCTAAAATACAATTTTATCATTTTAATATTTTATATCGTTTTAATTTTTAAATGATTAAACAAAAAATTCATTTTTAGAGATCAAAAGTACAATTTTATTATGTATTAATTTAAAAATTCATAAATTTTAAAGGGTTAAAAGAGAATCGAGTTTCCTGCAAGTTCATTTAGTGCCATCCTGAATTGCATTTTTCAATCATGTTATTTTTAAAATTTAAATCGATATTTCCAGAAGGAAATGATATTTCCATGGCATATGTGGGTATAAAATTCCAGCCCAAAACGTACGTTAATTTCATTCCCCATCGTCTACGATGGTTGCCAACTGGTCTCATCTTGCCATTTTTTCAAACTATATAATAAACAAATCAACCCCAGCCAATCCAAATCCCTCATCATCTCCATCTTGAGTGTTGTTCATGTGCTTACATTTACAGTACTTTCATAATGGTCATTATTACCCTTTTTTTTTTTTTTGTCTTCTTTTACTCCATTTGTTTCAATTAGCAACTAAATATCGTGAGGTTTTCTGGGTATTTGTTTATTGTAGGAACTGCGTACGATTTCAGCAATGGCGAAGCGAGTGAATGAGATTATCATATTTGTGTTCGTAGCGTTATTCTCAAAAGCAATTGGGGCGAAACCATACTGGAGAACGAGATGGCCAATTGATAGGGTGTCCAATGAGTGCTTGACTTGGCAACTAGCTGTGGAAGCTAACAATGTCCGTGGATGGCGCATCGTCCCGGCTCATTGCCTCAGCCACATTGAAGCTTACATGACCGGCGGCCAATATGAGCAGGATGTTAACTATATTGTGGAACAAATAGAGAGTTACGTTAGTGAACTTGTTGTAGGTGAAGATGGCATGGATGCTTGGATCCTTGATATTGACGACACTTGCCTCTCAAATGTCATTTATTACAAGAAAAAGAAATACGGGTATTCATTCCTTCATTCTAAGTTACTTTGTTAGGTACAATAGAAAAGATCGGTTAGCTCTTTGATGTAATTTATAGGGATTAATTTGCTCATTTTTTTTTTTAAAATAAAAAAGGTAAATACAATCTAACTTTTAGTACAGGGGCCTCCATGGTACTTTTACCTATTTTAGAGCTATTTATATATGTGTATATGGATATATAGGTGTGAGCCTTATGATCCAATGGCATTCAAGGCATGGGCAATGAAGGGAGAGTGTCCAGCAATACCAGGTGTACTTGGATTGTTTTCGAAGCTGGTTGAGAATGGATTCAAGGTGTTCTTAATCACTGGAAGAGACGAAGAGACCTTAGCACCATCAACCATTGCTAATTTGCATGATCAAGGTTTCATTGGCTATGAAAGGTTGTTTTTTAGGTAAGATTTCAATTGCATGATCTAATTATTGTTTTATTCCCTCTATTATGCTCAAATTTAAATTTTAATCCTTTATTTTAATCTTATTAACACCTTCAAATTGATAATATCATTAGTTGTTGTAATTAAAATGATTATGTGAATTTTTTATTATCGAATACTTAAAGTCGAGTAAGAAAAATCACATCATCACTTTATAAGGGCAGCAAGTAATTAGTGTTATCAATTTCAAGCTATATTAATAAGAATATAAATATACAAGATCAAATTATGTCAAATTCAAAGAAATAGCGTAGTAGAAGGACCAAACTTTAAATTTGACACATATATATATGTGGGTATTAATTAAACACTTGAGAAGACTCAGACTAGATATGGAGAAATTTCCAGGAAAGTTAGATGAAACATAACACATTTGGAGATTAGCGAATGGACTATATTAGATTTACTTCAGAAAAAGTAATACTAGACAATTTAGGTGAGAATAATTATATAATAAATTTATTAAATTTTTATATAAAAATTAAATATTATTTTATTTTAAATTTCATTATAAATATATGTCATAGCCTACGTAGTTCACACATTGAGTTTGCATGTGAGGTGTTCGTGTCCTTTCATGAGCTTGTATAATGTGGATTTGTACTACTATGCAGGTGAATCCACACATAAAAACACGTGTTAATTCTAGAGTAGGGTGCGTATTGACATACATGCAGGGCCGGCCTTGGGGCAAGGTAGGTGGGGCCACTGCCGAGGGCCCAATAGAAAAATTTTTAAATTTCATTAAAAAAATTCAGTTCGAGGCCCATTTTTTAAAGAAAAGAAGTGCGTTAGGGTCCTTTTTTTAAAAAAAATTCAGGGCCCAAAGAAGAAGTGTGTTAGGGACTCATTTTTTTCAATTTCACCGGGCCAAAGAAAATTCAGGGACGACTCTGCATACATGGGGACATTCTTACGGTCATTCTATAATGGGATTTAATTTGATGTTTGTAAATGAAAAACAGGAGTCCAGCATACAAAGGGAAAAGTGCAGTGGTGTACAAGTCAGAAATTCGGAAGCAAATAATGGAGGAAGGGTATAGGATATGGGGAAATGTTGGGGACCAATGGACTGATTTGCAAGGGGATTGTTTGGGCAATCGAACTTTCAAACTCCCTAATCCTATGTATTGTGTTCCTTAAATCAAACTCCTATGTCTACATTTGGTACCATTAATAATAATGCAGATGAAAAGAAAAATGTGAATAAAAAAAAACACTCCAATTATATTAAATAATGAGTTTTTTAATATTTAATTGGTATAATAATAAATTTTATCCTTAATATTTACATATTTTTTCAATTTGGTTCTCAATATTTTAAAAATAGCTGAATAGCTTTCTCTAAATGGACATACCGACTAAAACATTAATTTTTAATGATGTTAGTGTCACAACTCATGTTATAGTCTACGCGTAATTCATACTGAAATGAAATTATTTATCTTATATATCACATCAATAAAAAATTGAAAATGATTAGATATTTAATTTTTTTAAATAGCATAAGTATCGTGAATTGTCATAAATACTATCATATTTAAAATTTAACGCTTAAGTCAAGATTTCTGTTAAAAATAATAATTCAATTATTTTTAAAAGATTGATAGATCAAATTTAATATTTTTATTTTTACTTTTATTTTTGCACAATAAGTCAAGCATCTAGCAATAATGGGTTTCTTCCATGTATTGAAGTATTTTTCGATCGTCATCTCTAAATTCGACCCGTCCATCATTAGTCAATCGACGATCACTCAATGAAGGTAAAAGCTAAACTCATAATTGTTTCTGAAAATTTTAACATCCAGATGATTCTATTTTGACATGAATTCTTCAACTTAAACAAATGGAAGCCAAAAACAATTATGGAATTAACTTTGAATTATTAATTAAATCAAATTTATTAAATATATATATATTAATAATTTCATTATAGATTTTAATTAAATTTGTTTTTTTATTTTTTATATAATATTTAAAATTATCTATATTTCCTACTCAAACCATAAATAAGAGAAAAATACGTTTTAACGCAATCAAATCTACTTCTTCTTACATTAACAATATGTTGTAATTATTGATTTGTGGGAGGCTCATGGGAATAATCCTACATTTCCCGTTTTGTTGCGCTCCACTTTGATTCTTTTTAATAGTAAAAGGATTAATTTTATCATATGTCTACGAAAGAGCCATTTCTCAGGTATATTCACTATCATTCAAAATTTGGAACGATTCAAGGGAGGAAATTTCGGCTTAGGGAGGGGGGAAGGAAGCAGTTTTGTTAATTTCCTAAAGTACAAATTTTACAAAAAGAATTGCATATGTATATATAGAAGATGAACACTATATTTGAACTTTGATTGATTTGTTGATAAAATAAAAATCCTTGGCAATTTAATCAATTTGTTCGTCTGCTAAGAAAAGAGAAGAAAAATGAACGACGGGGATGTATCGAAGCAAATCCAGCAGATGGTGAGATTCATCCGCCAAGAAGCTGAGGAGAAAGCCAATGAGATTTCAGTATCTGCTGAAGAAGAATTCAACATTGAAAAGCTGCAAATCGTAGAAGCTGAAAGGAGAAAGATTAAACAAGAGTACGAACGCAAGGCAAAGCAGGTGGAAATACGCAAGAAAATGTGAGTGAATGAATGAGTGTACTTAATTAAAGTTTTTGTGCACATGAGATGTATGATGAAACGTGGAAATGAATTGATACGTGCAGTGAGTACTCAATGCAGCTGAATGCGTCGAGGATAAAAGTGCTACAAGGGCAGGAAGAGTTGGTGAACTCCATAAAAGAAAGCGCGAGGAAAGAGCTGCAGCGTTTGGGCACTGACAAAAGGGGATATAAAAACCTGGTGAAGGCGTTGGTGGTGCAGAGTCTGGTTCGGCTGAGGGAACCGTCGGTGTTGTTGAGGTGCCGAGAGGTGGATCGTAAGCTGGTGGAAACTATTATCGATGAAGCTAAACGAGAGTACGCAGAGAAATTCAATGTACCTCCACCTAAGATTGTTATCGACAGTGTTTATCTCCCACCACCACCGCCCGCTAACGGCGATGAGTTTGCCCATCAACCTTACTGGTATCTGCTAAATCATATGGTGATTGAAGTATGTATATATATAATTTGCATTGCCTTGGCTTATCTTTATGGTACGTGTTGTGTTGAACAATGATAGCTCGGGCGGAGTTGTGTTGGCTTCGGAAGACGGGAAGATTGTTTTGGAGAATACTTTAGATGCACGCCTAGAAGTTGCTTTCAAGCAGAAATTACCTGAGGTATATATATATATATATTACTCCTACCCCATCAGTAAAATTGATTCTTTTAAACGAGAGATATATTTACATGTATATTAATTAGATTTTTTTTTTTCTTTTATGTATCCTTGCAGATCCGAAGGCGATTGGTGGGACAATTGGGTGCATGACCAATTTTCCATACTTTATATATAATAAAAAATAAATTATATGGTAAGAAATGTTTGCCTGGTCAAGTCACCTTTTAATTTCTGCCTTTTATGGCTTTGAAAATATAAATTATTAATATATGATGTTTAATTTTATAAATCAGTCCTATTATTAATATATGAGAAGCTTCTTCACGTCCTACTACTTTCCTACTATTAAATACAAGCAAAGCAAATGTTTTAAGACACAGAATACCTTCGACTCCTTCCGCTTTTCCCTTCTGATCCACGTGGCTTGCGACGTTTTCCTCCGCCGGGACCGCTAAATATCCCAATCCTCCCGATCCCTTTCGATAAAGAAGTGAAGAAAGTCTTCCCATTCCCCGATTTCTCCATCATCCCACGTTTCATCACCACTTGCTCTTTCTCCAACTCACTCAACCTTACTCTCATTCTTGATATCTCGAGCTTCAGTTCTCGGTTTTCTCTTCTTAACGATGCGTAGTTATCTCGAGGCGACATAGCGGCACTCGGGACACCGCTACTTATTTTCTGGGACAAGAATCCATCGCCACTGCTCCCACACAAGGCATTCTTTAACCGTAGCTGCTCGAAATATAGTACCTTAATTGCCATTTGTACTGGGAGTCGCTCGTTTTGTGCTGCATGGTTGGTAGCTTCTTGAGATAGTTTTTGACAGTCTATGAATTTGCATAGCTTCTTGCATTCATGATCACTTAGCATTGGATGTGCCTGTAAGTACATTATTTGATTATAGTGTATAGTGCATACATATTTTGATGTATTTATGAACTGAAACTTAGTAACTTACCTTTAAGTATATATCAATTGCTCTGTAAAGACCATCATCGATAACCCGAGCGTAATCTGGTAATGTTTCGATCATAGCAATGAATTTCTGCAAACTTAGATAAGGATCAGGTGCGATTTCAGCTAAATACGAATCGATAAGCCGTCCTACTTTCAATAAAGAACCATGGCCTAGAGAAGCAAGGCCATCCGACTCGTATCCACCACTGTCTTCATTTTCTTCATCTTCGATTTGCTGTAAGAAATTTACGACTATTTGGTGGACAGTATCAATGTCAAAAGAGAATCTCCGGGTCGGAGAGATGGTATAAGCAAATCATCAAGTGAAACCATTTCTAATCTAAAAGCTATTCTCCTCTCAAGTTCAAGCCTACAAGCAACTGTTGCTTCTACCATGATTGCCATCCTAAGCATCCCAAATAGGAAACTCAATGGAACATTAGAGCTTTTCAATGTTGGTAAAAGATTTACAAGGGCTTCCACTATTGTCTTTTGCTCATTTTCTGTTGTACCGGAGTTCGAGTTCGGTCTTGCCGGGTTCCAAATTTGACATTTTCCGATACTTTTCAATGATATTTGAGCATAATGCATCAATGATTCCACTATACTGTCTGGTCTAACACCTATTCTTGCCATGGAAGTGATAACCTTGTGATAATAATCAATTCTAAGGACTGATAGATCCTCAATCCACCATTCCATACACCGGGTTTTAAGTTCCGTTGATTCGCCGTTGCAATCTAAAGCGGATAAACCGGACACTAATTGCTCTTTACATGCATTCATAGCAATAGCTTCCACACATGTATTTATAATTCCCAATTCCTCAACTATTGGAGGGAGATTCTCGCAAGTACAGAGTACTTCAACACATTTCTCAAGACTTTGAACTACAACATCATTCAAGTAAACTTCGGTTCGGGCAATAAGGTTTTCTTCACGGTAATCTTCACTCATTTCCAAATATTCGGCCGCACAACGTAAGAGGGCGGCGTTTGCGGCAGTGATCTCGAAGTTCATGCCGTAACAAAACTTCATGGCGAGCTCGAATGTGTGTGGTCCACCCGGAAAATTAACCAGTTCTAGTTTTGAAACATTGTAATCTTTTCCATCAGCAACCATTTTTCGAATCTTTCCACTTCGAGATACCAATGGAAACTTAAGAATACAAAAAAGAAATTAAAAAAAATTTCAATTCAATTGCTAATTTGATGTAAAGAAAAAAAAAGAAAAAGTGTTACCTTATGAAGTAGAAAGGATTCTCCATCAACAGTAATGGTGATGTCCCCTGCAACATCTGAAAAGATTCTGAAACAACAAATTCAAGTCAGTAATATGACATAGTAGGTTGTACTAAGCTACCCTTGTTTCAACTTTCACCAACAGCTTTCATTAAAAACCTATGGAGAAGACAAGAGATCTGTGTCTTAAACATAATAATTAACAAAAGAAAATGTAGTAATGATTTAAAGTGAAGAAGTAACATGATCATGTGAAGGTGTTAAGAAGACTTTGAGAGGAAGTAGAGATTTACCTAGTGGTGAAGGTGTTGGCAAACTTGGGTGCTTGGGAAGGATTGTTAGGACAAGACAGAGGGGTGTTATCTGAGAATGACACCATTGTTTTTTGGCTCTAAATTTCTTGGCTTTCAGGTCCCAAGCAGATGCATCCGCAGGGTGGTATGGAGGGAAAAGGAAACCAATGAATTACCTATTCCATACTCTACTCCTTGTATGTATGTATGTATGTATGTATGTATGTATTCTACATGATAGATATTACATAATGATAATAATGGAGATGGAGGGTGGATTTGCAAAATCCAAGCTTTTTCTTTTAGAAGCTGTGAGAATGAGCCTGACAAAAAACACAGGCTGTTCACTTTTCTCACCTTTTCTCAACAATACAAAACAAACAAATGTTCTCAGACTGAGTGCAACGACCATGGCAACAGTAGTTGTATTGTCTTGTGTGGTAATAGAAAAGGGAGGAAAAGAGGCCATTTCTTAAAAGTCGCAACAAATTATAAGTTTCCATGTTTACACTGCTTACGTTATCCCCTTTATGAGCCCCATCACTAACACGCTCCCACTCCATACATTACTTTCCTTTTCCTTCCGTTTTCCCTTTTCTTAAAAGCAACTATTACTCACTTAATTTTTATAAGTTTTTTTTTTTTTTTTTGTGATTCTACGAAAAATTACATAATAGTTATTCAATTATTTTATTTTGCCTTTTCTTAGTCCCAAAAACATGACGTGTCAAATTTTATATTTGGCATAATAGTAATTTAACTCTCAATATTTATACATTATGTTAATTTAGTCTTGATTCTAAAAAATTGACCATCAACATATATGCAGTGTAATTTAATCTAAAAGCTACAAAAATAAATTTATCAACTAAATTTAATAAAAAGATTAAATTACATAATGTGTAAATATTGAAGGTTAATTTTTTTAAAATCAAAACTAAATTGTCATAATGTATAAATATTGAGAGTTAAAGTTAATATTATACCAATTTTAAAATTGATCCTATATGTTAGATTAAAAAGTAAATTGATTATTTCTATTAAAAAATTCATACATTTATATTGTTAAAAGCTAACATATAGCTGGAGCGTGGTATGCCACATGTAACTCATGTTAACGTATAGTGACTAATTTTAAACACTATAAATGGATGGAATTTATAACAAGATCAATTTATCTTTTAATTTAATATACAAAGATTAATTTATCTATTTTTTAAAATAGAAGAGACAAAATGTAATCTTTTATCGTATTTTTACCTTATTCCATAATATAAATTAAGATTAAATGTTTTCCTATTAGTCAAAGAAAATGAAAAAAAGTGAATGTGGAGTGGACCACCTTGGAATTTGGAAGGAATTTCAAAGGTAATTTGATAAATAAAAGGAAATCCTTGAATCTAAAGCTGAAAAGAAAAAGGCAATGGGCACGACAGGCACACAACATCAATTGGCACGGAACTCAATAAGCACCCAATTATTAACTTCACTATCATATACTTTGCAATTATTTTTATTTTTTAGGTAAATATGCTATTAGTCTCTTTACTTTTACAATATTTGATATTTAGTCCCTATATTTAAAAAATTAGAAATTAAGTCTTCCAATTGTCTGGACTTAAAATTTTCAGTCCAATCATTAAAATAGTAACTACTTTTTTTTGTTAAAAATTATCAATTTAGCATGTTGATCAAGTTGCCCTCATGTTAAATTGAAATTTTAATAGGAATTACTAACGACGATAATGATTGGACTAAGATTTTTAAATTGAAAGGATTAAATTTCAAATTCTATAAAGTACATGGACTAATACTACATTTTAACCTATTTTTTTATTTTTATTCCCTCCTCACCCTTCAATTGTTATTAATTGTTTGTTTCTTAGCTATGTTTATAATTTTTTTTGAACAATCTCGTTATACGCTCTGATTATATCTGTTCTTTTTGACCCAATATTTAGAACTATCCAAAGCTTCTCTCTAACCCATAAATAGGACAATAATGTACTTCAGCGCACTCGAACTTATATCCTCCTGTATTGAGAACAATACACATATCAATCGTGTTAAGACCCAATCGGTCATGTTTATAATAATTTGTGATAGGCGTTTATGTTAATATCTATAGTTATATGAGCATTTTTATTTAAGCAAGGAGTAATTTACATTAATGATTCATAAAATAGTACACATTTCCAATTTTAGCTAAAGTATTGGCTGCTGCATTTCCTTTCCTATTTTCGTGCTTCGTGTTGTGTAAAATGATAATAAATAAAGAATCAAATACAATATAATTACTTTTATTTAGAGGACCTGAGTTGAAATTTTAAAATTTTACTCTAAAAGAACTTATATAGTATAATTAATTTTTAAGAGGAGCTAAAATTAGAAATTTCCCATTTATTTAAATGATCGAAAGGTTTAAAATGAATGGTTTGTACTTAGCAAAGATTACTAGTAATATTTTCTCGATTTGCCCAAAGGAGGCCAAGGCCTGGGTTGCCCCCTTAGCTTCATCTCTACACACAACCTAATCACTAGATACATCAATTTCGTCATTGCCTAGGTAAAAAACTATCATGTCCCCCTAATGGAATTAGCCATGACAAAACCCATACAAATACTAGGCCTACTACAAGTAGAGGTGATTATGGGTTGAGTTATTTAGTCTGGCCCGACGGTCCGCCCGAAAAATGAGGAGGATTCGAGTAAAAATATAGGTTCGAAATATGGGTTTGGGCAAAAAAAGAGGCCCGTTTAGAAAACGGGCCAGGTCTCGGGTAAAACTTTTTTTGGCCCAAGCCCAGCCCAGCCTGACCAAATTATATTTTAAATATATATTTTATTTTTAATCAAATATACTTTTTAATTTTACATATTTTTTATTTGTTTTTTTATTTTAATATTTGTTTTAAAATTTTTTATTTAATAAAAAAAGCTAAAAAAATTTAATATGGGTCGGGTCTTGGACAAATTTTAGGCCCACATTTCAGTGGTAGTGCTCGAGCTTAGAAATGCCTAAAATTTATCTGGCTCGACCTGCCCAAACCTATGATCACTTCTACCTACAAGTTAAAAATATAGGTTGAAATATGGGTTTGGACAAAAAGTTTATCAAATATTTTTTAATTTTACATATTTTTATTTGTTTTTATTTTAATATTTGTTTTAAAATTTTTATTTAATAAAAAGCTAAAAAAATTAATATGGGTCTTGGACAAATTTTTAGGCCTACATTTCAGGCTGGGCCGTGCTCGAGCTTAGAAAACGGGCTTAAAAATTTATCTGGGCTCGACCCGGCCCAACCTATGATCACCTCTACCTACAAGTTAAGGTGGTGAATTAAGACGTAGTGATAATTTGAGTGTTTTATTAGCTTATTTGACTTGAGAGTTTTTACGTCATGTTTTCATAAGTAAATAAATTTTTAGGAAGTGATTTGAACAAGTAAGATCAACTTAATTTTGTGGGTAAGATTTGTGCTTATACTTTGTATTTACTGTGGCAGATTTATGGGCTAAGTTTAAGAAGATTAATTTTACTTTATTTTAGATAATTATTGGAAATAATTCAAAATATATATTTATATGAAAATTGAGAGTTTTACTTTATCAATACTGCGTGAAGAATATATATTTATATTAAAAACATAGTTGGACTATTATTAATGTAGTTTATCTAAAAATAAACTAAGTTCGTCTCAACTTTTTGCATTCAATTGAGCAAATTAACTAAATCAACCCTTAGATTGATGTTAATCGTTAATTTAATTGAATCGTAGGGTCACCACATCAGCACCAATCTCTGACATGGCATTGCCACATCAACAAAATAAAATTTTCAAAAATTTGAGAAAATGAAAATATTTTAAAATTGAATTTTGGAATGAACGTGGACAAATGGTTGTCTAAGTTCAATTGAATCTAGGCAACCATTTATCCAAATTATTCTGAAACTAAAAAAAAATTATTAAAAATTATAAAAATCATAAAATTTTAATGAAATAAATCTCAAGCTAACTAATCTATTATGAGACGGAAAAAGTATTACCCGAGGCGGACCCGTTTTCTAAACGGCTTTATTTTTTTGCCCAAACCCATTTTTTGGGCCTATATTTTTACCTAAATCCTCCCACTTTTCGAGCCGGACGATCTGCCAACTCTAACTCAAATTTACCATATATAGTTACAATATTTGCCTTATTGTGAAAGCTTGCTTATTATTGTTATTGTCTAGGATTCTAATAACTGCTCGATAAATTAGTCTATGTATATTAGATTAAAAAGTAAAATGATCATTTTATTAAAAAAATTATCAATTTCTATTGTTAAAAATTGGTCACTATACCTTAGCATTAGGTATACGTGGCATGTCACATGTTACTGTCTAATTATTCCATCAACATGCCAGTTTTTGACAGTATAAATAGATGAATTTTTTAACAAAAAAATTAATTTATTTTTCGATTTAATATATAATGATTAATTTATTTTTTTAAAATATTGATAATACTTTTATCAAAATAAATCATATGATGTAAACTCTAAGGAGATATGGAGATGAATTGGTGATTAGTGGCATACAAATTTGGTTGTGGTTTCCACTTTCCATCATTATGTGTTAAGACTTTTCTTTCATGATATGATATAAATTGTTTGTGGTAAGGCATGCATTAGACTTTTCTTTGGGTTTCCAAGAGGATTGGACATTAGGAAATTAATGAATGTGCATGCAACCAGGGACGAAGCTAGAATAATATTTTAGGGGCGGATAAAATTTTAATTTTTTATAGTTTATATCTTTATAATTTGTAAAGGATTAAATCAATTTTTATAATTTTAGGGGGAGCCAAAGTACAATTTTGCCTTTATTTATTTGAATTTTTTAAAAAATTTAAGGACTTAAATAGTAATTTTATATTTTAGCGGGCCGGGGCTCATGCCAGCCTCCCGGGCTTCGCCCCTGCATGCAACTCAACAAAAACTTTAATTCAATTAGATATAATGATTTATTTGGTCCTCTAATTTTATAAAAAAATTATTTTAGTCATCCATTTAATTTTTCGGTAGTCCATGTGCATGAGATGTTAGCAAGTAATTAATTTTAAAAATTAAAAATATTTAAATAAATATTTTTGTATAAATTTTATACCTTTTAAATAATTTTAAATTTTAAAAATTAATTAATTCTTGATGTAACATCTATGTGCCAATCTACGTGTATGCCATGTCAGCATAAGTTAACAAATGTTAATTTTTTTTTTTCATTTATTTTGGTGTGATTTGACAAACAATATAATTTCAAAGATTCAAAGAGACAAAAAAAAAATTAAATAAAGGACTAAAATGATTTTTTCTTATAAAATTAGAGGACCAAATATAACATTATGCCATTAGTGTGAATGTTTCGTTTTTGTTTTTGTTTTTGCTTTTTAAATGATCCCATTTGCCATCTCCCAACGCATAACTGCTGAGGGTGGTTCCACAGCTCACATTTAATGTACCAAGGAGATAAATTAAATTTAAAGAGCAAATTTTGAGGGTGTTGGCTCCCATAGCCGCCCCCTTCTCCTATATCTCAGGCATGAGGTGATCATGTACGTAATGATGATGTTGAATCTGCATTAATTTCAACAACGAAATGCTTTGTTTCTATCCTCTCATTACTTGGATCATACGTTGCTCTGTCTGTTTTTACATCACAGAGGAGATGATTTTTAAAGAAGAATATATTAGTAGTCTTTATATATCAGATAAAACAGAGGTGAAGCCAGGCGCTGGCATTAGTCCGGCCTCCTTTAAAATATAATTTTTTTATTTAAACTTTTAAAATTTTTTAAAAATTTTAAATTAATAAAAGTAAAATTATATTTTGACCTCCTTAAAATTATAAAAATTTGATTTAATCATTTATAAATTATAAATATAAAAAGTATAAAAAAATTAAAATTTCATCCATTCCCTCTAAAAATTATCCCGCTTCTTCTCAGATAAAAGAGGAAATTGGTCTTAAAAAAATTATTCAAAATTTATCGTTAAAAATTGATGCTTCTTATATGCTAACATGTCACCATTTAGTTATTCCGTCAATCACACTAATTTTAATGTATAATAATAGAAATAATAGGTATTAACATCAGTAAGATTAAACTAATTGAGATGATTTACCATTTTCAAATTGAATAATAATAATAAAAGCTTGAAACTTTTCCATCACGTAACCTATTCTTGTTATTGTTTTTATAAATTGACTATTATAAGGTGGTGAATTGCTTGAAAAAAAAATCAAAATCTCAATAAATGATTAATAAAAAAAAGTTATTCAAACTTTTAATTAATATAAAAAATAAAAATAAAAACTATCCAATCACGGTAATGGTACGGACATATATCCTTAAACCTGAACCTTCAAGTCAATTCAATTCTTTTGACTTGACCTTAGTTTTTAAATTTTGCAATTAAGTCCACTTAGGTAAATTCGTTTTGGTCCCTGATCTTGAAAAATATAAAAGTTTAATAACGTGACACTTCGAGATTGTGTTAGATCATTACTTTAAAATTAAAAGATATATAAATTTTTAAGTGATGACGTGCTACAATTTTAGAACCAGATGTGTGGTTGAACCAATCAAACATTAATTCTCGATTCAATCGGTTTAATCGGTTTATCTTGGTTCAACCTATTCAACTAGTGGCTTTGTTCTAGTTTATAATATTTATTGGTTTTGAGCAGCTTTCGATTCTTTTACCGGTTGACAGAAAAAGTATAGTATCAAAGTGAATCCAATTACAAAGTTTAAGGGCAAAATATTATATTATCGTTATGTATTTTTGAATGGTTTGTAGGAAGCTGTAAGAGGAAGGCAATGTCGACTGTATTTTTATAATATTAATGAGAAGCAAGGAAATATCTGAATAAGATAATGTCTAAACTAAAAAATGTGTCTTGACGATTTTATGATTGCTTAAATGAGGATGTGCAAACTATGACAACAATGGGGTTTATGAGGAAAAAGTCAACCCATCTCCATCATCATTCATTATTTCATTGTGTTTTATACAGCTGCTGGTCGTCGACCTAAAGCGACTTCCCTTTCCTTCCTTTTCTTCCCTCCTAGCTACTACTAAATATAGAAGAGTAAAAGGTAAGTCAAGTTTTTTCATTTTTATTTTCTGGGTATTGTTAGTTTTTGTGTTTCTGTAAAAATATAACTTTTGAGTGTTTAATGATAGTTGAAGTTGACAGGTTATGAAGAAGATGATGATAAGAGTGAAGGAATGCTTATTGGCCTTGTGGCTATGGTGTGGTTGTCTCCTTCTTCTTGCTTCTGATCAGTCTCCTGTTACCGATCCTTCTGAAGGTCTGAGTTATTATTCGTTTTCATCCCCTAATTTTCCATCTTTTCAGATTCCTAGTTGTTCACACCATGAATTATGTGTATTTGTATGTCTGTATCAACACTTTTTCAGGCTAGCTCATCTTGATTGAATGTTATATTACACCCCAAATTGCTCTAAAGCTACATCTTTAACATTCTTAGTTGTTCACAACATGAATTATATGTTTATGTATGTGTGTCTATATCGACACTTTTTCATGCTAGCTCATCTTGATTGAATGTTATATTACACCCCAAATAGATCTAAAGCTCCATCTTTAAGGTTCCTATTGTTCACACCATGAATTATATGTATATATGTTTATATCAACACTTTTTCATGCTAGCTCATCTTGATTGAATGTTATATTACACCACAAATTGATCTAAAGCTACATCTTTTAAGATTCCTAGTTGTCCACACCATGAATTATATCCTTTCTAGCTCATCTTGATTGAATATGATATTACATATATAAATCAAGATACTGGTATTGTGTCATCCTTGTTACTGTTTGGGATTGAGTTTATTTCTGTTCTATGACTCAGCATATACATGTTCAATTTCCGAACTGCAGTTAGTGCGTTGCTTGTGGTGAAGGAGCAGTTGGTTGATCCCTTGAACCGTCTCAGAAAATGGAACAAAGGGGACCCTTGTACATCCAACTGGACTGGAGTTGAATGTTCTGATCATCAAGGCAATGATGGATACTTACATGTTGAGGAACTGTGTGTTTTCTCTTTCCCACATTTACTTTTCTCTTCATTTCAGCATTATCCATTTTATTGATTATATATATATATATATATATAAAAGTTGTAGACAAAGTTATGTTTAAGTTTGTTCTGTAAATTGATGCAGTCAGCTGCAAAATATGAATCTCTCTGGAACTTTAGCACCCGAACTTGGCCAACTTTATCATCTCAAAATACTGTGAGTTGTGAAATAAAGTGCATGTTATGTTGTTAACCATTCCTGATAAATTCCAGTTGTACTAACACCTTTTCTTTGAATTTCTTGAAGAGATTTCATGTGGAATGATTTGACGGGTAGTATACCCAAGGAGATAGGAAATCTCTCTACCTTAACACTCCTGTAAGTTAGATTTCTTATGCCTTCTTCTTCTCTTAAATATAGGGATTAGAGTCAGAAAAGAATATATATATATATATATATATTTAGTTTTAACTTTCTGGGTGGCATTATGTTTTCAGACTCTTGAATGGGAACAACCTCTCAGGTTCTTTGCCAGATGAACTTGGCTACCTCCAAGAACTGGACAGATTTCAAATAGACCAGAACAACCTATCTGGTCAAATACCAAAATCATTTGCTAACTTGAGCAGTCTGAAACATCTGTAATTGAATCAACAAGCTAAATTCTATTTCAACTTAATAATGAGGTTAACACTTCTGTGGATATTTATCTGCTCGTTTGTAATGTGCAGCCACTTCAACAACAACTCACTTAGTGGTCAAATTCCCCTTGAGCTGTCTCTATTATCCACTTTGCTTCATATGTAAGATCATATAAAACATGCTCATGTCTATATTTATCTATATGTGTTTGGGGTGAGTGATTAAAATTAAGAATTCCAATTCTCTGCAGGCTTTTGGATACTAATAACTTATCTGGATATCTTCCATCAGAGTTTTCGAACTTACCAAATTTGCGCATACTGTATGTGTCTTTTCTTTAATAATCTTTCTCGTTATGTGATTACTTGTGGATTCCTTATCTTCCAGGTTTAACTTACTACTTATTGTGCTCTTCATCTCTGCAGTCAACTTGATAACAACAACTTTAGTGGATCTGATATTCCAGCATCTTATGGGAACTTTTCCAAATTAACAAAATTGTGAGTGTTAGTAAACCATTTACTTAGCCTTGCAGTTTATTTAGTGAAACAATTTCAGTGCTATGCTTACAAAGGTAACTATTCATTGTGCCACTCAAGATTTTAGAAAATCATAGGGACCAAGCAATAGAGTACTGATTCTGTATACCTTCTTTGTTTGTCTTTTGTATTTAATGCACTAGAAAAGATCGTACAAGCAATATGTTGCATGATCTGTTTATGAGTACTGATTCTATATGATTTCTTGTGGTGGTTTTCAGAAGTCTTAGAAATTGCAGCTTGCAGGGAGCAGTTCCTGATCTTAGCAGGATATCGAACCTTAGCTATCTGTATGTCAGGATTACTGTTCAAATTATTGTGTGATCTACATTAATATCGTTTTTTTAATGCCAAAATTTCCATCGTGATGCGGCCAACAAACTTGACTTCTATTGTTGTTGCTGTATTCATGTGGCAGGGATCTCAGCTGGAATCATCTTACTGGACCTATACCATCAAATAAGCTTTCTCAGAATATGACAACCATGTAAGTGAATTGCTAATTTGAGCTTAACAATTGTTTTGTTTCAACTGCTTCAATCTGGATTTTTCCCACTTCATCACTGGAGGATAGATTTAATCTTGTGAAATTACTTTCTGTTGCAAGGAAGACAAATTCCTGATAATAAATTACTTCTTGTTAATTGCAGTGATCTTTCATATAACCAACTAAACGGATCTATTCCTGGAAGTTTCTCAGACCTTCCTTCACTTCAGACCCTGTGAGATTCTATATGCATGCTAAAATACTCCTATGTATATTTGCAAAGTCTAGAATCTAAATGCTGGTTTATTGCAGATCACTACGGAATAATTTCGTGACAGGTCCTGTACCTACCAACATATGGCAAAACATGTCCTTCGATGCTAGTGCTAAGCTTAATATGTAAGATCTTATACCATTATACTTCATTGACAGACTATGTATTCATGCTTATTGCAAACATATCGCGATTACTAAAATAGAATTCATCGGTAATAGCTTTCCTTTACTTGTCAAAATGCAGTGATCTCAGATACAATGCATTCTCAAGGATTGAAGGAAATCTTAATCCTCCAGTGAATGTTACCCTCAGGTAAACTTCTTATTTCACTAGTATCATGCTATAACTAGGTCAGCTAATGGTTTAATAATTCAATTTGATCATTATCAGATCTCGAAACTACAATAGCATCCCCACAAAATTCTTCAAGATTTGACAGTTGACTAACCACACTTACTGCTAATGCAATGTTAAATTCATCATAAGCTAGAAATGGCTCATAATTTTAATGACATGCCCTGTTGTTTCTTTTGTATTTTTCAATGCATCCTCATTGGTTAACTGGATTTCATCTTAGTCTTGTAGCATAATTTCTGTCTTCCCACTTATATGCCTAAATAATTTCCATTCTTTTGCTACCGTTTGTAGTAAGGAAGTATTGACAGATTAACAGAAAGAATACCATCCCTTTGTATGAATTTGTCTTTAATTTCTTCTGTCAAATCCTTATAATCTTAGCAGTTTTTATTTAGGCTTGGAGGCAATCCTGTCTGCCGAAATGCGAACTCATTGAATATAAGCCTGTTCTGTGGATCTGAATCCGGAGAGGATGACATGCGAAACTTAAATAGGTCCAAAATGGAATGCAAAAGTCAATCATGCCCCATGGGCTACGAATATGTCCCAGCATCTCCCGTTCCATGTTTCTGTGCCGCTCCTCTTAGAGTCGGATATCGTCTAAAGAGCCCCAGTTTTTCTTATTTTCCTCCATATATCCGTCCTTTTGAGGTGTACTTGACTAGTTCTTTGAACTTCAGCCTATATCAACTGTATATTGATACGTACGTTTGGGAAAAAGGACCACGTCTAAGGATGTATTTGAAGCTTTTTCCTAGTGTCAATAGTATCCCCAATAATACTTTTAATGAAAGCGAAGTTCGGAGAATCAGGGACATATATGCATCATGGTCTTTTCCTGGTAGCGACTTCTTTGGACCATATGAGTTGCTCAACTTCACTCTACTAGGACCTTATGCAAATAGTACGTACTTCATTTCACATTTCTCGATACTTGATGGAAGATATGCTTTACAACAGTCTCATATTGTATATTGTATATTATTATTATTTTATTATTATTATTATAGATTCATTGTTTGATCCGTTATTGCTGTAGTTGACTTTGGGAGTGAAAATAAGGGTATCAGTACGGGCATTGTGGTAGCGGTTGTAGTCGGGGGTGTTGCCTGTGCAGTTGCAACGTCTGTTATCATAACAATTCTAATGAAAAGAAGATACGCTAGACACCACCGTCCAGTGTCAAGAAAACGCTTATGTAAGCTTCTTACTAGTTAAGATTTTTTTTTCCCACCAACGATACAGCCTCCAATTATCACTAGAAAAAGAGTCCCTAAATTTATTGTTACACTGTGCAGCTACAAAGGCTTCCATGAAAATTGAAGGAGTGAGAGACTTTACATTTAAAGAAGCGGCACTTGCTACTGACAATTTCAATAGCTCAACTCAAATTGGACAAGGAGGATATGGAAAAGTGTATAAAGGCACTTTATCTGACAAAACAGTTGTTGCCATAAAACGTGCAGAAGAAGGATCATTGCAAGGACAAAAAGAATTTTTGACAGAGATAAAGCTTTTGTCAAGGCTGCATCACCGGAACCTGGTTTCACTCGTTGGATACTGTGATGAAGAAGGGGAACAGGTATATCCTTCTTGTCCTAACCCCTAAGTACCCGTATTATGTCGATTATGCGTGTGAGTCTGCATGTGCATTTTGTTGGTGTCCTAAGGAGGGCCTTTATCAACTTTTAGGTACATAACGTATACCTAATCAAAGATATAATTCATACGCTTGGGTTATTGGTGCATTTGCAGATGTTGGTGTACGAGTTCATGCCCAATGGCACCTTGAGGGACTGGCTTTCTGGTATGAATTTTCCAGGATTCATTGCTGTACAAGTCTTATATCAGGCTCTTACTTGCATCTTTGCTATTGATGAAAGTTCGTTTAGCTCATCAGTATGTTGATGCAGATAATGTTTTCAAATTTTCCTATCATTTAAACCATGATATATGCAGCTAAAACTAAAAACACCCTGAATTTTGGAATGAGATTACGTATTGCACTGGGTTCAGCGAAAGGAATTCTTTATCTCCATACTGAAGCAAATCCTCCAGTATTCCACCGAGATATCAAAGCCACCAACATTCTTCTGGACTCCAACCTTAATGCAAAAGTTTCTGATTTTGGTCTCTCACGGTTAGCTCCAGTCCTGGAAGAAGAAGGGACTGTGCCGGGTCATGTTTCCACGGTTGTGAGGGGAACACCGGTAAGTTACCTCTGTTTAGCATGTAAGACTCCTTGAAGATATTGCAGGAAAGGTTGCCTTACAATTAAGAGTGGGAATAGACAGTGAAATATATAGCTAAGAGGCATCTTCCCTTCATACATTATACTTCCACCATTTCGGTTGTAGTGTTGGTTAAGGATAAAGTTCAGATTGTATTGAAAGAGTTAAATTGCATTTTGCCCCCAAATAGGCAAATTAACCCCAATATATTAGATCAAAGAGCAAACCGGTCCTATTAAAAATTTCATGTACTGTTACAAATTGGCCCCTGTAGGTCAGAATGAGTTACACGTATAACTATTTGATTATTCTATCAGTCTCGGCAGTCTTTAACGATAAAAATAGATGAAATTTTTAATAGAAATTATCAGTTTGCTATTTGATCTAATCTACAAAGACTAATTTACACATTTTTTGAGTAAAAAAGATAAGATGCAATCTAACTCTTAATACAAAGACTTCCATGATATTTTTCCAATTGTATCCCTTGTTTTAGAAATGAACTTAACACATATTAGTGGCAATTAATACTGCATTTCTGAGTTTTTACTTGAGTGCGCTTTTGTTGCATGCAGGGTTACCTTGATCCAGAATACTTTTTGACACATCAGTTGACTGACAAAAGTGATGTTTATAGCCTCGGAGTTGTTTTCTTGGAACTGTTGACGGGTATGCATCCAATATGGCATGGCAAAAACATTGTCCGAGAGGTACTTTCATAGCTGCAACAGCATTTGTGATGCATGTTTTACAATTGATAAAAGTATCATGGAATACGGGTTAAATTGCATTTTATTTTTCAATTTAAATATAACAAATTAATCCATGTACATTAACTCAAAGAGCAAATTGTTCTTTTTGTTAAAATTTCTATCAACTTCTACTGCTAAAATTAGTCCCAGTTTGTCAACGTGAAGTATACGTGGCATTATCTTTGTCTGGTTGTTTCGTAAGCCACACTAATTTTTAATAGTACAAATAGATAAAATTTTTAACAAAAAAGCTAATTCATATAGGAATTAATTTACTCATTTTTTTTAAAGGGGACAAAATGCAATCAAAATCTTAGCATATGGCCCCCATGATACATTAACCTTTACAATTTTCATTGATGTTGTGGATGCTAAAGCTAGTATAATACAAAACTCAGGTGAAAACAGCACACGAATCAGGGATGGTATTGTCTATAATAGACAGTAGAATGGGTTGGTATCCAGCTGAATGTATGGAGAGAATGGTAAGTTTAGCGCTGAGTTGCTGCAATGACGAGCCAGACAAGCGACCGTCTATGTTGGATGTGGTGAGACAACTAGAATACGTACTCAAAATGATGCCGGAAACTGATTCGGTTTCAACATCAGCCGAGTTGGTTCAATTATATTCAGGCAAGTCATTGACGTCGTCCTCGTCGTACTGTGGCACTAGCAGGGAGGTATATGCTTCGTCATTTTATGTGACAGGGAGTGATCTTGTTAGTGGTGAAATTCCTTCCATTGCACCCCGTTGACAGTGATAGGTGAACTTATTAGTACTATTATCTTTGTTAATAATATGTAAATATATACAACCAGTTTCGATTTTTCTTCATAATATAATAGAGGACTGTAATGTGATAATCTAGGAATGGTTGGCTTTTCAGAATTATACAACAAAAATAGCCATTTTCCTTGAATGCATCAATTACATAATTTCTTATACAATATGACTCATATGGCATGTAAGTAAGGAATACATGTTAAATCCCATTATAGACAAGCAGAGGTGAAGCAATTTTTTTTTTCCTTTTTATGGGGTTGAAAGCTAAAATGCAATTTTAATTTTTTATTCATTTATATTTATAACATTTGTGAGAGGGCTAAACTATAACCCTTGCCCACGCCCTACCCCCCTCCCTTGTCTGCAACTGCATTTCCAACCCTTAATTTCTACAGCAAATGAACATCCATTAGATAGCACCTCATATGTTGGAACATATTTATCAATTTCACAAACTACGAATACAAGTTGAATAGAGTGTTGGATAATGTCATAAGATTCAACAAGCATCACTCGTTATAAAATGAGAATGAAAATCTAATAATAGATTATGATAAAAAATACTCACTAGACTCCAATGGAGGGGAGGGGAAGTGAGACGAGAATGATGGATTTATTCGAGGTGTAGAGAGTGAAAATGAACCTGATATATATGTGAGTTTTATTGACTTAATTATCTCGCATGACAACACTAGCTAATAGATTGCAAGTTTGGGGGAACAAAATTAAGAATAATAGTGGGAGGGAAGTAAAGCGGTTAACCAGGAGATTGGAGGAACTGAACTGTGATGAGAAATCGGAGAATTTGGGAGAAATTGTCAAGGGCAAACTTCACTTGAATATGGAGATGGACTAGGAGGAGAAATATTGGGAGCAACGTGCAAGAGCAAATTGGTTGAAAATGGGGGAGAAGAATACTTCGTTTTTTAATAAATTTGCTTCATTAAGGAGTGCCAATCGAACTAGGGGTTTGCAAAGAAGGGATGGATCTCTTGCTACGGACGGTAAGGAGGTGGAGAGCATTGCCCGTGAGTATTTTTCAGATCTTTTAGCCACTAGAGGAATTGGAGACTTGGAACACATTCTTTTTGGAGTCAAGTCGAGTGTGTCGGACAACAAGCTTGATGATCATGGAAAGCAAGAGATGCATTGGTGTGACTGGATGTCTGTATGTGTGCTTGAGGAAGAAGGTGGCATGGGTTTTCATCATTAAAGTTCTTTTAATATTTGCTTTATTGGCCAAACAGGGTTGGCGTTTGTTATGTATCTTTACTAGCACATACTTTGAAAGCTAAATATTTTAAAGACTCTAATTTCTTGAACTCTAGTTTGGGAAACTTACCTCATTTTACCTGGCAGAGCATTTGGGCTGCGAAGGGTCTCCTTTCGAAGGGTCCAGGCTGGTGGATCGGGGATGGCCAGAAAGCTCCTATCTGGGATGATTTGACGATTAGTGTCAAGTAGAAGAACATACCTTAGGTCTAAATTGATTTGACGATTAATGTCAAGAATCAGAGAAAAGGATTATTTGCATTTTAGTTCGTAAATTCGTGACGTTCACGGTTGTCTCATGAAAAAAATTAAATCGTAAAAAAAAAACGGAATGAAAACTTTCGCTTGATGCACTCAATGCAAATAAAGAAAACCATATAGTAGCTATTTTGAAAATCTAATAACATAAATACGGTGACCGTTTTGTAAATTTTTGAAGTTAAGTACTAATAGTTGAATTTCAAAGTTAATTAGGTACCTATATGGAAATAGTTAATTTCGAAGTTGAGTTTTCTTTAAGTGAAAAAATATTCCCTAATATGATATGGTAGTGAAATGATAGTAGGCTAAATTTACTAAAAGAGCAGTGAAATTTCAAATCCAAAAAGTGATCCCTCACCTCAGCATCACCGATTCAAGGAGCGATCGGTAAGGCTGGCTGGGGGTTTCAGCAGCTGGAAACTGGAAAACAACGTGCTCACAATTATTATTAAATCCTTTTCTTTTATTTTATGTTATAGTCAGTGTTTATTCCTCTGGAACCCAATTGTCTCCTCTTCGCATTATCAACAGAAAAATTAAATAAATAAAGAAATCGTTGAAGATCGTTCCTTTTTTTGTTTGTTTGGAAGCGCTTTTGCATTTGGCCCGTAAGTTTCCTTCTCTGGAACTTTGGTTTTTGCCCCTTTATTGCAAAATTCAAGCCTTTTCTTTCCCACCATTAAATTTGCTTCACTCATTTTGTGTTTTACATAACTATTAGATACCAAAAAGGGTTGTCTTTGGCTTTGGGAATTGGGGAATCTTAAGGATCTTGCTTCATGTTAGTGTCTTTGATTGTTCATCTTATCAATTAGCTTGGGATTCTTTCTTGGGGGGATTTCTGTGGCAGGTAGCCTCTGCTGGATTGAAATAATTTTCAGATAACTATTTACGATTACTTTATGATAATATTTCACTTTAGCCTTGGATTACTTGTGAAGGATTTTTGTTGCAGATACATGAAAATTTTGCATTTTAATGTTGCGCAGGTGCGTTTCCAAACTTACTGCAGGATTGGCTTCACCAGGGGGATTCTATTTGATTAATAACATTCATTATTGTTGATAGATTTCTGGGGAAAAATTAGAGCAATGCTGTTTAGAGTCAAGCATCTGTTTCTCTCTTTGTTCTTCATCTTTGTGTTACTTGAATGCGCTACAGCAGATGGTCAAAGCGAAATTTCGAAAGGGATAAGATCTTCCCCCATTAATGTAGGCAGCAATGTTATAGATGGCACTGGTACGGAGAAAGTCATAAGTTTTAAGTATGACAACAACTTAATGAGTAACTGGAAGGGCAGTTACAGCAGAGTGTCTCTGTCCACAGTTGCCCTTTTGACACTAGCAATGGCTGCAGCAACTGGTTTAGGTGCAGTTCCATTTTTCTTTGTGGAACTCGATCCTCAGTGGGCTGGGATATGCAATGGAATGGCTGCTGGTGTCATGTTGGCTGCAAGTTTTGATCTCATACAGGAAGGGCAAGAACATGGTGCTGGAAGTTGGGTTGTTATTGGGATTTTAGCGGGTGGTGTTTTTATTCTGCTTTGTAAGAAGGTGATCACAATATCTCTTTATCAGTTTTTCGGTTTGTAGAATTATTTTAGGATCATTGTTACTTCTCAGTGAGTTTGGACTGCTGATATTGCATGCCATACACAATGCTGTCTTTTTAACTTGTAATTTGTCTTATATTTCTCCTATCATTTTTGGGTTTCAGTTTCTTGAACAATATGGGGAAGTAAGTATGCTGGATATAAAAGGAGCAGATGCAACTAAAGTTGTTCTTGTTATTGGAATCATGACACTGCATTCATTTGGAGAGGGCTCTGGTGTTGGAGTTTCCTTTGCCGGCTCAAAAGGTTTTACTCAAGGCCTTTTGGTAACTTTGGCCATAGCTGTACATAACATACCGGAGGGATTGGCTGTGAGCACGGTTCTTGCATCAAGGGGTGTTTCTCCACAGAATGCAATGTTATGGAGCATTATTACATCCTTGCCACAGGTACCTAGTCATGTTAATTCTGTTGTCAGGAGCATATCTGTCTGTATCAAAAGAAATTGGAACTCCCAAGATCAGGTTGAAAAAGAAACGTGGAAGAAGATATTGTGAAGTAGAAAAGTTGGTTAAAATTACAAACCAGGTAAATAACTTCAATGGAGAATAATTGTGAGCAGAAAATTAGTAAAATACCCACTTGTAAACTTTCAAGTGCATGCTTGATTTATATTGCAATAATGAAGGACTACTTGATTTTATCTGTTAAATGGGCAAGAGGAATGATACAAATAAAATATTAAGGTTGTTTGGGTACACCGATTGAACTTTTGTTCTTATTTGAGTATTATTTCTATGTAAAGTTAGTTTCTCAATTTGTTGTTTATTCCCTTTAATTTTTTTTCTTCAAAACATTTTTGCCAGCCAATAGTTGCAGTTCCTTCTTTTATGTGCGCCGATGCATTTAATAAATTCCTGCCTTTTTGTACTGGTTTTGCTGCTGGATGTATGATCTGGATGGTTGTTGCTGAGGTTCTCCCTGATGCATTTAAGGTAATTGTGATTCTTGCGCTTAAAAAATATATGTTTGAATCTTCAATCTACAATAATTTTTCTAGACCTTTTGTTCTATTTTGATTTGTATCCTATGAAGAACACTTCATTGGTTAGTTCACAGTTTACTATATAATGAACTTACCTAGCTATGGTAATGCATAACTACTACTGCCATCCTCTTCACTGTCTCTCTTCTGCAAAGCCTAAAAAGATATATAAAACAACTTTATTTGAACAGCAATTTGTAAATTGGAAAGATTAATCTTGTTCGACCATGTTTAAATTTTTTTTTTATGCTTTCTTCTTTGTTCTAGAGAAGTGATGTCTTCCCTTCTCCATCATTTTTTTAATAGGAAGCTTCTCCAACTCCAGTGGCATCAGCTGCTACGCTTTCAGTAGCATTTATGGAAGCTCTAAGCACTCTGTTCCAGAACTTTACTCATGACTACAAGTGAGTTAACTGAACTATTGTTTGTTGAGAAGAATGCATGACCGGATATTACATCATTGCATGAGTAAATACGGCTTCTTTGGGTTTCTTTTTGCTTGATATATGGGTGTGTTGCCCTTGATACAACCTGGCCATCTGCTTTTGTTCTTAAATGCTGCCCTACTCTTAGTTGTTATATTGTGATTTCATTTTAATTTGTCTCATTGACTAAATTCTACTGTTTTAAATTTCCAGTTCTGAGGATGCTTCTGGCTTCTATGTTTCATTGCTTTTTGGCCTTGGACCTTTACTGGGTGGCCTTGTGCTTGTTGCATTTGCTCTTGCTTTCCATCTTCAGCATGCCCTTCTCATGGGTACTGCATCTGGCATTGCCTTCATCCTTGGTGCCTGGCGACCGCTGCAACTACTATTGTCTTTCAAAATGGGATTCTTACCACTTATGTTGCTACTAACTGTAGGAGCTGCATTTGTCCATGTTTCAAGCTCTATTATTTTGTTGCTTGTTTGTAACAAAAGAAGTTCTTCCAATAACCTTCCTACAGTGACAAGATTTCCAGTGAGTATTCTCACTCTCCAGTCATTTTTAGCGTGTGGAGCTGTGGCTTTTCATGCTCTGGCTGAAGGGCTTGCACTAGGAGTGGCTGCACCAAAAGCTTATGGACTTGGCCGGCACATGGTCCTTCCTGTATCCCTTCACGGGCTTCCACGTGGTGCAGCAGTGGCCAGCTGCATCATTGGAGCTACTGGCAGTTGGTATGGCTCTCTTGCAGCAGCTGCTCTAATTGGCTTCATAGGCCCGATATCTGCAATTGGAGCAATATTGGCAGGAATTGACTACAGTGGTCTTGACCATGTGATGGTTTTGTCCTGTGGAGGATTGATCCCATGCTTTGTTAGAATAGTTCAAAGAGCAGTAAGGTTAGATATCCGAAAAAGCAGCTGCGGTCTTGCTGTTGGAGTCGGTTTTGCTACTCTTTGTTTAGCATGCACCAAGTTGGTTTGCTTGCATACACCTTATTGCAATTCTGCTCCGGAGGCTGTCAGATAAGATGATGGTGCTTTGAGTATGGCCTTTGCATTAGTTTTTACGGGTCGGTTTAGTTCCACAGTCATGAAGGGAAGGACTCAATAGGATTTATAGTTCAACATGAGAGGATGGGGGTTTCATTCTATTGTATGCTTTAGTTTTAATCATTCTTACAGACAAGGGGATCCCTAGGCATTGCTCGTTTGGATTTTCATTTGAGAGCCCTTGGCTCTAACATTTTAAGAATGTTTATATTGATTGACAGACAGACAGACAGAGAAAGTGTTCATAGATTCTCCCACTGGTGAATACAAAAAAGTTCCCTTTTCTTTTTGTTCTTTATTAAGGATATAGTAATATGTATATATATGTATCTATATATAATTCTCAAATAGGGTAAAAGAAGAATTGAAAGATCAAGAAAAATCCTGCTTTTCATTTCCAAGGCTACTATTTGCTGCTAAGCATCACTGTCCAAGTGAGTTCAATTCAAGGAAGACACTTTCTACAAAAATCACTAAGAAAATGCAACAGAAAACATCTCAACCACCCTCATGAATTATGACATTAAATCCGGAGACAGACTTGGATCTTATTCCAAACATTATGATCACATGCTACATCCTAGTTACAGAGATAGGCAGAGAAAAAGCTACGACAAAAAAGTAAACAGAAGGGGAAAAAATCACTTAAAAGTCGACTGATTGTTGTCCAAACTGTCACCGTCCACCAACTTCTCCTCCTTGTCTATGTTTGGTGGCTTCTGTTCAACACTCTGAGACCCAGTAAATTTTGCTAGTATTACAAATGTCATTCCTCCAAGTACATTATTTAAGCATCTCAGAACCACCACTGATGACTTAAATGCCAGGGGAGGAAGTCCCTTAGCCAACAAAAACTCGACCCCATTCAAGGTTTGGTACCTCAAATTGCTGCTGACCCCCATGTGAGTAGCCCAAGTGAAGGCATTCAACAAGGTAGGAGGTGGCTTGTTAGGTGTTTCAAAGCTGGGATCCATTTTCTTCCTCATCATGATCAACCCATTTGAGATTGCAGTTCCAACAAGGCCTGCAGCAAATCCAACAGCAGCAAACACAGCTCCTTTATAGACAAAAGTCCCAAAACGGTTCATTAAGGTATAAGCACCTGGTTCAAACATATGACTTTGTGGACAATTTGCAAAGATGGAAGGGAGACTTGAAGATGATGCAGAAGCCGTTGGTGCTAAAAGATACATAAGAAGGAAATTCAAAATTGAACCCACAACAAGAGTTGAGAAAACGAAGTCGAGCTCATTAAGACCAAAATTAGGACGTGAAGCCATGTCTCCAACAACACAAGCACTAACACCCACCAATTCTTCCATTAAAACCTTGAATGGGAACTGAGGATCTGCTGCAACCCTGTCTCTCCATCCACTTAGAAGAAGATCCAAAATGCCAAAGCGCTGCCATGGATCATCGTTGGAGTTGGAACCGCCATCGCCTTTACCACCACCTCCGTTACCACCAACCCCATGGTTTCCGTCGTCTCCTCCGCCACATGAAAACTGAAGTTTGGGAATGGAAATCTGAGAAGGCTGAAACCGAAACGGTTGGTTTCGAGGGAAGGAAACAACATGGGGTGGTTGTGATTTGAGAGGGCGAGCACCGCTCCTGTTAGGGAATTGTCTCGTCAGGTCCGAGAAACGATACCGAGCGATGGCAGCCATCTGAACAATCGAAAATCAACTCTGCAAAAGAGTTAAACTAAACCTGCACGGATTGATTCTTTTTAGGAAATTTGATTATCGTGAAAAGAGCATAAGAGAACAAGGTTAGATGATGCAAGAAAAAAACAAAGAAAGTAAAGACAGAGATGGAGAATGCGAGAAATGTAGTTGAAATTTGAAAAAGGAATGCCCAGTGTCTGAGATGGTATATGTAGACACGGAAGTGGTTGGTGAAGACTGAAAAGGAAATAGGGTTGTATTGGGTTTTACTTTGAATAAATCATCTTCTTTTTTCAATTTGACGTGGTCCGACCTTAGCTCAGTTGGTAGAGCGGAGGACTGTAGTAGGAACGTTTCCTGTCTGAAATCCTTAGGTCACTGGTTCGAATCCGGTAGGTCGGATTAAACTTTTGCATTTTTATTTTTTTTGCCTTCTGACTTCCAAGTCTTTCCTTGGCAATGACAAACAATAAATAACAATCCATTTGATCGCCTTGTATTTATTTTTGATGATTTTGCATTTTTGCATTCTTACTTCTAATTTCCTTTGACAATAATAATAAATAAACAACAATTTATTATGTTGACTATTTAAGTATGATATTAATATATTTTATAGTTATTGAAGTCAAGTTGAATCTAAAATATGAGGTTAAAATTTTATTCAAATTCGCCTATATTTGTAAATAATTAACTTAAATCCATTATAAACTTGCTCATATTATTTTTAAATTTTTAACAAACATTTATATTATTTTAAATTTAATATTTAATAAATTTATATGTTTATTTGTTTATAAATTTTATATATTGTCAACTTAACATTTATAATATATATAAAAGGTTAAATTATGCTATTTAGTCCTTGTATTTTATGAAAGTTGTGAATTTAATCTCCTTAATTTGGTAATTTTTAATCGCTATACTTTTCAAATTTTAAAATTCCAGCCCTCATCAAACAATTATTGTTAAATTTATTAAGTTTTTTAATTTTTAAAATCTGATGGGACAAACATATTGTCATGTTAGCTCGTTTTTTTCACGTTTTACTTACAAAAATTCAATTAATGGGTTAACAATGACATTTGCGTCAATATTGAAATTTTAACTTTTGAAAAAAGGGCTTAAAATGATCCAATTGTAGAATATATACTAAATTTACAACTGTACACAGTATAACACTAGTAGTTGAATTTAACTACTATAATTTGGGTCAAGACTAAAATTTCAAAATTCAAAAAATATAAGGACTAAAATTGATTGAATTAAAGTATAGGGGCTAAATACACAACTTACATAAAGTACAGGGACTGATAGCAAATTTAACCTATATAAAAATAACATAATATAATATAAAATAAACTTTAAAAATGGGCGGATAGCCCGGCTCTTGAACCTACTTGTTTCCCGCAATTGAATTCCAGTTTTGTGGGTGATTGTGGCATGAAATGGCATCCAGGTCAGTACAGAATCCAAAATCCTGTCCTGAAGATATGAGATGGGAGGCAGTGCATCATAGTAACATATATTATTTATCATATGCATCTGCATACACTGCTTTCTGCAGAGGCTCCTACTTCAGAAGAAGAAGATCCATCTCCACAAAACAATAATATAATAAACATAACTTACATTTCCATGCTTCATTGATATAAATTTAGATTACAATGGAATAACATTAACAAACATGATCTTCTTGCACCACCCCTAATGCTTTGCTTGCAACACAAACAGAATGAATCCAATGGACTTACCTGACCAAACCTAAAATGGAATGTCCATTACAAAGCTCCCTAGCAATCACTTTTAGCCTAATCATTTCAAGTTGTCCTGAACTGATATGCTGGCTCTTGATAAAATCTTGTAACTCATCATTCTATATATGAGAATATCAAGTTCAGTAAAAAAAACGGAAAACAGTTCTGCAGCATAATAGTAAAGATGCCAAAGCTTCCAATAGATGAAGCCGCTTACACAAGAACAGCTGATAATTTTATGACATAATGGAGCATCAAGATGGAAGCATATATGAGAGCAACCTACAGCTATGGCTATGGCTAACAGACTTAGAAATATAATATTACAATACATACCCCAGGTTCCAGTAATTCTTCTATGCTTTCCTGAGCCTGTCCAAGCCTTATATGACAAAATTAGCAGAAGGGCTCAATCCACATAAGCGCAAGTAAGCACATGAAGTAATAGCAAGTTTTAGCTAGAAATAATCCTCATGCACATAACTCACCTTACTTTCCAAGATAACATTTTCTCAGTGCTTCATTAAGGATCAGGTACTAAAATATGATAAAATAGATTTAGAATGTTAAGTTCTTAACCATAAATGAAGGTAAAAGTTAAATACATCTTAGCAACTAGCAATGAACTGACAGATAGCCATTATATGAGCTATTTCGCAACCATCGGATTTCAGACAGGAAATAACATGGTCCCCATCTGTGTTACTTATGATGACCCATCGTCAAGTAAAGTATTAGAGACTAAATAAAAAATCTGTGGTTAGTGTTATCAACCAGAAGCCGAGAGGATTAAACTCATGTATTCACCATTTGACAATAAGGGTTTCATTTGGTGATACTTTGGCTATTATCCTTATTTTTTGAATTGAACTTAGCAACTAGAACCAAAAGCCATAGATTCGGAGAAGAAAAATATTATTCGAACCAACATATATGACTATGCATACACCATAACATATTGAAATGGGTCACCTGTAAAGGAACGGTGCATATAATGTGTGGCAATTTGAATGATACAAAATGCAACGAAGTATAAAAGGAAGTAGCAGGAAACTAAATTCATAATCTCTTTGATAGGTCTGCAATTTGAAGCAGAAAATAATTAGTGTAAGAACAGTCTTTGAAGCTCATTTGTCATACTAAAAAAGCAAAGAGAAACTACTACAAACTTCATTGTTTGTTTGTGATCTTTATGATGTCAGAAAACAGAGACTTCAGCATGTTATGATTCTCCTTTCCAACTTTTAGACACTCCAACTTTAATGGTGTTTTCAAAGAATTAAAAGCATAAAATAATCGCTTATTACACAAATTAACCAAACAAGAAATAAAACAATACCTCTTTAGTTTAGGAAGATTATCCCAGCTGCATAATCCAGTTCCAGAAACATTTGACACAATGTTTGAAGAAGCTATGGACTGGGGCTTCTATGCCACATCCTGTCGAAGTCACAAAATTCTTGGACATCATTCCACAGACCAGAAATATTTCTACGTATGAAGACCATTGTATATGTATGTATATATAAAACAGATGAAGCTATATAAACATATCAATGCATGGAAGCAGTATAGCGTCGACAATCAAATTAATCAAAGGACCACAATGGATATTAAGGTTGTGGAGCATGGATACTAAGCACAAGTAAAATAAAACAGATCCTCTATTTATAAAGCAACTCCTTTTCTAGGCTAGCTTTCATATTGTCAAACTTTCTTCTCAAGACTTCACTAAAACTTGGAATGCAATAAGCTTTCGAAAACCATAACTTAATAATCTCTTCGAAATTGAAATGCATCTGTGACAGATATAAATAGCACTTGAAGTAAAAGGGAAAAGAAAAGCACACCATAACCCAAACTATTATGATCACATGAACTATAACTTCAAACTGAGACATCTTGGATCTTATTACAAACATTGTGATCACATGCTACGTCCAAGTTACAGAGTCAGGCAGAGAAAATGCCAAAAAACAGCCAAGGATGAGAAAAAAACAAAAAAAGGGTAAAAATCACTTAAAAGTCGACTGATTGTTCTCCATATTGACACCACCATCCATCAACATCTCCTTCTCCTTGTCTATGTTTGCTGACTTCTGTTCAACACTCTGAGACCCAGTCATCCTTGCTAGTATTACAAATGACATTCCTCCAATTACGTTATTTAAGCATCTCAGGACCACCACTGATGACTTAAATGCAAAGGGAGGAAGTCCCTTTTCCAACACAAACTCGATCCCATTCAAGGTTTGATACCTAAAATTGCTGCTAACACCCATGTGAATGGCCCAGGTGATGGCATTCAACAAGGTAGGAGGAGGCTTGTTGGGTGTTTCAAAGGTAGGATCCATTTTCTTCCTCATCGTGATCAACCCGTTTGAGATTGCAGTCCCGACAAGTCCAGCAGCCAGTCCAACAGCAGCAAACACAGTTCCTTTATAGACAAAAGTCCCGAAACGGTTGATTAAGGTAAAAGCACCTGGTTCAAACATATGACTTTGAGGACAGTTTCCAAAGATAGAAGGGAGACTTGAAGAAGCTGCGGAAGCTGTTGGTGCTAAAAGATACATAAGAGTGAAATTCATAATGGAACCGACAACAAGAGTTGAGAAAACGAAGTCGAGCTCGTTAAGACCAAAATTAGGACGTGAAGCCATGTCTCCAAGAACACAAGCAGTGACTCCCACCAACTCTTCCATTAAAACCTTGAATGGAAACTGCGGATCTGCTGCAACCCTGTCTCTCCATCCACTTAGGAAAAGACCCAGAATGCCAAAACGCTTCCATGGATCATCGCTGGAATTGGACCCGCCACCTCCTCCTCTGCCACCACCTCCGCTACCACCAACCCCATGGTTTCCACCGTCTCCTCCGCCGCATGATATACGTAGCTTGGGAATGGTCATCTGAGAACATTGAAAACGGAACGGTTGGTTTCTTGGGAAGGAAACAACATGAGGTGGTTGTGATCTGAGACGGCAGGTATCAGTCATGTTAGGTGATTGTCTCGGCAGGTCCGAGAAAAGATACCGAGCCATAGCAGCCATTTGATGGATCGGTTCAGTGATTTGATCGAACTTGTTTCCTCAAAACTCAACTCTGCAAAGTGTTAAATCTAAACCTGCACAGAATCTTTCATTTTAAGTAAAAATTATTATATATGATTAAAAGAGCAGTTGAGAGAAAAATGTGACTAAGGTAACATGATGATGAAAAGGAGGAGCAAAGATATACAAAGAGAAAGCGAGAAATGTAGTTGAAAAGGGAATACCAGAATGTGAGATCGTATATGCAGAGATGGAAAAAGATGGTTGTTGAGCCTCGGGCGAAGAGTGAAAAATAGGGTTGTGTGGGAATTTGCTTTTAAATTCTGTTAATAAAATAAAAAGTTAATTTCTTACCGCAAAATTACAACCCGACCTTAGCTCAGTTGGTAGAGCGGAGGACTGTAGTAGGATGCCTTCTTGACTGATATCCTTAGGTCGCTGGTTCGAATCCGGCAGGTCGGATATTTTTCCAGTGAAACGTTATTTTGTATTTGGTGAAAATACCTCTCCAGTCCATAGCAATTTTAAAACATCGAGCTTGTAATCATATCAATCAAAATTTTGTATTTGGTAAAAACATCTATTAAGCCCCTCTTAAGATTGATATTGATCAAATTAGTCCCTCTCAAAATTTTAAACGTCAAGGCTAATTATATAGGTTGGATTTTTACCTTTTAAATCATGATTTTGTATTTGGTAAAAACACCTATCCAGTCCCTCTCAATTTCAATATTGATCAAATTGGTCTTTTTCAAAATTTTAAACATCAAAGTTAAATTTGTAATTATAGCAATCAAAATATATATATAATTGATGAAAAACATTAACATTATAGTTAACTGATAGGGATTAATTTATTTGAATTTTTGTGTGAGGGACTAATTACTTAATATCGAAATAAAGAGTTTATTACTTCCAATTATTTCCTTGAAGACTTATAACAGCCGCAAGATATGGAATACGATGGTTTGTAGAATTGGATGGTTGTAACATGCCATGGCTTCCGTAGTCATCTTAACTTGAATGCTTGCTTGCGTTCTGTAGATGCTTTATGCACAACCTCAATATCAAATTCCTCTAAAACCTGATCAAATTAGTCCCTCTATTTTTGAATGAATCACTCTAAAAGATTCAAATAAACTGATTAAAAAAATATAATTACTGTTTAACAAAGTTCATTAGCTTGTATGATTCTGTTTGAAATTAAACTGCTATTGAAAAAAATAATTTTTATAAAAAAAATTTGATTCATAGAGAAATTAAAATTAAATTGATCTAATCCCTGGGACCTACCAAGTACTTTAAGCCAAATCAAATGGTCCCAACATTTTGGAATACTGCTGCTACATTCATATGTGAAGACAAATATTCAAATTCCAGGCTCTATCGAGCCATTAAGAGATGGGTTGAAATGCTCTGCTAAATCCATCTGCTTCTCTAGCTCCCCATAAACCCAAGAGTATAATAGGCCCAACTCATAGATGTATTACCACCCCTGATGAGTTGCTTGCAACACAAGAAGTACATGTTATATTATTATTGCACACACCTTATAGCTACTAACACAAGAATGAATCCAATGAATGTATCGAGTCTTCACCAAAACTGACCTCACCAAACCTAAAATGCAAGAACCAACTTTCTATCTCTCTTCTGTTCAAAACACAAAAACAATGAAAGGACCATTACAAAGCTCCCCAGAGATATACTGGTTAGCCCAAATCATTTCAACTTGTGCTGGACTGATATATTGCATCAGATGAGAGGGTATGTCTGGTTTTGAATCCTGGGGGCAGGCAGTGTAGAAACAACTCAGATGATTTTATTGTTTAAACCCTCAGCGTCCTGTTTTGGGACGTTTCATTCCACTGCAATTAAAAGGAGAAACACTACCAGTTGGACCCGGACTTTCCTCTCGGAAATTCGAGTTCAGCATTGTCAGCTCACGCAACTGCTGCCTCTTGATAAAATCTTGTGACTCATCCTACATGTATGAATATCGAGTTTAGCAAAAGGAAATTAATGAAAAATAATTCTACAGCAGGTAAAAGTACCATGAAGGCCCCTGTAGTATAAGTTGAATTGTATTTTGTTCTCTTTACTCAAAAAAAGAGCAAGTCCCTATACCTTAGATCAAACAGCAAACTTGTCCTTCTGTTAAAAATTTATCCCTATATGTCAACATGATGTACACTTATCGCTATCTAGTTATTCCATTAGCCATACTAATTTTTAATAGTACAAGTGATGAATTTTTTAAAAGAAAAGACTAATATGCTCTTTGAACGAATGTACAATGACTAATTTATCAATTTTCTTGAGTAGAGGAGGTAAAAAACAATTTTTCTCCTAGTACAGAAGCCTTTTGACAGAGGAAACAGCTAATACAAGAAAGACCAGTAATGGAGTTTCAAGATGGAAGCATATATGAGAGTGATCTATGGGCTATGGCTGTGGATATGGCTAACAAATTTAGAAGATCGAAGATTGCAACACATACCACAGGTTTCAGTAATTCTTCTACAATTTCCTGAGCTTGTCTGAGCCTTATATCAACAAAATTAGCAGGTAAATCAGCTTCAATTAATATGTGGAGTGGATCATTGAGGTGCTCATAGCCAGATCTACCTCTGAGCTGCTCTTCCTTTAGATCGAAAAAGATGGTAAATTATTATCCAAACTATTTGATTTTTATGTCAAAACAAGACTACTTTTCCGGCTTTACCTTGTCTGGATCCTTTATTGATCCTTTGCCTCTGATGTATACACGGCAACCAGTAGTAGCTTCTACCCGCTTCAAAGAATTGCCTCTAGGGCCTAGGAGTCGTCCAACAAAATTGAACTAGCAAGTAAAGTATAAAAAAAAGCAGAGTTGAAACATCAAATACTCATAAAAACATATGTTTCATTCGATTGAATATGACCATACAGATAACAAACAAATTTTAATCTAATGTACTAGCAGTTTTCATATGAAGCTTACATTTGGATATGTATCGACAGGAATTTCAAGACGCAAAATTCTCTTCACATTATATGAACTAGGGCTTGCCGGTGCACCTTGCCAGTCCATTGTCATCCCAGGAGGTCCAGTTAGTCTCTGTCAAAATACAAAATATCAGAAGGCTCAATCCACATAACTGTAAGTGGCACATGAATTGATAACAAGTTTTAGCTTGAAATAACCACACTAACTCGACTTTCCAAGATAATATTTTCCCAATGCTTCATTAAAGATTAGGTACTAAAATGTGATAAAATAGTAAAAAGTTGAATACATCTTAGCAACTAGAAAGGATCTGATCAATAGCCATTATATTAAGCAAAGACTTCTGCACTTAAAGCATGTTATAGAATACCATTTGGACCCCATCTATGTTAAGATGGTTCATTGTCAAATAAACTATTGCAGACTAAATAAATAATCTTTTTGTTTAGAGTCATCAACCAGATACCAAGAGGGTTAAAAAGAAACCCAGATATTCACCATTTGAGAAAAAAGGCTTTCATTTAGTGATAATTTAGTGATAATTTGGCCTTTTTCCTTATTTGTTGAATTGAACTTTGCAACCAGAACCAAAGGCCATAGATTTGGAGGAAAAAAATATTACTTGCACTAACATATATGCCAATGGTAAAAGTACCATGGAAGCCCTTGCTTACGAGTCAAATTGCATTTTGCCTCCTCTATTAAAAAAATGGGCAAATCAGTCTCTATATGTTAGATCAAAGAGCAAATTAACCCTTTCTATTAAAAATTTCATCTTCATCCATTTGTACCGTTACAAAAGAGTGGTTGACAGAATAACCAAATAGTGACACGTGGCGTATCACATGTACCTCATGCTGAGGTATAAGGACCATTTTTCAACAGTAGAAATGGATTAAATTTTTAACAGAAGGATCAAATTGCTCTTTGATATAATGTACATGGACTAATTTGCTCATTTATTGAGCAGAGGGAACAAAATGCATTAGTGCAGGGGCCTCCATGATACTTTTACCTATGACAATGCATACAGAAAAACATATTGAAATGGATCACTTGTAGAGGAACAGTACATAGAGTGTCTGTTCTCGCAGTTTGAATGCTATAGTTTGCAATGAAGTATAAAAGGAAGTAGCAGGAAACTAACTTCATAATCTCTTTGATAAGGCCCGTGATTTGAAGCAGAAAATAATTAGTGTAAGAAGTGACTTTAAAACTCATTTTTCATAGAAAGAGAAATTACTTCAAACTTTATTGTTTGTTTGTGATTTTTATGATGTACATATAAAAGAAAATATTCAATTAACCAAACAAGAATAAAAACAATACCTCCTGAGGAAGACTATTCCAGTTGCTTAATCCAGTTCCAGAAACATTTGACATAATGTTTGAAGAAGCCATGGGACTGGGGCTTCTATGCCTCATCCTGTCAAAGTCACCATATCCTTGGTTGGACATCATTCCAGAGACCCTTAATATCTCTGCATATGAACACCATAAAATGAAGCTACATAAACATATCAAGGCGTGAAGGCAGTATAGCAATCACAATCAAATTAGAGAGACATAAAAGGATCACAATGGATAATGAAGGTTGTAAAGTATGGACATCAAGCACAAATAAAATAAAACAGATCCCTGTTAATTGAACATTTCAAGGAAAGCCTTACAAAAGCAAAAACTTTGCTAATGACAGTGGTAGTGGGGTAAACTAGGAGGTAAAGTATATAAACTTCTGTTTCGCATTAGAAAACTTAGCCAGCTAACAAACATTGCTTTAAGTACATGATCAAGCCAAGACCATCAGAAACGAAGAGAATATAGGTAATAGAAAAGGCCATCTCATCACTACACTCAATCAGACTGATCTAACTAAAAGAATAAGGAAAAAAAAACCAGATCCAGGCGTGAGAGAGTAAAGATTGAACCTTGATTTAACAGTCGGCTACACGTGGGAAGGATTTGCATGAAAGGACCAAGCTTTTGATGCTCTGCCAACAGCTCTGATAAGAGTTGATTACTGAAGACAGGAAAAAGAAGCCAAAATCCGATTAAAAAAAAAAGAAAACATTTGATATTGTTAATATTGAAATGGTTGAGGAGAAAGTGGTAATGAGAGTAGGGAGTACCTATCAATGTTGGGGGTGTTTCTAATATGTGGAGAAGCAGTTCGGACAGGGGAGAAGCGGTGATTATACAGACCTGACATAGCTGCGGTTTGAGTTTAGGAGAAACAACAACCTAAAATAAAAAGGCGTTTGTAAAGGAGCAAGGTAGGAAAAAGGACACGTATTTACTACTGTGCTGACTGCTGAGTGGTGGTGAGAGGTGAAAGAAAAGAAGGGTGGGCTGGCTGCGTTGGAGAGAAATTAGGGTGTGTGGATGAGTGCAGTGAGGTCTGTAGCATCAAAAGACACGTGTCGTCTAATAAGGAAATCAGAGTGAGAAGAGACAGCAATGGCTAATGAATGAATGATAAAATGACAATGATGTTGCCTGCCAAAGCAGTCTTAGCTGGAAAGTTTAAACCAAATTTCCATTTTTACGTGCCTGTTACCATTTTAGTTTCTTCATTCCATCTAATTACACGTTCATTTTCTCCGTTTTACTTTATCAAGCTAATTACATTGCATGTAATTTTATGGAGAGGTAGATTATATTTTATTTTAAATACAAAAAGTTAATTTTTTATAAATAAATCTTTATATATTATACTAAAGAATAAATTCATTTTTATTAAAATTTAATTTATTTCTACTATTAAAATTGACATATTTAAAAAATAATTAAACAATTTTAAATAATATATCACATATACATCATTCTAACATAAATAAATCAATTTTTTAACAGTAAAAAAATAATTTTTTTTTATAAAAACATCAATTTACTTATCTATAGAAATAGCAAACAAAACCAACAATATTTGAAATGTTTAATGTGTGCACAGTGGACTCCACATGCCTGATTACGTTAAAAAAATCAAAACATCCATACAACCTTCAGAACTTGAAGGATTCCTAAGCTTTGAACATAAAAATCAGAGCATAGAGAATCCAAACGATCAAGAAATCATGAATAATCTGGTAGATAAAGATTTCCAAATACCAAAAGGAGCAAATAGAAAACAGATGCTCTAGATTATTAAAAAACTGCTAAATAATTCTCAAACAAGACAGATGTTGGAACAAATGCATATTTCATGCTCACAGTTCCGTACTATCTTTTTCCTTTTCTCCTTAAAATTGAATTGCTTAAAGTTTAAACCACAAGAAGCAAAGATTCTTTGTGACCCTGAAAAATCCAGGGTAGTGAAAGTATCGAAGTGCAAATCAGGCTATGAGCTTCCTGCAAATGAAACTCAAGATCGTCGTATTCCCACAATAGAACTATCTAAAGCTTTTTTTTTTTCCTAATCAAAAGGTAATTTAGCTAGCAACAGTTGCTTGTTTCTTCCCTTTCTTGTTTCCACTAGCTGCTGCCCCTCCTTTAATCATTCTAGAGAGTATATCGGCTTGCTTTGTGTTCCCTTCCTGGTTAAGGCTCTTGATTAAATCCTCAAGGCTACTCCAGTTAGTGATCCCTCCTTTCTCCATTATTTTACACAACATTGAATACGCATTGAGAGTTTTTCCAGCAGTTAAGAGAGCATCCAACACCTTCTCGTAAATCGAAACATCTATGCTGCAGTCTCTCTCTAAACCAAAATCTAACAACTTGAGAGCAGCAATAGTCTTCCCTTTCTCAGAAAGAATAGATAGAAGGCTATCTAAATTGGTTGCACACCCATTTTGCATTAGTAGCTCGATTCGTCCAAGGGCTTCTTCAATATGACCTCTCATGAGGAGAGCTTCCAAGATCTTAGAAACCAAGTCCATATGCTCCTTCACTCCCTTCTCCACCATACTCTTCATAACTCTGCTTGCGGTTTGAATCCTTCCATCTTCAAACAAACTCTCCATTACCGACTTGAATATGCCAGAATCAGGAAGAAGCCCATCCTCGATCATACTGTCCAAAGCTGTTTTAGCATCAGCAGGCTCACCTTTCCTTAGGTAGCTTTCAATGAGCAATTTGTAAGCATCTGCATCTTTAGGCACCCCTCTCCTACCCATGATCTTTAGAATTTCAAAACCAAGACCAGGATTACCTTCTTTTGCATGCCCGCGGATCAAATTATTAAATGCAGTAGGATCCAGAACACCCTTCTTCATCAATTGGCGGAAAAAGGCTTCTGCTTTCCCTGTCTGACCATGATGGCATAGATATTGAATCAATGGATTATATGCATTAGCTTCTATGTCTAATGAATTTTCAGGCCTCAGGACAATTTCCTTCTCAACAAGCTTATCCAGCAACTTGATTGCCCGATCAAACTCATTCGCCTTGCAAAAGTTCTCAATCAAGACACCATAGTGACCAGCCTCAGTCGGAATACTCAATCGAATCATTGCCTTGAGCACATCAGCAGCTGCATTCAAGTCGCCAGATTGGCACTGACTATTTAACAGCTTGATGAAAATAGAATTATCCTTTGGTGCAATATACCTCTCCACCATCTCCTTCAAAATAGTCTTAGCCTCAGTCGTCTTGCCCGCTTCACACAGCCCTGGCAATAAAGTCGAATATGTTGTTGCATTAGGCTTTATACCAGAGGACTTCATCTCTTCAAACAATCTCAACCCATCATCAACTTGTTCCACTGCAACATATCCCTTTATCATGGTAGTGTAGCTGATTACAGTAGGGGCTAAGTTCTTTGCCTTCATCTCTACAAACAACTTCTCAGCTTCCTCCATTCTCTTGAACCGAGTATATCCATTAATCATTGTATTATAAGTCACAGCATCAGGTGAAATGCCCCGAGTCTTCATACCTTCATAAAACCGATTAGCAGTGTCCAGTCTCAGCGACAAAAAGAAGCCCCAAAGCATAATGTTATAGGTATGACGAGTAGGCTGTATCCCTTCACTCAACATCTTATTGAAATACCTTTTGGCCATCATATATCGACCACGTCGCAATATAACCTTAAAGAAAGCATCATAAGACTTAATGGTCCTATCCACACCCAAGTCTTCCATTTTCTGGAATATTTTGACAGCTTCTTGAACTATACCAGCTTTACCATAACTATCAATCAGAACAACAAACAAATCCTCATCCCATTCAACGCCCTTTTTGGGCATGTCCAAAAGTATACATCTAGCATGATTAAGCTTAGAAGCTCGACCTAAAATCTGAATAATCTTCAAGTGGGCTTCACGGTCATGGTGTATCAATCCAGCCCGTTCAACCCACCGGAAGAACTGGAGGGCATGGTCGGAGTTCTTAGCACCATGGAGAACGTTATAAACTAAAGCATGGTCAAATTCAGGGACTAAAGCACGGATGGAGTTCTGTAAGCGGGTGGTCCAAGCCCGGTTCTCCATCATTCTACAAATGATATCCTCCACTTTCTCAGGGTTCCGAGTCTTACCTCGCGGGGTTCTGCGATTGTTGGGAACATGTTGTTCTTGCTGCTGAGGTGGCGCATTGTTTAAATCTTGGGTTGGATCTTGGGTTGTAGTGAAGAAATGAAGATGGATTGAGATTCTGGAGGGCTTCAGATTCAAATGGTAAGGCTTAGAAACAGAGAGGAAAGCCATTGAAATGTGAAGGGGAGAAGATTACAAATCAAAAACCCAGGACAGGACACGAAGCAGGGAAAAGAGCAAGGAAGAGAGAAACGTTGTTAGGGTTTAAGGGACTGAACTGAGAGCTATAGGTTAGGCTCATAATTGTAGATCACATGAAGCCCAAAATAAACAAATTCCCTTGCCTGGAGACATCAGATTCGGCTCACTGTCTTTGATCCATATATACATTGATCTATTTTCCTTTTCATAACTGGGCTCATTGTCTTTGATTTTTTTTGAAACACCTAATTATTAATAATTTTCGTTTTCTCATTCAATTATAAAAATTATAAAATAATTATTTAATTATTCAAATTTTCTTTCTGGTCACCTCCTATTAAATTGCTAAGAGGAAAATAACTTGGAAGCTTTTAAAATTAGTATAATAGTAATTTTAATTCTCAACATTTATATATTGTGTCAATTTAGTCTTCATTTTAAAAATTTAACCCTCAACATTTACTCTTTATATAACTTGGTCTATTTTGTAGTTTTTCTCTCTTTTTTTTGTGACATTGAGAGTTAATTTTAAAAGAATAACAAAAGATAAAAAAATCATTATCTTGGACTTTTGGGTGTTTTTATTTTTGACATTTTTCAATAAAATTTAGCTGATAAATCAATTATTTAGCTTTTCAGGTAAAAGAGTTACGAAGAAAAACGAACTATACAAAATGATCAAATTACACAAAGTGTAAATAAAGGTTAAATTTTTCGAATCAAGACTAAATTGACATAATTTATAAATATTGAGGGTTAAAGTTACTATTATGTCAAGTTTAAAAGTTATAACCATTATCTTTATGATAGCCATTTAATGGCTGATGATAAAAAACAAAATCAAATAATTGAATCATTATTTTATAATTTTCATAATCGAATGACTAAAAAGAAATCTATCAATAATTAGGTGACTACCATGGTAGTTTACCATTTTTTTCATAATAGCTCAGTGTCTTTTTTCATAATTGGGCTCACTATCTTTGATATGTATATATTATGGCTGATATAATAAATATATATATATATATATATATATATATATACATGCATAGATAAATCTAATGTTTTTATTCTATGCTATGCATAAGTTAAGTTATATGTATTAATTCATATTTCTTTATTAAAAATCGTTAATAAAACTATAATGTGTAAGGAATACTTTTTATATATAGTTAGGGTTATTAAAATTGATTCGATTAGAAAATTTGATAAAAATTTAAATTTTGAAATAAATAGTTTGAATTATTGGAGTTAATCAAATTATTCAGATTAACTCGAATAAAATTTTAAGTTTTTTGTTTAACTCGAATATGATTTATACAATTTGAATTATCTGAAAATCAATAAAAAAAAGACAAAACTACGTCATTTTGATAAATGTTTACCCATTAAATTAAAAGAAAATCATTATATTGTTTATATAGTTAGATAATATTGTATTTCATCTACTAGTTAAATAATCGGTCCATATAAACGTAACATTAAATATAAATAATAGGATTCATTAACTCGACTCTGACTCTAAATTTTTTGACTCGATTCGATTCGACTCGATCAAATACTCACCCATTTTCAATAATAATTTGATAAATCTTAGTGATAAAATATACTCGTGCAAGCCTAGCTACTTGGCATACAAGACGTTTATGCCAAGGTGCAGTGTTGATTGTTTATGGGAAAAGTTTGCTTTTACGTATGGCAAAACAGATGTGTGATTAATTTATAAGTAATTTTATTCCTTCAAAACACATATTTCATAATAATAATAAAAACCCTAACATAGTAGGTCCTTTTGTGTTTGAATCAACTATCATTAATGCTTTGTTTTGATTTGTTATGTTGTTTTATGTTAAGTATTACTAGTAAACAGGGTTGTTGTATGTACTGTGTTATTCATTGACCCCAGGGTCTACAATAGCATTTAATTGTACGTAGTATTGCGCAATGTGTTGATGGTGTTGCTGGCCATTCGCGTAAAAGTATTACGCATACAAAGGCCTGCATGACACTTTTACAGCTTATTTTCCATACTGTTGATTGGAATATACTCCAATTATTAATTAAATTAACATAACATCATATCTAAGTTAGTTCTTTTAATGTGATAAATGAAAAATCATCGAAGCGATTAACTTCACTTGAGATGGATGGATGGTAGGTTTGGAATAAATAAATTTTGCAGGAAAATACGGAGGAAACTTCGTTCCCTAGTTGTCGTTATCCATAAATATATACAAAATCTTGTTTGGATATTGAAGATAAAGCATGTGATTGCGAGGCTCAGTACCACGTATCCAACTGCATGCTGCTTCTACTTTAGAAGGTTTTGAGTTTTGAGGCTGAGCAACGTCCTGGAAATGCCATAAACACAAAGTAACAGAAAGGCCTTATTCAACCACAACGTACTTGCTATCACCTATGCCTTTATCTACATTTCTTGGGATTAATAATTGACATCATTTAACATGCTTCCTATGCTACCAAATAATTGAGAAGGAAAAAGGAGAAAAGTGAAGATGTTGTAAAGGGAAAAAACAAGGTCGACCCACCCATATGCCAACACTGACAAACAAATGAGGAAATTTCCTAAAAATATATATAGGAATTTGTTGAGACCGGCAAGAGGGACTATTTTCATAACTTAAACATTACTATATATAAAAAAATATAACCCACATCAAATATCTCACTAAATAGAAAACGTATCTGAATTTGTTCTTTTTTTTTTTTTTCTCTCGAATTTAGTCTATTCTAATTCTTATGGATTGGATAAGTTTCATTGGATGTCAACTTCCTAGTTGTTTTATAACCTAGAAGTTAGAACTAAAATACTATATACATATATAGATAACAAGCACTCAAAATAGAAAGAAAGAAAGAAAAAAGATGGGAAGGTTTCTTCTGTCGTCGCTGAAGGAGGCAGCTGTTGTAGCGGCGGCGACCACCGCAGCAGCAGCTGGAGGACAATCATTGTTAGGAAGCATAAAGATAGCAGTTTTGCCAGTAGCAAAAGTATTCACTTTGTGTTTCTTGGGTTTCTTAATGGCTTCCAAGTATGTTAATATCTTTCCTGAAAATGGCAGAAAGCTTTTAAATGGGGTAAAAAAATTTTATTCTCAAAATATTGGGTGTTCCTTTGGCAAATGTATACTCACTGATCTAACATTGTTTCATCTATTACTTCATATGCAGTTAGTGTTTACACTTTTGCTGCCGTGTTTAATCTTTTCTCAACTCGGACAAGCTATTACTCTACATAAAATGCTTCAATGGTATGATTTTCCATCGCTTTTTTTCTTTGTTAGTTTCATATATATATTATATATATATCATCGAAAACCAATGCTATATCACGGTGTTCCAATGCATTTGCAGGTGGTTTATTCCGGTGAATGTTTTCTTAGGCGCAGTCTCTGGCTCTATAATAGGTTATGTTGTTGTCACCTTAGTCAAACCTCCATATCCATACTTCAAGTTCTCAATCATACAGATTGCAATTGGTAAGCCCTCTACATCATGTGCAAAACTAATATACATTATCTTATATTCTTATGCTCACTTGATTTATGATATATATATTATCCTTTTCTGTTGCAAATTTTGTATGAATTGGTGTCTTGGATTGCAGGAAACATTGGGAACGTACCACTTGTTCTGATTGCAGCTTTATGTAGAGATACATCCAATCCTTTTGGCGACACTGAAACATGTAGCACTCAGGGAACTGCATATATTTCATTTGGACAGTGGGTATGTATGTATGTATGTATGTATGTGTGTGTGTATTTATGTGTGCATGTGTGTGTGTGCATGCATGCATGCATGTATGTATGTTATTAAGAAATAGACATTCTATGGAGGAGTTTTGACCTATAATAAATGTTAGGTTGGTGCAATCATTCTCTACACATATGTATTTCATATGTTAGCCCCTCCCCGGAAGGTACTTTTGACAATGAAGATGGGAATGTTCCCCTTAAGATCCCTCAGAAGGATGGCTCTCAAGAGAATGTTCCATTGCTGGAGAAAGAGGCTTCATCAATGGATTCAGACAATTCAAACAAAGGAAAGGTGAAGATCATGTTTGGTTTTTTCATGCTTTGCTTCCAATAAACTTTTTTTTTTTTTGTGGTTAAGTATCTGTTTTATTTTGGTGCAGATGAAAAGTTTTTTACTGTTTGTTTATGAAAAGTTAAAGCTTAAACAAATCCTTCAACCCCCTATTGTTGCATCTGTAAGTCTCAGACTTTCTGTTGGTTTCTTTTTCATGAACTATAGTGACTGGTTTGCTTTGTTGTGTATATACTTGGTGCAGATCCTAGCCATGGTAATAGGTGCAGTGCCGGTTCTGAAGAAAATAATATTTACAAGAGATGCTCCACTTTATTTCTTTACTGACAGTTGTATAATTCTCGGGTATGTTTTGCTGAGGCTGATGAAAATAAGTTGCTTTTTTTTTTTTCTATTAATGATGGTGTGTTGGTATTTGGTTCTATGGAGTTAATGTGTTTGATGAAAACAGGAAAGCTATGATTCCATGCATCTTGTTGGCATTAGGAGGCAACCTTGTTGATGGTAAGTTAAAACATTTTTGTCGGTATATGTTTTGAGAAGGGCCTACATACCAAACCAAAGCATGTTGGATGATTTACAGGACCAGGGCCTGGAAGTTCAAGAATTGGTGTCCGAACACTAGTGGCTATTATAATTGGGCGGTTAATCTTGGTGCCTCCTGCAGGGCTGGGCATTGTAACACTGGCTGATAAGCTTGGTTTCCTTCCTGCTGATGATAAAATGTTCAGATTTGTCTTACTCCTTCAGCATTCTATGCCAACATCTGTCCTTTCTGGTAAAACATCATTCCTCAGTCTAAACATGTTGTAAAACATCATTTCTTGTTGGTCCATGGAATATCAAAGGGAATTGTGTTGCAATTGCAGGTGCTGTTGCTAATTTAAGAGGTTATGGAAAGGAGGCAGCAGCTTCATTGTTCTGGGTTCATATATTTGCAGTTTTCTCCATGGCAGGATGGATTATTCTCTATCTCAACATACTCTTTTAAAACTAGCAATCACCAGTCCTTTAACTAACAGCCTGAGAGACCGAGTAGATTAGATGGATGATTTGTCCGGCCCTGCAACCATGAATACTGCTGATAGTATTTTATTTTATCTCTTGATACCATTTCTGTATCAGCAGATTGTTACATATTCATGTTAATGTTCATACCACCAAACATGGGAATGGATGGATGGACTTAAATTTAGTTTGTTATGAAGCCACAAATTTTAAAATCATTTAGTAATCAATTTCAAGGCCTCCACTCAGGAGGAGGGCTTACCAATGAAAGATTGCAGAAATGTTTTATATATGGCATCCGACCTGCTCCTTCAAATGCCAAAAACATTTCCAGCAGGGGAATTAGGATAGAATGATCTTATAATAAGAAATTTTGGAATCATGGGAGAGTGTGATTAAGGAAAAATGTAAAGGAAATAAAATGAAAGACTTCGCTTTTGGTTAAAAAAGAATATTAATTATGTTAAATAACAAATATTAAATCTATTCAAATTTAGTTTGATTCTTTTTAATAGTATTGAACTAAATTAATCCAATGAACTAATTTCTCATGTACATTCACCCTCTGCTTTTCCTTCCAACTTTTCGGAAGAAAGAACTTTTGAGTTTCTGTCTAGGGAAAGTCACTTCCCTTTCACCCTCTTTACCAGAATTTGTTTGGTTTTGTTTGTATTATATTAACCCCCACCTGCCCTGCATCCTGATTTTCTTCCTTGCAGCACACCCCCATTCAAATCCAATCATACATAATAACACAATCAATAATATTAACAAGAAAAGCAACTCAGGCATTTGAGCACTCGTCAAGCAGTCATCCATTCATTTAAAGGCAACTAGGTTTTCAGTTACTGATAATCAATCAATGTCCAGTGAATTGAAAGAAATCTTGGGCAAGCACAGCACACTTGGGATAGCAAACTATAACCATGTCCAATTCGGCTCCCGAGGCCAGAAACTGACATAATAAACCAAAATAAATAATGAAACTAATATACCAATGCGATGGCAAGGATTGCACTCACAACAATCCACGGGTGAAGTTAGAATATAAATACATAATTTAAGTCTGCACCACCAGATTACTGAAGCCTCTCAAAAGAGAGACCACCATCTCCTACCCCTGTTGTCCCTTTGGTTTAGTGATGATGCAATTGAAACCTGAATTTGATGCTGGCCCCATGAAGGTATTGATCCTCTTCTTCCAATTAGTGGCTTGCCTAACCATAAGACAAGAACAACACCAATAATACCAGCAACGGGAGCAGCAGCACGGAAAAGCCAGTCTCTACCAATCTCCCTGGAAGAGCTACTGATAGTAGGATCCACATGTGGCACATCATGTGATTGATGTAGACCAAATTCACAAGCTTCATCTGCATCAGCTTCATCAGAGTTCTCAGATGAACTGTCCTCACTTGCATTTTGCTGCTGGATTTCATGCATCCTCATCCTACTATTCATATTTTGTTTCCCTTCTTCATAATCTTTGTCATCAGTAGGAAGCTCATAGCGGCAAAGAGGGCATGAATTCCGTGCACTCAACCATGGCAAGATACAAGAAGGGTGATAGACATGAAGGCAAGGAAGCTGGTTTACTTCAGCGCCAATAGGCAAAACATCCTTGCAGATTGCACAGGCCAAACCATCAGATTTCTCATGTTCATCACTGACAATGACACGAGGTAGATTATTCACAAAAGATAAAGATGCAGGAGGTGCTCCTCTCCTAGAGCCATCAGTCTCAGCCAGATGGTCAAGCAGTTGTTCAAAGCCAGCTCTGGAGTGACGGAAATTAAAAGCAGGGAGATTGCTTTCATGTTGACTTGAAGTAAACAAATTTAGAAGTCCAGTTCTAGACATAGTATGTCCAACCACATATTCCTCAGCATCCGCTTCTTCCCATTCACCATCTTCATCCCCTTCATCATCTTCTTCTGGTTCATCCCAGTTCCATTGGTTCAGACCAGCATTCATTGGATCAATATCAGTGTCAGTGTCACTGTTAATATCACTCCTCTCAGCTTGAACAAATATTTCGGTATCCAGGAAACTGTGTCCATCCATAGAAGCATCAGAGTCCCCTCCATAAGTACTGAAAGATATCGCATCACTCTCACCCCGAAATAACCTGTATCGACCAAAACTAACATTTGATTCACTCTCACCATAAAAGGAATCCAGGTTATCAAAACCATCACTATCAGAATCAGAGATAACACGCCGCCATCTTCTAGAACTACTAGGAGTAGTGCGTGAACTACTACGTCGTAATGACCTTGCACTGGAACCACCATCCATAATTTGATCTTCAGAGCCAGAGACAGTGGATTGGTTCTGCCTCAACAGAGTAATCATATGCGAAAACTGTTGCGAGAAAAGATTTTCGATTGATTCAGAACTGCTTTGCCGATTCCTTCTTCTTCGAATCTGTCGCCTTCTATTATAGACTTGAGGAGGTGTATCAAGATCCTCAAGCAACAAAAATTTGCAGTCCCCACATAGACCAACGGTTTCAAGATCAGGCATTGCCTCATATTCAGGTGCAAGACTTCTTCGACATAGAGTACACAAAGCAGGCAGGCCAGAATGATCTCCAACCAAACCACCACCCTCCATGTGGCCGGGAGTACCGGGCAAAGGGACATCTTGAGAATTTCTTTCTGAGTCTTCTTCCATCCGCCAAAGAAGAACAAATGAGACAAGCAAAAAGAAACTGAAAAGAACAAAAAAAAAAAGGTTAGCAAAAAAGACAGGCAAGTGCCATTGAAACCAGGCAAAAGAATACAATATCCCTCTCCATGCAATTAGTAACAGACAAATTAAGAAATTGAGCTCAAAAAGGAAAGAAATTTAAAAGGGACAGAGAAACTCTGATAATAAATTACAAAATTAGGGGAACAAAATCTAAAGCAGGGAGCTTAGTAGGTGTAACAGAAAAGCATTAAAACGAGGGTGAAGTGTAGACAAGCGAGCACGAAGGAGCATTCAAAGCATCATTCTTTGACATAAGAAAGAATAGTGCATAGCGATGAATACTATGTATGCTTAACATAGAATGGGCATTGGGCACGTCTTTTTTTGGGTAATTACAGTGGAATTGTAGTAATTATAAGCATAATAGACTAAGAAAGTTGCGAGCAATTGAATAATTAATAAAATTCAACAAACTTAAGAAACCCACCTTCTGGAATTGAACCACAAAAAAAATACAGAAATTATAGATGCGTACAATGAAAGAGATAGAGAAATAATAATGAAAATATAGAAAGCAAAGCGCAAATTAAAAGCTTTAAAGAATGAAATTAAATGATTACCGGATGAGATCTCCAGAAAGGGAAAACAACAAAGAGAGCGGGGGGACTGAATTAGGGAAAGGGTTAGCAAATGAGACAGCAAAGAGAGCGAGGTGAAAGGGTTAGGCGCTGTTTGGGAAGGGACCAAAGCAAGCAATGTGGGCAGACGAAGAAGAAGCTGAAGAAGAGTGAGCCGCGTCCTTTTTAGACGAGTTCGTTCGTTCCGCACCCAGTCCTCAACGGCAGCGGTCAACCGTCAGCGCCTGACCCGCACCGCACCCTTCTATTTTATAGTATCATATCAATGTCCAAATCTTCTTCAGCTTTTTTTTGCCTTTTATATTTTATTTTCCCCCGGAATAATTATTAATTTTTACCTTAATGTTGAAATTTCTTTAATTTTCTAGCTTTTATGAAGAAAATATTTTATTTTTAATTGAATGCGTGTTTGATTTCTGAATTTTTAATTATTTTGTTTAAAGGTTTGTAAAAATACGAAAAGATAAAAGTACTATAATAATATTAATTATAATTTAAAATTTTGATATTTTTATAATTGAGTTGGTGATTCAATTAAAGGTCATATTAATTTAATGAAATATTTAAATATAAATATTAGATTAAATATAGATAAGAAGAGTTAAGAAATCTTTATGTATTTTATTTAATTTTTAATTATATATTTTATAATCTTTAGCAATGTCAAAATACATCTTTAAAAAAAAAAATACCATAGCAAAATTTACTATGTAGCCTACTTGTGAAGTAATTGATTTCTTTAATGTTTCTTTCTTACAGGGAAGAAGATGGCTTTAAGATATTTGATTTCTTGGTTTGTTTACATCAACAACATTTGATGCACAGCAATGGAATGTGATTGAGACAAAACTAGAACAGACATCCTTGTACGGTGTACTGTAATTGTGTGCAATGTGTTCCATGGTTTCCTCCGTTTCTTTTCAATATTTTGACTTGGAAGTTGAGATACAACTTAAAATAGAAAAAGGTCTGGACAGGTAAGCAGACAGGGTGAGTGGGTGTTTTTACTGTAACTGCATTTTCTTTTCCATGTCCGGAAGATTCACCATATCTTTTGCATAAAAAGAAATACAGTCATAGCTTTTTGTACCTCTTAATATATATTAGTAATGTGATTGGTGATCACAAACAAATCCCCTATTGATTGCCAGTGTTTGGAATGGCCAGCTCAAGGTGGGTTTCTCTTTCTCATAGCAAAGATGCAAAATAAAAAGTGTGTTTGATTTTATATATGGGTGCATTTTGCAGTAGAAAAATAGGAATGTCGAAGTGGAAACAAGGGAAGAGGAGGAGCTCACGTTTATCTGGTGTACTGGATGCTTGCCAGGCACAGCAATCACAGAAAATGGTTTTACATGAAAACATCACCAAGGGACCATATGATGATAAAGCAGCACCCTCCACTGGCTATACTCTAATACAAGATCAACCCTCAAGTATGCCAGATAAAACTATACTTGAGCGTATTCTTGACATATTACAGAGGTTTGGTCAATTTATATATATATATATATATTGCATAAATATGATATTCATATTTGAACCTTTTATCTTTCTAATGTTAGGAGAGACACCTATGAAATATTTGCTGAACCTGTTGACCCTGAAAAGGTATGTAATTGGTAGTTTCCATATGCATTTGGATTTGATCTCTTTTTTCATATAACCTGCTGATGGATACTACAACCATGACAAGGTTGAGGGTTACTATGAAATCATTAAAGAACCTATGGATTTTGGCACAATGAGAGCTAAACTTCATGAAGGAATGTATACAAGTCTTCAACAATTTGAGGTGGAAATTTATATTTATTTAAACTGTGAATGATACATTTTATTGGTTTTGCGACTGATTGTGTCTTTTGTGCAGCATGATGTATATTTAATTCCTCAAAATGCAATGCATTTTAATTCGCCAACAACTATCTACTTCAAACAGGTACTACTATCAGCTAATACCACTATTTCTGAATTATGCTTACTATTAAATGAATGCCAAATTCCTGTTTTTTTACAGGCTCGAGCCATTTATGAACTAGCACAAAAGGCTTTCAGTTGTCTCAAAAATGACCCAAAGAACTTGGAGTCGGAATTTTCAGAGACAAAACGAAGAACTAACAGAAGGATCATGTATGAAGCTAAAGCTCCATCAAGTTCTAAGCTTACAGCAAATTTAAGGAGCAATATTAAGACCAACTTATCATCGAAAAGTATGTCGTGTTTTCTTGGCAATTCTGGTGCTTTTGATTCAAGAGATTATGGAATACACTCTGGTAAGGAATAAATTTGGAATTTGGATTCGGTGGCATGATTCACTGATTTTAACAGATGGTTCTTTAACAGGTGCTATAAATTGTAAGAGAAATAGTTATGTTGAAGGAGATAAACGTTGCACATATGCACCCTGGACGTCTCTCTTAACTAAGAATGCTTCCATTGTTTCCACCGACCCGACACCATTAGGTCCTGTAAGTTATCATAGATACATGTTAAACAACTAAACTGACAGGTCCCATGTGGAATGATGACCTTGGTTTTGTAGGTTAATCAACAGGATATTGGTTACAAAGATAGCTTGATGATGTTTGTTAAAGACTTAGGACCAACAGCCCAAATGGTTGCCAAGCGGAAGTTGATGGGATGCTGGGTTGGTGCTTTGTTTCAGCAACCTGAATGTGAATATCCTAATGCATTTGGTTCAACCCAAAAAGGACTTCCTAGAGCAACTGTAAATATAACCGATCATCTTCATAGTCATAGGGGTCCTACCAATGACAAAGGCCAAATGCGAGGTGATGATGATCCGGTGGACAGGTTAAATGAGGAACAGTTGGAGTCTTGTCAACTGAAGCTCTCTATTGGTGGTGGGTTGGAAAGCAGATGTTATAGTAAGGAAGCAAAGGTGGAAACATCATCAGCTCCTCCAACTCAAATTGAGGAAAATAGGTTGGATTTGAGGAGTAGAAAAGATGAGGTTGAAGCAAGGAAAGGGTTTATATTTGATTTGCCATTTCTAAAGAAGCGGCTTCATGAGATTAATTCACTGGGGAAATAATAGTGAAATGCAAGTGATGCTGTTGCTGAGATCATGGAATGCATTATTATCTTAATTCTACTCATTTGGTGAGTCCATGGAAATAAATGAAGCCATCAGCCATCAACATGTGATTATATTAAATTTAAGATTGATGTCTTTTTTTTATATATAATATAACTTAACGGTGTAAGTTAAACTACATGTCTACAACCACCCCTTAATTTGCCCATCACAAACTCATCATTTATGAAAATTATTTTAAACTTGTATAATTTTCAGTAAAAGTACTACCGAGACCCCTATTCTATTATAGTAATTAGATCGTATTTTGTCATTTTTATTTAAAAATAAGTAAATTAGTCTCTGCATTAAATTAAAAATTAATGTGATTGATGAATACATGACGTATCACGATACAAAATGATGTATAGAAATTATTTTTAATAATAGAAATATATATAATTTTAATGATTCAGCATATATAAACTAATTTTATTAGTTTATATTAAATATGTTCGTCTTTTTTTATATTTTAAAAAAAAAAATTAAAATGCCAAAATAATTTTAATAAATATTTTGATTACATGTTATATTAAAAATAAATAAATAAATATGGTTAGTTATAAAAGTTAAAAGGAGGAGGTTTGTTACGTGAAGGCCAATTTGCAGAAAAAAGGAGGAGGAGAAGGAGAGGAAGAAGAAAGAGTATAAGATTGTCGTGCCATGTTAATAAAGGAAAAACAGAGAAAAGGAGATGGCGTACAGGAGAAGGCAGGGACTGAGCAAATCCTCCACGTTCAAGGAAGAGATTCTCCACCATTTACCCGATGCCACCTCCTCTTCCTCCCCCTTTGACTCCGATTCTCTCGCCGCTCCGGCCCTTCATGCTTCCTCTGCTGCTCGCGATACCGACTCCCCTGTTCTTTCTAGTGTCGAGCCTACAAAATCTAAGGTTTGTCAGTTCTTTCTCATGATTCAACGCCAAATTATATCTATATAAGTTGTAAGTGATTAGGTATATTAAAATTATTATAGGCATAATAGATAAGCGCTTCAAAGGAGATCGATTTTGCTGCGAGCCAATAAATGATTGAATTGTTATTTTTATTTGGATTGCAGGGCTTTAATGCCTACGAAGACTCAATAAATGATTCTAAAGGTTTCTGGGGTGTTCTTGCTCGGAAAGCCAAAGCTATTCTAGACGATGATAATGTATCGCAGGACACTGAAACTCGTGGTAGAGTGTTGGATGCCTCAACAGCTTCCCAGGCGAGTCATTCTGTTGATCCATCGTCAAATTCAAGTGCTCCATTTTTCTTATGATTGAATTGATTATGTTCCTTGTCAATAGCAGAAGCAACAAGCAGCTGAGAGCTATAGCCGAATGGACCATCCTGCAATAAGAAGGGGCTTGGATAGGCTCAACACTTCCCTTAATCAAATTGGTGACTCATTTGAAAAGACATTTGAGGTAAGATGCGAACCTCTTCGCAGTTGGCACTTTGGACTAGGCCTTGTTTCCTTTTTACTTTGTATGTAGCTCTTCTTGTGCTTTGTCAATCTCAATTGGTAGACAAATCATTGCTATTTTATATCCGTCTGTCTATATATGTTCTGTAAGCTATGAATTGAAGATTCATCGATCATAGGAGTAAGTTTTCAACAATTACACCAGTTAACAGTCATTGGAACTTATTGTCAGGGTTTGTTGAAATGTAATTCATCGTATTCTTCAACGCAATTTCTTGTCTTTCTTTGCAGGAAGGTCGAACAATTGTGGAAAGTAAAACGCAAGATATCATCCATGAAACACGTAAGCTTCAAATCAGGCGAAAGGGGAACATTCCCATGGCACAAAATCAGTTCACTGGTTTCAATAGCACAGTGCAGCCACCAATGCAGCTCCAGAATCAAACCAACCATGATAACCAACTCAAGGCATCTCGAGACGTAAGGGGCAAAATTGTGTCACTGAATCATATAGTGAAAGCATTGAATTTGATTCTTTCAACCATTTCACAAATTTCTTGCCCTGCTTTACTGCATTGTGAACTTGGCAGTTTAAGAAACAATGATAAAGCAACCTCATTTAGTTTGTTTTCATGACAATTTTGGCTATTTCTAATCATGATAATTTTGTTTTCATGTATGGCATTGGGTGCGATTGAACTCAACTATCCTGTCCTGTCCAGTTAAATGCATGATCTGGTTCTGTTTTACTTCCGCATGCAGGTTGCAATGGCCACAGCTGCTAAAGCAAAACTTCTTCTTCGGGAGCTGAAAACTGTTAAAGCAGATTTGACTTTTGCAAAGGAACGATGTGCTCAACTGGAGGAGGAGAATAAACTCCTTCGGGAGAGTCGAGAGAAAGGGGATAATCCTGCAGACGATGACTTGGTACATACTATATACCTTTTTCTACTATTATGAGCTCAATGTTGCTTTTTGTTGGATTTCTTGTGTTGGGCTACTGGTAGAAGCAATTCAAATGTTGAATGTTGGAAATGTGATAAAAAAAAAATCAGATTCGACTGCAACTGGAGACATTGTTGGCAGAGAAGGGACGATTGGCGCATGAGAATTCGATATATGCTAGAGAGAACCGGTTTCTAAGAGAAATAATAGAGTATCATCAACTGAGCATGCAGGATGTTGTGTACTTAGATGAGGGGGCTGAAGAAGTTGCGCCAGTTGGTTCTCCCATCAACTTCCCCCTCTCAAAAATGCTTTCCGGTGATTACACACCTGAGTTGGAGGTGTTGGACCCTTCTTCTAGTCCAAGTAAGCCTCAAATTCGCAGCCCCAGCCCCAGTCCAAGTCGGCCTCGAATTCGCAGCCCCAGCCCCAGTCTAAGTCGGCCTCGAATTCGCAGCCCCAGCCCAAGTCTAAGTCAGCCTCGAATTCGCAGCCCCAGCCCGAGTCTAAGTCAGCCTCGAATTCGCAGCCCCAGCCCCAGCCCCAGCCCATGCAGCCAACCATCAGAGGAAGCAAGCAAAGGAACTACTCCGCCTCATGTCTCCAACTCCAAAACTAATGTCCCACCTACTTGCACCCACTGATGGACACTGCAAGACCACCTCCTCCACTCTCTTCTCTTAGATTTAGTTTTTGCCTTGGTATTTATATAGATGGTTTATATATCATTTTTACAGATTTTTTCCCTTTTTCTTTGACATGTAATTTGTTCATAGCCGTTTTTGCTTCTCTGGTCCATGATTAAATAAGAAACGCTTCTCCATCATTCGAGTTTAAATTGTAATGGCTTTCGACGGATAAACCTTTTTACTTGCTTATGCAGGTATTTAGAACACATGTAATGCCATGTAAAAAAATCATTTATTTCACATCCAATGAGTGTAGCCATTCAGAAGCCAATCATTAGGAATTGAGTTTATTATATAACCTGATAAAATCGTATATAGGACAAACAAAATATTAGGGCACGAAAAAAGGATGTAGCTGCCGCTCTACCTCTGGCAGGGCAGATTGCGTGTTCTTTCTTGAAGACCATTTCCAACACCAGCTTGCAAGACTAACAGCTCTACAAAACTTAAAACCCAGGATCCATCACAAAGTTTACTCTTTTTAAGAGGGAAAGAAAAAAAAAATAGAAGGTTTGAATTTACGCCAATAGAACCGTAACATATACTGATAAGACCAACTCTATGTGTTGCTTAGAGGGCCCATTAGACAGATACATTCAATTCAAATTCAACCCTTTCACATTACAACATACAAAAGGAACAGAAGACGTCCAATTTTTTTTTTTTTTTTTTACTTCTTTCCAAATCAGTTGTTTTGGTTTCAACTTCTTAGTTAAATTCACATTGACAAGACATGGCAAAACCAAACAATCCAATTTACCCCTCTAGAGGATGGTGATGATGATGAGGTTCAGGATAGGGCTGCTCTGGATACATTTTAGGAACATCCAAGCAGATAAAGCTTCCCTGATTCTGATTCTGATTCTGATCGTATCTTAGCAATGATATTAGAATATCTGAAAAAACAAACTAGTAGATCCATCACCAAATGATCTCAGATCTGCAGGTTTAACCAACGCCCTGCACAAAGGACAAGTTCTTTCCCTCTCAAACCTGGACAACACAAGTGGGCTTCATTATCATCATCAAACTTAAACCAAATAAACAAATGCAAACAGCAATCACAATCTATGGGAGATTAAACCCAATAAACTAACCACTCAGACACACAATCTTCACAAAAGATGTGTTTACAACGTAGTAGTATAGGAGCATGCATCTTCTCTTGGCAGATGGCACACAGGTCCCCAGCAGCATTCACCTAACATCATAAAAAAGTGTCTAGTTTAAAAAACCAAACATTCCTTTCTTAAAAATTAGCAATCGCTCTAAAAAAAATGAAACACTCATTGCAAATAACAGCCTTGCTACATCTTTAAAATCTCAACCCAGATGAGTTACACAGCTGAGGAACACCAGCTAATAACAACCTAGGTACATTATCCTTTCAACCATTCAAAGCAAATCCCCTCATGGTAAGCTAACCAACATTTAGCAAATGAGAGCTCCAGAACCCTTCATATATGTAGAGAAAAAAAGAGTGGTAGAATAAGAAACAACGGACCAGTTGTGCATGTGAAAGACACATTATAAGGTTAGTTATTTTTCCCTTCTCTAAACATAATGTTCACGGGTTCCTCATATGCAATAAATACACATAAGAACATATCTTTTGGTGACTAGCTGTTAGCTTGCAAGTAAATAGGCACCTCAAACCTATCTATATATAAATGTAACACTCAGTTCACAAAACCCCCAAAATGAAATCCAGACTACCTGCTCTGATGTTGCATAAGCACCATAATGTACCTCTTTACGAGATAATGCCTTCAATGCAGCAAAGAAGGATTGCACCTGAAAGTTGACAGCCATGAAAGGGGGAAAAAACTTAGAAAGAGAGAAATTATAGACTAGGCCAGAAGCCCATCTATCACATGAAAAGTAAATTTCTAATGACTTCCCCAAAAGTACTCAAAACAAATTCATATTAATAGAAAAACAAACCTTCTCAACAACAGATGTCAGCTTGAAGGTTAAGTACAACCCTGTCATTAGTGATGAAAAGAGGCTTCCATAGTCTTTGTTTAAGAAGAAACGGTACCAAACTGGAGTTGGCAGTAGAGCACGGTAAAGTAGCATCATGTACTCAACCAATGTCAGCATTTGACCCTGGTAATATGCATTTCTTAAGTCAGCTTGAAGTAGAATAAGCTATATGCATAGGCATGCATCTAAGTATGCATGTTCAAAATTGCAGCTATGACAAAGCAACAAGTCTGTTCTTTGCTGCTATTAAGGAGAATGAGATTTTCCAATTATGTGATGGTAGCCAGAACATAATTGAGCACTGGTACCATAGCAGATAGCTACATTCAATATGATGTGGCATGATATTCTTACAAACCGGGAAAAAAAAAAACGAGACAAGATTAAAACACGGAAAAGATCGTCATATAGAAGCTCTTTTCACAAAAGAAGAAAAAACAATTTCACAATTTTACAACCATAATTAATAACACAATCATGCAAAATCAATTCCAGATCAGGAAATGCATACTTTTTTCTTCCAAAATCAAAGGTTAATAATAAAATTAAGACAAAAGAGGAATTCTCAGTCAATGAAGACTGCCTAACTACTAAGTTGGACCATATTACAACCTGTTCTTAATCAATTTCTCTTTCTATTTCTAGCATCATTGTTCTTCCATACTTATTCTTTGACCTCACCAAAATTCACTATTCAACATCTCATGCATAAACATACATCGAGACATGCATGCACGTGCTATTTATAAATATTATATACAGTCCACTAAAAAAACAGAGCTAACCTGCTTCCGGTAATTTCTGCCTCTGCTGTTCTTGTAATACATTAACAGAAAGCACTTTAAAACCATTGCTTCCTGCCGAACTAAAGTATCTGAAAGAAGCCAGAATCATGACATAATATCAACAAATAAGGTAAAATAATCCACAATAGAAATGGGGAAACAAGCATCTTTAACAAAAGGACAAGGGAAAGAGTTGTGTAGCATTTGCATGCATGCAGACGAAAGATTTCAAATTATGCTGGTTAGAGTATGAACTATCACTCATTTAGATGCAGATGATATCCCCAAAAGTGCTGAATTTAGAAGGTCATGTTAGCTGAAGTTCACTAACCTAATCAACAAATTTATATGGGTACACACCTATAAAAAAAATTTCAAAAAACCATCTGTTTTAATGAATGAAAACATATTATTTTAACAGAAGAAAAAAAGATTGAAACTGAATATTGTACACTTATCCACACAGGAAAAGTGAACTTGCAATAGACATTGTTTAAACACAGGGCTGTCAAACAGTATCCATAAATTGTTTCTTCAGTAGAACAAGACAATATGATCGCATTTCAATTGATAAATATATTTGTGGAAAACAACCCACCATTAACCATGATAATAAAAATAGCATGCCAGAAAGGTGGAATATATTTCGGGGGAAGCATCACCAATGGATACAAAAGATCATCATTCCAATACCACCAATATACAGCGATAACATGGAGCGTGAAAGCAAGACAGATTCCAGTCAGAACAGAGATCTTTCTCTCCCCCTGCAGCCACAAACAGAAGGCATACTTAATTTTTCTACAAAAGATGGTAGAATAAAACCTTTTAAATATTGGTTTCGGATAAAACATAGGACTGACAAATGAAGATAATATATCACCTTCAAAGCGGTTTGTTTCCGTAAAATGTCATTAGACTTGAACATTACAGCAGCAATCCAAATTGTAACAAAGAAACCTGCAAATCTTTGCAGAAGGCAAATGTTATTAACTTTAAATGAATAGTACTTCAGTTTGAGAAGAGATGCGACTCTGAAAATGTTCATTTTAACCTTGCAGGAGCCATAAAACCCAAATCTTAGTTCCTCCCAAAGACATCATGTACAACTTAGTAATTAGGCAGTTGCAAGCTAGAAACATGATTCTCAGAATGTGTACCATATAAGGAAGAAACTACTCTCTATAGGTTTGGATCCTTAAATTGCTCAAGCTAAAAGGCATAAAAAAAGCACTTCAATGATAAAGATATAGGAATGAGCATTAGGTCGGTTCTTTTTGAAAACCAAATTAACTTATAAAACTGACCTACCAATTAAATTAAATTGATTAACAAAAAAAAAAAAAACTTAAGTCAATTGGTTTTGTTGGTTTAATTGGTTTTAACTATTCAGAAAATAAAATGGTCTGTTAATTCATTCTATTCAATTATGGAATTTGAAAACAAATAGCCAACATAACTAACAGAATAAACCAGTTTTCAAAACTGAATAAACTGAACCGAAGTAAGCTAACATGATCAGTTAAATCGGTTTAAACCAATAAATGCTCACCTGTATAAAGACATTAATTCTAAAATATTATAAAGATTCACGTATCCATGATAACAAGTTATCATCATACCACTAGCTCATTTTTTACTTCACTCCCATTTTTAAAAAATGATCAAGCATAGACTAAATTACCCATCTTTTTATTCTTCCAAAGTGAGTTGAAATTGTTCTTTCTTAATACTAAAGGTATAACTAACAAAATTTTATTAGGAACTCAAAAAAAACAATTAAATCAGTGGATGCTTTCCACATACCTTCCACCGGTTATAATTAAGGTGACCAACAAATCAAAGGCAACCTGCCAACAGGTCTGAGGTGATTTTGTTGATTTATGTTCCACTTAGGCATGCCAAACAACACAATAAAAGCTTTATGAACTAAAGCAATTCAAGACTAGACTAATAAGCTTCTAAAAGTGAAACCGGTGTTCATCAACTATTCCTCTAGAGAAACTTTCTTCATGCAAGTACCATCGCATTTATATACAAGTAGATACTTGGTGTAAAGAAGCATAGAAGGGGGGGGAAGCTACCATGCACTTAAATTCTCAATAATATTTAAAGCCCAACTCCAGCTAATATTTGCAAAATGCATAAGGACACCAACCAGAGTATATTCTCAATATTAAAGATTAAAATTATCTATATGCTGATGCTATATTTAACAGCTATACTAAAACAAAGGGTTGAAATTCTACTGCTAGGAGCAAATTGAAAAGCTAGAAAATGAGAGGAGTCACCTTGCAAATGTTGCCGGATAAAAACAACCAAGAGAAGTAAAGAAAAGGGCAGAACTTGCTCAATCCACCTAGCAGCCTGCTGAATGTCATATCTTTGATAGGAGGAATCTCTGCTATTATTAACTCCAGACCCACCCCCACCTCCATCCCCAGCTTCTGCATCAGCACTAACACTCCCATTGGACGAGGAGTGGGAAACACCTTCTCCTTCTCCAGCAGCCACCCCTAGATCGCTGCTTCTGGAATTTCCTCCTTGACCATCAGATGTTCCCAACCCCAGAAACACCTCGTTCTGAGGAGTAACTTCCCTGAGTTGGCCCGCTACCATACCAGATGCATCTCTCTCGCTCTCATGGTTGTCTCCCGTCCCAATTATCCTAATAGCAACATGTCCATTGTTGGCAAGGGCAGAAGTGGAATTTTCTAGGTTCGGATTAGGGATAAGAGGGTCGGATTCTTGGTGGATAGAACGTGATGTACGGAGAAGACCTGAGTATTCTAACAAGGCTGAAAGAGGCGCTTGGATTATATTCGAAGCCGATAGTATTCTGTGTCTCCTTGAATTAGAAGAGGCACCTCCGTAAGCATCTGAATCCGTACCTGAAGCATCCATTTGCGCCGATGATGATGCCGATGATGAACCTGTTGCCCTAACCCTAAATCATAATTTCATGATCTAAATCAGAATTTGACTTTTTATTTTTATTTTTTTTTCATTTCGCGGTATACCAAGGAAACCTAAACAAACGACAACACACAATCTTAATTACATTGAAAAAAGAAAAAGATATACATACAAATCGGCTTACCTTCGAAGGCGAAATTCCGCGTCGAAAAATAAATAAATAAATAAATAAAATAAAATAAAATCATCCGAAATGAAAAGAAGGAAAATACCTTAACCCTATGGTCGGAGTCAGAAGAGTAAAACAAGTAAAGAAAGTAGGAAGCGAAGCGATTTGACTGAATCAGAAGCGGATTGGGAGAAAAACCGGCGTATAGCGGGGATGATCGAAGACTGTTCCGATTGTTATTAAAAGAAATGCATAGAGGAGAGAAAAATTCAGAGATTTCTTTCCTTTCCTTTCTCTTCCAATTGTTTTATTTTGTTTGTTTAGTTCCTGTCTTTTTTTCTCCCTTCCTTTTTCCTTTTACCTTTCTCGCTCGCGCGAGGGCAGGCAGGCAGGCAGGCAGCGAGCGAGAGACAAAAAAGAAGGAAAAAAATTTAGTCAACTTTATTTATTTATTTTATTTGTTTTCTTTATATATCTATATATATCTATCTCTCTTTTAATTTGTGTCGTGAGTTGTGACATGTCATCCTTATATTTGCTAAGTACTATGCATTTGAAGATAAAATAGTTTTTCCTTTTTTAAATAATTTAATAATTATCAATATCATAACTTAAGTTGAAATAGAGGTAGGAATGTATTATCATAAGATTCTTTCAGAGCTTATAATGTTATAGTATATCAATATAAGTTCTTTAATTTAATATTGATTTGCAGTTGATCCATTAACATAACTAGTAGACAATAGAGTTTATATTAATGGTAATAAATATACGGAGGTATGTAGATATAGAAAATGATGGATAGCGACTTTAGTTTTTTGGTTCCTAATTAAGGTAGTTTGTTGTTACTAATTGGAAGAGGGAAAGTAAAGCTTGGATGTAGTGATAAAGGAAAGAGATTTATATGACATTATTAGATATGGTTACCATGAACTTTGAGAAAGATTAGCTTTTATAAATCGTTTTATTTGGGAATTTGAAATTTTTAGAGATTTGTTATAGTGGGTGAAGATATTGATGTTGGTGCATTTAGGATCAATTGTTGTGATTGAAGTGGGGATGTTGGTTGTTAAATTGGAAGTAACCATTAAAAGGTAGGTTTGCTTTTGCAATTGCTCCTCTAACTCCATACTAACACTGCAATAGTCCATGTACCATTTAAAATAGGGCAAAAACTCAACTTGCATTGTCCACAGAAAACACAAACAAAAGAAATATTTGATCATAACCATCCTCCACTAGAATTACTTTGTGTGAAAAGATCCAAAAAAAATCAGCTTCTAATGAGCAGATGCTGATGATGTTTGTTTCTTTACATCATCATTGGTACAACTAATACACAGTTGACAACAATAGAATTAAAGCAGGTAAGTAGTGAAGGAATTGAGGATTGTGGAAGAGGGGTAGGCATTAGGCAGCGCAGGAATTACAGTTGCAAGTCTTGGGTACAAAAGCACAAACGCCAAAGGGCTTGTTGGGAAGCTGGCAATCGATGCCAAAGCAGCAAGGCATTGAAGTACAGGTGGAGGCAGCGGTGGCGCTGCAACACTTGCACAGCAAGCACAGCTGGAAAGGGGCAAGCCTTCGCCGTGCACTATCATCCTTGCCTAAATCAGGTTGAAGAAGGCGATACTCAGTTGGCCCTACGGGTTTATACTCTCCATTACTCCTAGATGCTGTTGCGGAAGCCTTCACTGCAACTATGTCATCATCAATTAATTGACCTGATTACGTTAATTTAGATTTAAGAGAGGCAGCATGCATACCTAGACAAGCGGTGAAGAGGACTAGAATTGATAGTTTAAGGATACGAAGATCAGTGGCCCAGCTGTCCATATTTTGTTCACAGCGCTCATGCATAAAGAGGAAGACAAAGAGGACGGAGGAGAGTGAGGGAGTGATAAAAATGCTTTTTCCCTAATAAAATTCGTGTGGTGGATAGGGAAGGAGAAGGAGATTTGTTAAGAAAAGTGGGTCAAACAAACGTATGGATGATTTATTTATTTCTCATTTGTATTTCAGAATTAACCAATCATACAGGCTTATTATTATTGATGGGGTTTTGGGTTTGAAGGTTTTTTTGTGGCTTTACCTACAACATTTGCACAGTTAAAAACGTAAAACCAATGCTCCACAATCCACCCACCAATGCTTGGTTAAAGATCCAAACTAGTTTGTGCCTGTCATCACATCACTTGCAAATGCACTCCCCATTTTCCCCACTGCTTTTAAACTCGTTTGTCATATTACTGCTCATTTTCACTGTAGAGTTTCACCTTTCTTTTTGCTTCTTCAATCTTATGCGATGCTCTGTAGGCACAAAGCAGTTGTATGATACTAAACTAGTACGTTTAGAGAAATATAGACAGATACGAGAATAAGAGGCAACGGTTTATTCAAACAAACAAAAAAGGGGGGTGAAACTCATTATCATACACGCAAGTTGGTACACTGTTCATTTTCAGAGTTGCTGTCAACATTTTCCATTGTCTACCATCTTCATCAAAATTATTCACAGCTAAAAAGCATCTACTTACAAGTCTGAAACTGCATGCTTTTATGCTGAAGACAACTTTCCGACAGGAAATTCCAGTGGCAAAGGATAAAACACAAAAAAGTGATACAAGCTTCAGTTGAATAGCATAATCAACACATAATCAACACAGACTACAGACAACTTACACATTAGGTACAATTAAGTAAAACCACCCTTGTTTTAACAAGCAAATTTGTCACTTTTGACAGGGGGTCATGCTACAAAAGCCACACCAAGCAAGTATACAAGTAGGTGACATTTTCATCGAACTCTGCATGCTGCAGGGCCACCTGGGGAACAATTTGGATTAGGCGACCTACAAATAGCACCTGGACCAACATTGTTTGAAAATCTGTGTCGCACTCGATAATCTGGAACTCCACCCATTGCAAACGGACCAGCACTACCTCCTGTTACTTTTGAGTTCAAAGACGAGGAGACTTCATCTGCACTACCACCAGTGCATTGTAGAGGTTCCAGCGTTTCAACAACATCACTCATTAACGGCCTTGCTTTTGGATTCTGGCTCAAACAGTAGTATGCCAAGCTGCATGCCTTCTGGGCAGCCCTTGCTGAATACTGGTTCTCCAATCTTGGGTCAATTATTTGAAGTAATTTTCTCTTATCATTCAGTTTTGGTCGAGCCCAATCCATCAAATTCTGCTCCTTGCTTGGTCTTGTCTTATCAACAGATTTTCTTCCCGTCAAAAGCTCCAAAAGAACAACTCCAAAGCTGTATACATCACTCCTCGCAGTCAGATGACCTGCTCATTTTATAGGCAGAAATAATTAACTATAAATATCAAATATAATTGCTTCTTAATTTTATCAAACCATCAGAAGGAAAAAGTGAAGACTACAGAAGTAGTAGACAATATGATAAATGCTCAAATGTACCAAAATCCCAGGACTTGTGTAACAGCCACTTAAGAAGCATGAACTAAATCAACTTGAGGATTTTCTCAATTCTGTCTATATCCTTGATAACTCTTTATTCGGCTAGACATGAATCATAGCTTTGGATCCCATTCAAAAATCACGAAAAAAATGATCTGGTGAATTTACTTTCATTTATTTTCATAAATTCTTCATACACGGTGTGCTAAAAACAAGATTTTCAACTGTCCTTCCCACACAACATTGATGACAAGAAATCCAAAATTATCTTCCCCTTTGACAATGCCAAGAGCACAAAACAAATGCAACTTGTTCCTTCAGCACTACCAGCAACAGTGACACTGAAGGACCTATATCTGTCTATATGATGAATCAGCTAAATTGTTATTGGTTGCTGGTAGCTTGCACCCAACATGCTTTCAAGCTCTGCCTTTCTGTAAGGCCGCTCAGAGAGGTAATGTTATTATCAAAGATGGTTATCAACTCATTTCCCCAGCTGGGAGGACACCATTATTCCTTTAAATGTTATTATGATGTATCACACATTACTAAGATTTTAGTAGGTCATACCAGTCATAACATATTCAGGTGCAGCATATCCATATGTTCCCATCACTCGAGTTGATACGTGCGTCTCATCACCTTGTGGTCCAGCTTTTGCAAGTCCAAAATCAGAAAGTTTGGCCGTATAATCCTACATATTCAAGAGGCAAACCCATGGTTGAAGAGGAATTGAGGTCCCATAAATCAGAATCATGGTAGTATATTACTGAATGGATTTTTTTTTCCCTCAACTAGCATAGATTAAAGGGACAACAAATTCAACAATCAAGGGAAAAGAAGACATGTGAAAGGTCTAGAATGAACAATGTATGCAAATACTTACAGAGTCCAACAATATATTGGAGGTTTTAAAATCCCTATATATTACGGGTCTTTCAGCATTGTGTAGGAAAGCAAGCCCTTTAGCAGCTCCTAGAGCAATCATCATTCTTTTCGCCCAGGATAAAGGTACAGTTGCCTCTGAATGGCATAGGAAAGCGATGTCAACCTTTGTTAACAATAAATAGAGACGTTACCATAGACAAAGAGAATCATAACAAATTTCAGAAATGAAAGAAGCAAAAGGAAACCGTTGAAGTACTCAGTGGCTTTAGGTTCTAACTTGGATAATCATACTAAGCATGAGACACATCATGCTTTTAATTCCCAAGGAACACAGGATGACTGATGGAGGACACTCATATCCAGCAGTCCCAAGGCAATGATTATAGATCCTGGCCACAGATACAGATTATGTTTCTTTTCATATGATTGCCTCATTTATCAAATAAGTTTAGAAGGTAGAAAATGGTGATATCTTAGAGCCTTGCAATAAAAGAGGACAGATAATCTCTCATGATATCAATTTATTTGGCTGTCACGGCTTAAAGAAAAAAATAGAGTTGCTGAAAAACCAAATTCTGTCAGTTTGAACAGATGCCCTCAGTTAGTGTCACCCCACTAAGTTCCTCTCAGGATTAATATCATATCAGCTGCACTTACCTTGTTCTCCTCCGTGTAAATTAGCAACATCGATGGTGCATTGAAATTATTTTGAAACAAAACTTCTAAAATAGCACCTCGTGCAAAGAGGTGCTTATGGCCCTGCAGGCCTCTTGTAGCAGTTAAACTGCTTTATTGGATAAAAAACCTGTTTACATATTCAAGAAAGTGGTGCTTATGACAGATTATGAAATCCTATCATGCGTATGACCAATGCACTAGGTTGGATCAGTGCAATCTTTTCCTAAAAAGATTCAATATTCTGATGGTAACAGTTTTGGTTCATAACCAAGGAGCTACATCAAGTAAGTTTAAGATGCTCCACGCTAAAGAAGTCTGTCATGATAAAGGGTGGAAGCAATACATTAACTACATTACTTTTAACTAGATAAAAAAATTTAAAGAGCCTAGTTGATGAGAACAAGTTAGCACTTAGCAGCAGGAAAGGAAATGCATTTGCAATACTAATTGAGATAGAGAGACAGAGAAAAAAGAAACACGTATGGGCAGGGATTAATATAGGAATGATGTAAAATGTGGAGAAATGCCTACTTCGAAAAAGGTGGTTCTCAAGGCTACCACGGAACATGAATTCGTATACAAGTAGCCTGTGATCATCCTCACAACAATAGCCGATCAGCTTAACCAAATTGGGATGCCTGAGCTGGCCGAGGAAGTTGACTTCAGTCTGGTGACAGAGAGCAAAGCAGTTTCAGGGAATTAAAAAAAATGGGGGAGAAAAATGTAGGTAAATAGGGAAAGAGAGAGTACATACAAGCCATTCGCGGTGACCCTGAAGGCCCTCCTTGTTGAGGACCTTGACAGCGACAGGCAGAGATTTGAGACCGACCCGCACATTCTCGTCAATGTAACCTTTATAGACGGTTCCGAAGCCACCTTCCCCGAGAATATAGTCAGAACGGAAGCTCTTGGTAATAGTCTCAAGCTCGAATAAAGTGAAGGCAATAATGTGGGTATAGAGAAGCGCATTTTTCCTGGAATCCTCGAAGTCGCTCAGATCTGAGAGGGTACGATTCTGAGTCTGGCTCTGACTTCGAGTAAGCTTCTTGTCGGATAAGATGTTGTTATGGAGCTGCTGAACTGCGATTTTCAAAATTGGAAATTCAAGGAATGGGAAGAAGGAGAAAGATGCCCTAGCCCTAGTGCTGTGCTGGGCAGCGCAGATGGAAAAGTAGTAAAAGAAAAGAATGTAACCTAACCTTGAGCATGAGTAACAACGTCAGATTCCTCTCTAGTGCCACAGTTGCCCATGACGGAAGAATGAGTTGGCAATCGCAATCGCAGTAGCTTCTTCTTCGGCTTCCCAATTCCACAACCCTCTTCTGTCGTCACCTACTTTCATTCTGTGCCTGGAATTAAAATAATGTTACTTGGGGTGATTTCATATCAATCAATGTGAGTGAGATTGCTTCATTTCCGCCCGCACCCGCACCCGCACCCGCCCGCACCCGTACCTTTCCGTGTGTACCAACCAACTTGTAGTGTAGACCTTTCAACATCATTGCCATCTTTTTCACTATAGTCCTGCTTTACTTTCTACTTTCACTACAGTAATTTTAATTTTTTTTTTTAAAAGGGTAAACTAACTAATTGATGACCTAATTTTTGGGAGTTTTCATTTTAGTCACTTAAATGTTTAATCTCTAAAAGTGATTGACTGTGCATGCCACATCATCATTTTTACCAATTTTTTACCCCTGTTACTGTTCATCATCTTCCCCTCCACGTCACCCTGCTTCCACCATTTTTTTTTCTATAAATTCATTAATTATAGTTACACTACTTTTTTATCCACTGCTTCACCCTTTCTTCCATGTGTATGTTCTCACGTTGCATTGCATCCCTTCCATTTCAGCTCTCATGGCTTGAAGGACATTCTTTGCATCTTGTATTAATTGCCCAAAACAATAAAAAATCCAACCTGAACTAGAATATTATCACATTGACTTAATCAACCTAATTTCATTTTTGTTTATTTTATTTTTATTTTGATTTTAATATTGTTATTATATTTGTTTTTATTAGATTTGAATTACCCTTTTATTTTTGCACAAATCATAATTGCCTAGCACATAACTTAGTTAAATAAAAATGACAATTTTAGATATCCTACTCCCAATACTATTATTTATATACTGTTAAGACGTAAGAATTTATTTTTGATGGATTCGACACTTATCAAATTTTAGAGCTGTTGTCGAGGATTGGTGTTAACTAATTTTGTGTTTTCTTTTTAATCAAGTTGTGACATGCTAACGGCTCGAGCATGATTTAGAAGTAGATAAGACTTCTCATGAAAAAAGAATGATGAACGATCGTGTAACATCCCAAAAACTCCATTGGTCTTAAACAATATGATTTTAGAAAGTATATGTATTAGAATTTAAAAAAAAATAGAAATTATCAGTGATAGTAGAAAAGACTGATGGATACCGAAGTTAGTTTAATTAAAGACTTATATTATGATGTATTAATTTAAAATGGGGACTAAAACACAAAAAAGTGAAAAGTGTTGTGATCTTAGTATAAATATTCAAATTTTGTAGGTCAAAATGTAAATACGAAAAAAGGATAGGAGACCAAAAGTGCAAATACCTCAGAGGTGGAAATGACCAACATGTGAAATAAATTGGTGTATAAAGACTAAATTGAATAAGTGGAGAAATGAGAGGAACTAAATTATAATTTTTCCTAAAGGGAAGAGTGACTCAATAGTGAACTTGTAGAAAAATTTGAGGAGCAAAATAATCATTTCTCAATTAGTATAACTATCATCTATTATCATGATAATAATTAAGGATTATTTGGTGTTAAAATATGATTGGTTGAAATGTTTTTTTATCAACTCAACTAGACAGGCTTGTTAATTAAAAATTATTTAATGAGAAATTTAATTTTAAAGGTAATAAAAATATTTTTATAGAAAAATTAATCAATACTTAATTTATAAAATAACTAATTAAAATTAATTTAATAAGGAATTTTAATGTTAATAAAAATAATTAAAAAGTAATTTGTCTTTTAACAATGATTGAATCATTAATTTTAAATTTTAAATCAGCAATAAAAGCCTACAATTCAATTTAAATATATAGTCTCGATTTGATTTTTCTCTTTTATTATATATTTATATATTATTCTTTTAGAATTTGAAATACAAATAACGTACGTTGAAACAATTATAAAATAAATATGAAATTTTACATCGAACAATTTAAATTTTATTAATTAGAATATATTTTATCAATTCAAATATAAAAATAAAATTTAACTTTTTATTCAATATTTAATTATCAATTGAGGAATTTAACTTTAATAAGAAATTTAATGTTAATAGTAATCATAATATATTTTGAAAATATTTCATAATTTTACTTTAATACGGATTTTAATATAAATGGAAATATATATATATTATTAATAGTTTATTTTAATTAAAAATTAATTGTATAAATTATCAAGCAATTTGCAATTTTAAAATCGATACTTTTATGCACATTATCTAAAACAGAATTAGAAAAATAAAGAAAAACAAGGGAGTATCAGAGTCTTGAATTCCTACCTCATAATTTTTTGTTTTTCGGTCCACTAACCATTATTATCTTCTTTCCATCACCCTAATTTGTAATTTCAGGGAGAAAAAAGAAAAAAAGGAAAAAGTCACTCGTCAGGTGGCATAAGCTGAAGGCTACAATATAATGATATTCGATATAGTGATTCTAAGCAATAGTAGCAAAAGAAAATTTGAAAAAAGCGAAAAAAAATCTATACTTGGCAATTGGAGTTTTTTTTTTGGGCAATTAGAGTTGAAATGTTGGATAAATACTGATAAATATATATAAATATTTTTTTCTGGAAATAAATTGACAAAAATCAAGCAATGAACAAGATATCATCAACGTCCATAATAGGTGGAGCAGTGGTAGTGGCCATGGCGGTAGGATTGTACCTTGGCGTAGCGAAAAGAGGCTTACCTCCTGAAGGACTTGGAATGGGTTTGTGGAGGAAAATAAAAAGGAAGAAGAAGCCATTGCGCGTGTATATGGACGGTTGTTTCGACATGATGCATTATGGTCACTGCAATGCCCTTCGTCAAGCTCGTGCGGTGGGCGACCAATTGGTGGTGGGGGTAGTTAGCGATGCGGAAATCATTGCAAACAAAGGCCCTCCTGTAACTCCTATGCATGAAAGGTATAGGATTGATATATATATACATACATGAGTGGTCGATTCAATTTTTTCAATTCATTCACCCATTCATTCATTTTTGTTGTGAATTAAGGATGATAATGGTAAAGGCGGTGAAGTGGGTGGATGAGGTCATTTCTGATGCGCCGTATGCAATAACCGAAGATTTCATGAAGAAGCTGTTCGATGAATACAAGATGGACTACATTATTCACGGCGATGACCCTTGTGTTCTTCCCGATGGAACTGATGCTTATGCTGTTGCTAAGAAGGCTGGTCGTTTTAAGCAGATTAAGCGCACCGAAGGCATCTCTAGCACTGACATTGTCGGTCAGTTTAAACATTTCCATGAATTTTAATAAAAGATATCCATGGATGCTTTCTAATGTATTGCCTTGCATTCATTGTTCCTCACAGGCCGAATGCTTCTTTGTGTAAGAGAAAGATCAGTTAGTGACAGTCATAATCATTCCTCTCTACAAAGACAATTCAGCCACGGGCACAGCCAAAAATTTGAGGATGGCGGATCTGGATCTAGATCTGGAACTCGCGTATCTCATTTTCTACCAACATCCCGCAGAATCGTGCAATTTTCAAACGGAAAGGTATGCATAACCTCCGCTCTCCTTCATTCGACTCATATATATATATATATATATTTGTTTGTTTCAGTTGCATTTTTCTAGTTTTAGAAAATTTTGATCCAGGAGTTAAGGTCTCCATATAGGTAGTGTAGAAAAAGAAATAAACATTCAACTTAGTAACACTATTTAAAACTCAAAATTTTAACAAGTTTCCCATAATATTTTTTACAAAATGGTTGAAGAGGCCCAAAGTAACATTTTGTTTTGAAACCTACTTGATCTTGAAATGAATCATGATAACTAGTGCGTTGTAGAAATGTTGGATGCATGTACTGGGAGTCTGCTCATCTATATTTTTGTCGGATAAAAAATAAAAAAAAATAGCATTTTCTGTGATAGCTATTTCTACTCTTCTCATCTATTTTATCTTCTCTATACCTTCTATATGAAAAAAAAAAAAAAAAAAAAAATCCTTAAATTCTTGACATTTGATTGTTGGCAGTGCTTGGCATGCAATCCATTCAAGCAGAATTATCTAAATTTCTCTACTGCTTGTTGTAGGGCCCCGGACCAAACGCTCACATTGTTTATATAGATGGTGCATTTGATCTTTTCCATGCTGGACATGTTGAGGTACGTTATGTCATATTTGTTGTTGTTTTTTACATGGTGATTTTGTCGCCAGAAAGAAAGAAATAAAGAAAAAGTCACTAAATCTATGCTATATTAGATTCTGCGTGTTGCCCGAGAACTGGGAGATTTTCTTCTCGTTGGTACCCACAATGATCAAACTATCAGGTAAATTTACTCTCTTGCAGTTGCATTTTAATTTATTCCTCCTTTTAACTTGTCATTGCAGTATTTTTCTTTTTGGAAATGAACTTTTAAAAAGTGATTGTTACATAAAGTTTTATTTTTTTTTTTTGGGAAAAAAGAAAATATTTGTTGTTTTGAAATTTCTTTATTTTTATTTTTTATGTTTTATCTTTTATTCTAAGAAATGGTAATGATGTTGTCTTATTATAAATATTTTTCAAAATTATGTGCTATATTTAAGTTGATCATATCTTTATTGTGTCATTTAACTTACATCATTGATCAATACTTGGAGATAAAAGTTGATTAAGCTCAACCTTGCCAAAAGCTTAATTTTAGCCTTGTCGAGCGTCGTGCTACATAAAATGAGCCCATGCAATCCTCAAAAGACATATAAGAAAGACTCCTATCAGCACTCGTCAATCCATCACTTTTTAGGCTCAACGTCATTACGTTTCTCCCCTAATCACCTTACATTGACTCCAATAGTGTTCCTAGCTTGCAACCCGGTAGTCTACCCTTTATAGCTAGAGAGTAAAGTGCTTAATGATTTTCACCATCCAAGCAATTACCTCCCTCAATAAATACTTACTCCAACATCTAAGTAGGGGTAGATGTAAGAACTCAACAATTTATTATTTTGACCGACCTGCAAAAATCCTCTCTCAACTTCTACATACATCTTAGACTTTTGTCCTAGCTCTTTGCACATTATATATAATGTGAACCACCTGCAAAAATCCTCTCTCAACTTCTATATACATCTTAGACTTTTGTCCTAGCTCTTTGCACATTATATATAATGTGAACCACCATTATAGTTGCCCAAACACGATGTATAACTTATTTTTTATAATAATTGGTGCTGTCTGTGAAAAATAAAAAATTACATATCTACTCTATTATAATCAAGAAAAATAATATCAAGATGTCATCCATTATCAACACCAAGGTGAAACCAAGGTCAAAATGATGTTGTAAAATTTTATCATCCGTCATTTCCACAATTTCAACTATAGAGCAACATGCATTATATTCCATTTTCCCACCACCTTGACAAATCATCATGATGAAGGGTATTGTCGAGATTTAGGAGTCGGAGAAGATTCTAGCCCTAAAGTCCGATTGTATAGGGAGTTGCAAGCCCAAAATGAGTTTCCTTAGGCTCAAATCCAAAAATGTGCCCTAGAAAGTGCCATGAGGGACAAAAAGCAACCGAGAAAGGACGAACAACCTTCTTGGGACCGAAGATGATCTCCAGGATGCTAGCATAGCCTTGATTCAGAGGGAAACCAAACTACTGTGCCAAATGAAGGGAAAATAAAGCTAAAATAGTTGAAATTGTTAGCGCACAAATCACCTAAAAGGAGTTTCATCTGTGCCATTCCATCATTACACCCATTTAAATACCTTACAAGGAACATTCTTAGCGAGAGTAGGGAAATATTAGAGACCCCACCTCCCATAGGTCTAATCCATGAAAAAGGAAGTCTGCAGCTGAGTGCTTATATCACAAAGATGTAGGACATGCTATGAATAACTGCTTAAACTTAAAGGATGCTATTAAAGTACTTGTAGAAGGGACAGTTGGAACGGTTCATAGAGCAAACGCTTTACTCCCCAAAAGAAGGGACAGGAGAGACATCGCAGTAAAAAGAATCTTAGAAGTGTCAAAATATCGGTGCAAAAAGCGGAAACTCTTTTGATTCTAGCACATAACCACCACCCCTTCAAAATAAACATAAAAGGGGGGAGGACGAATAGGTTCCCTTAAGGTCAACCACTTCGCTCATGTTAAAATGTTGTTCAACAACAAATGTGCAAATGGGGGTAGCTTAGAATGAAGGCGGAATACCCTTCAAAATAAAATGTATGCAAGCTTTGTAGGAAGAAAAAGATCTTGAATGGCTCATAGATACACATTTCTCTTTTAAATGCAAAAGGAGAACACCTTGCTATGCCGAGCAAGGTACTGTTATGAATAAGCCAAGGCATTCAAATAAATATTGTATTATATATCATGCAGTGCTAAACGAGGTACTCATCGCCCTATCATGAATCTACATGAAAGAAGCTTAAGTGTTTTAGCTTGTCGCTATGTGGATGAGGTGATAATCGGTGCTCCATGGGAAGTGTCTAAAGACATGGTTAGTACTATTCTTTGGTTTAATTTGTTAAGACTTTTTTAAAAAAAAAGTAGTATATGCTGGTTTATAATATCTTTATTTTTATTCTGGTGGCATTTAAAGATGGAACGACATTATATTTGTACTAAACTAATTTACATTATTTTTTAACTCTTATTAATAAAAAATCGAATCCCGAAACTTAAACCCTAAACAAGTAAAACTAAATCATTAAAATCTAAATTCTTAAAATTTAAAACCCTAAATTTTAATTCTAATTCTAACTCTAATCCTAAATCATTAATATTAAATCATTAAATATTATATTCTAAATATTATATTACTATTATTATTAGTTAATATTAATTAATTAACACAAAAAACTACAATTAGAGTTAAACTATTATTAACAGAGAATTTATCTAGTGTTAAAAGCGTGCAAGGCACTAATTAAGAACTTTTAAAAAATATGATGTGCTATATTAGTAATTGACATCTAAAAAATGACTTTTTAAGATAAACTTTGTGTGAAATTGCATTTGAGCTAAATTGTCCATTTGCTTTGCACTTATAAACTAATGTTTGTTTTATGAAAATCTAAGAAATTGCCCCATAATTTTCTCTCACCACAATCTTGCAATTGCAGATCACAACTTTTAATATATCATTAGTTGTCCATGGAACAGTGGCAGAGAGCAGTGATTTTAAGAAGGTGAAGTGTAAAACTTGTTAATCATGACGAGTGATTAGAATGGCTAAGTTACATTATTTAATGTCATGCAGGAAAAAGATAACCCTTATGATGTTCCAATTAGTATGGGAATTTTCAAAGTTCTAGAAAGCCCGCTCGACATTACAACCACCACAATAATTAAGAGGATTGTAGCAAATCATAAAGCTTACCAGGTTCACTTTATTATAGTCATGCTATTTGTGACTGAATCTTATACTTTAAACCCTCTTTCAAGTGAGTTATAAAGTGGACTACATGGCCATAATGAAGGTTTGTGCTGAAAGTGCTTATAAGATATGTTTCCGTTGTGCAGAAACGTAATGAGAAGAAGGTTGCAAGTGAGGAAAGATATTATGACAATAAAACTTATGTTTCCAGCGACTGATTACATGTATGGTCTGCCCCACCTTTGTTAATTAATTAGTACTAACATCAAGATTGAGCATCCATTTCCCCTACATCACATGTGCTACCTTTGTTATTCAAATATTTGTAAAATTTGTGTCACTCTATTGTTTTTATTATAATATTATGCTCTTTTCTTCATTATACTCTCTAATTTTTATTAAATTGAATTTCAAATTTCAAATAATTTAAGTTTCTTTCGAATTACCAAAAGGTAAAAAAATTAGTTGTTAAGTACTTTATTGATAATTATAATCAATTTATTAAAAAGTATTCAAATTCATCTTTATTGAGGGATAAACGGGGCTTAGCCCAAAAATAGATCATTATAATTTTTCCCTTTATAAATTATAAATAAATATATATATATATTTTAGTCCTTTAAAAAATACAGATTAATAAATGATTCAATTATATCTTCACCTCTATATTTAATATATTTGAATTTATTTTTTGGGTTGCATTTTAATTATTTTAATATTTTTATATGTAGGAATTCATTGATGTTTCAAATTGTTATTATAACACAATTTGTATAAAAAAGTTGATGTGTGATACACAATGATTTGATTTAAAATTTGGTTTAGAGAAAATAAATTATTATTTAAATATTTTATTTTTAAACTTATAGTTATAAAGTGTATATTTAAAATGGTTGGAACTCATGTTAACATATCAATCCATTTATAATCCTTGTGGCCAGCTAGGAAAAAATTAAATAATTTATTTTATTTAGAGTTCATATTCAATTCTCTATTTTTTTTTTTGATAAATTAGGTTTTTATTCTTAGAGAATATACTTAAATGTGTTAGCCTATAATCATTCTCAAGTTTGTTCACATTATTTAAATTATTAACTTGGTTCACATTATGTAGAAGGATCCAACAAACCATATTTATTTTGTTTTTTAAGTCTGCTGTGTTTTAATCTTTTCAAAGCATATTTTTATTTATCTCATGTTTTATATAATTTATTATATATTTTTAGTTTAATTTTAAATTTTCTTACTTAAAATATTAAAATAGTTAATATTTAATATAAATAAATTATATTAATTTATAATATCTTTTACAATCCTAGACAAAGTCAAATATATAAATCTAGTCATTAATAAAAGTTTGGTATAATGATAAGGCTACGTTACATTATATCAACAAGAGACAGTAAAAGGGAGATGAAAGTTTGACTTGGAGAATGTCAAATAAAAGTTTGGTTTTCAAAGTCTTTCTAAAATAAAAAGTTTATTATTAAATAAATATGAATTTATTTTGAATCTAACATAAAACTAATTTATTAATTGAATTTTTGGGAATAATATATGAAAATAATAAATTTATATGATATTTCAGTATATGATAATATATTTTTGCATCATTTTGAAAATAATATAACTTAATTTAATAAATTTAACAATAATATTATTTAATGATTAATAAACTTTTAATATTAAAAAATACAATGATAAAAAATACCAAATTAAAATTCAGTTATCAATACCAAATTAAAATTCATAACTGTGGCATGCGGAATATAACCTATTAATTAATTAGCATGGAATTGGAATGGAAGGGTGTCCTCGCCTGGCCTCCAGGCAGAAGCAGTGAGCAAGCAAAGGTCTTTCCAACCAAGCTTGAGGGCGCCATTGTCCTCAACCAAAGTATAACCATGAGATGGGAACATGCCTAAGAGCAGGGTGGCCTGCGTCGCCGCATTGCCAGCAAGGGATATACCCTTGAACCCACACTGCTGCAGCTTCTCCCTCCAATTATGGAATTTCATGGAACCTCCTCCTAAAGCCAGAACATTTCGTATCTCCTTGGATAGTAGCTGCTGCTCCACCACGTGCCTCTCCTCGCTCTCTTCCCCGTAGCTTGCCCCTAGTGAATCAAATACCGCTGAGTAGTAGTGTATGGCCTCCACAAACCTTCCCAAAAATGGTCCTTCCTGCCTCCTCAAGTCCTGTTCTACTACCGTCACTACTTTGGGTGCCAACCTGATCATGAATCATCATCATCATCAGTAGCTTCCTCTTCTTCAAACACATTCATTTTTTATTACACAAATTAACTGATTAATAAATGTGTAGTTATTCATGCTTGGATGAATGAAAACTAATTAATTTAGATTAGTAAAACTAGATTTCAGATAGAGAGGACAAACAGAGCTAAGGTTTATTATTATTCTTATTTATAAGTTTGTTGTCGTAGTAGTAGACTTGTAGTGATGGATTCAGAGCATAGAAGACCAATTTTTATTTCTAATCAACGTCTAGGTCTAGCCTTCCTTCTAAAAAATTTATGACAATAACAAACTTGTAGGGTTAAAAGAAAAAGCAACTTGAGTTGCGTGAATTTGTGGATCGGAGTGCATTCGATGCGTATAGTTATATACTTATATGTCAACCATATCATGTTTTCTGACTTCTGTGTTAACAAAACCATGAAACTAAAATATGACTGTCTACTTAGTGCCTACTTTAGGAAATTCATGCAAGCAAGAGCCAAAGGTCAAGGACTAAGGGCGTCATTTAGTCACCTTCGCAAGAGCCACAGCGTGTTGGTATCTGAACCAGTCACGTCGTAAAGAGAGTGCTGCAGCCAGTGAACTGCTACTGCCTCCGTCTTGCTAACTTTGAGTCTCTCGGGTTCCAGATTCCCCACCTTATCCGCCACCGGGCAAAATTGGAAGGGGAGCCCCAGTTTGTCGGCAAAATCAGATAAACGTTTCCCGGTTGCCTCCAGGGCCTCCAAGGAGGTTCCCAACCCTGTGAGGCGCACGTCCGGCGGCCCACCTGGTCTTGAGGCCAGTATGTGAAACAGCCCTGGCCACTGCAGGCCTTGCATTATGTCGAGATCTATGATGTGCACTCTCTCCTCCCTTTCGAAAGCCTCTTGTATGGCTTGATTGGCTGTGAAATGCGAGAACTTGACGAATGGACTTATCCCGTTGAACACCTGGAATGCCGACACTATCTTTTGGGTATGGCTCTGTGACCGTGGAATCTGTGGAAGCGTAGCGCATATTCCCAGGCATGAGCTCAATAGCCTTGCGGACATAGCCTCTGAGAAATACGCTGCCACGCGCTGAGCAGACGTCCCAAATGGCGTCGACAGTTGCGACAGCTCTAACAGCATCCTATTTGCTTCCTCAAATTTATTAGCTGAAACCGCCTCAGCACACTGCAGGAGTAAGGTCAAGAGGTGCAATCCTTCTTCGTCTCTCTTTTGCTGCCGTATCTCCTCTTTCCTGTCTCTGGCGCTGCATGCTTGGACTATTTGAAAAGTGGACGTGGGAGTTGTGCAAGCAGTCGTCGAGGGAGTAGTCTTCTCAACTGGGGAAGGGTTTTCTTCTGGAACTGGAAGCGCCTGCTGCACCCGAGTCTGTTGTTGATGAGGCCGTGTCTGACATAGGGAAAGAACCGATGGTGTAGCCGCAGAAGGGCTACTGCTAATCTGATTGTGATGCTGGTGTTGGGTAGGGACTGCGCTGTTAGAAACGGAGAGTGGATTTATATCCCAGTTCAAGTAATGGCTCATGGAACAAGATTCGGGCAAAGAGCAGTTAGGAAGGCTACCTAGGGCGGGGTCCAAGTTAAAAGTGAGTCCAGAGGAGCCTTGCTGCTGACCATGGTTCCTCTGCAACAAGGAAGCCTCGCCCTCCTTACTTCTCCTTTCAACTGGATCCACTAGGGAGCGGAGCCTGTACTCCAGGAGCGTAGCGAGGTTCGGGTTGCAAGGGTAGATGATCTCCCGGACGTTGTGGATGATTTGAGAAATGGAGACGTTAGAGGAGGTGTGGATGAGATCCCTTATGAGACCGTCAATCCACACTGTAGCTGAAGTGTCATCCATCGAATTAGAGATCGGAGATATAATATCTGAGTCTGAGGCAGTAGTTGCGGTGACGGAGTTTCGGTTTCTGTCCGTTGGTGGAAATAAAGGCAAACCCGAGAAACCACAGACAGCCGGGGGGTGAGGTTTACTAGTGGAAATGGTATCGATGCAAGTAAAAGTAGAAGTGGCTGTAGATAAAACAGCAGGCCCGCCTGACGTCACGGCGATGAAGTTTGCAGAAGGAAAAATGGCGGTATTCATCTTGATAGTGGAGTGGTTGAGGAGTGGATTAGATGATGCTGGCGCTGGCAAGAAAGAGCAAACCGTGTTGTTATCAGACTCAGGCTCAGAGGCAAGGATGCGGCGAGGGAACCTTTGGTTGTCAGCAATCTCAGAAGCCATTCTTTTCCTCATCATTTTCCCATCTGATGTATTGTTTGCTACTGCTACTGGGTGTCCTCGGCTGTTGCTGCTGCCATTGATTTCACCATGATCTACCAAATCAGAAGCGCCCATGGCCCATCAACTACAACTCTTTGTACAACTGGAGGGGACGCTTGCTAGCTTATGGAGGGATATGGGTATGTACCTTATAATATTAAACCAGAAGCAGATGGGAGCATAAGTAGGAGCATCCAAACAGAAAACGGTACCAAAACTAGGACAGCGGCTTCGGGATTCCTCTCTAATCTTACCACCACCTTCTACGTTAGTTAGGGCTAGTCCTCTTGTTATATAGTATATAATAAAAACTTTTCTTGCTCTTTTGATTTCTTGTCATCTTCAATCAAATTAATAATTTAATGCTTCAAGTACGCCATAGCCATGCTTTTTGGATGCTTGAAAGTTTTGATTACAGTAGAGAAAAGAAATCAAGAAACTACAAAAAGGAAGAAGCAAAGGAGCGGTGATGGGTGGCGGTTAGCTAAGCGTCCTGATGTGGATGAATTTATTGCCAGTACTGGATATTAATTATTAAGAATGGAACATGCTAACGTTAATATTCATGAATGATGGTATACCATGTTTATTCTTGAATTAATTAATTAATTCATTAAAATCGGTGCTAAAACGAAAAAAGAGAGGTAAACTCAGGGAGAGAATAAACTAAAGAGAGGAATTAGGAGCAGGTAAGATGATGGGCTGTCAAAGTAGAGAAAACAAGAAAAGAAGCAAGCAAGCAAAGACTGACTTTGGGATTGGTGGAGCTGGGGTTGATAGCTTCAGCCTGTTTTGCTATTCGTCGTCTCCTGTTTGACGTCTTGCAACGACCAGTTCTATGAATCTATGCCCTCCCCCATTACAAGCATAGCACAGCAGGCACACTACACCATACCACACCGCACACACAATTTCTCGCCTTTTTTTTTTTTTTTTTTTGAATATATATTTTTTCAAATTAATTACCATCTGCGCACAGTGAATCCTTCTGAAATATTTACAATTAATTTCTTATATGCATATGAAACGGGAGCTACTTTGAAAGGAAGTCCTTCCAACATTGTATAACATGCTTGGCTTATCACTCTATAATTAATTCATGTTACATTGATTGTGTTGTCTAGCAAGTGTTTCGTCCAAACAATAGTTAAGAGCTGCCTAGCTATGGATATCTGTATTTGGTCTGCATCTTTGAAAAAAAAAAAAAAAAAGAGGCGTGGGAACTAATACGTGAGCGATGTTGATATAGCCCAATTTGGCAAATTAAAATCAAGCCTGTTGCTGGTTTCTCCTTAATTAGGTAGTTAACTAGCTAGTTAGCTTTTATTCAACCCTGAAACCAATGTGAGAAATGAATGCATGCATGCATGCATTTTCGTCAATTTCCAAAAACAAATCTATCATTTTTATCTTATTTGTTCCCACTGTAAATACGCATCTTTATTAATAATTTTATCTCTTTCTTTTCACTAATTTTAATCGTTGTACTCAATAACATAGAGTTAGTAGCAAATTTGGGTTGTTGAATTGCGGAATTTTCATTTGCGAAGCATAATAAGGCAGAACTACAGACTACTTACTTGCTAGGTTCTTGCTTTGGATAGACAGCTCCGGTAAAAATAAAAATAATGGTGGGAGCAAGATTAAATAGTGATGTAATAAGATTGAGTACTATTTGTTTGGATTAATTATAAAATATATAAATCTATTTATTAATAAAATTTTAATCATGGATTGTTAGATAAAAATCATCAGTAGTAAGCTAAGCAGTTGAGCTTGGCAAATTCAATGAGAGTCAATTATGAACAACAAAACACAACACAAGATGGTTAGAGATTTTCCATTTATACTTAACAAATGAACGAAATAAATAACCAATCTTTTTGAGAGCTGAAGTCCAAGTCTGATTCCATCTGTGAGTTGAGGTTGAGCCCACTCAAACAAACAACAGTTGATGCCAAATCCCCAACTATCGAGTATCCAATGATGAAGGACAATACCAATGCAAGAGGTTTTCTTTTTGTTTGCGTGCGTCTTGTTGTGTCAGTTTAACAGAAACGATGTACAGCGACAATATAAAGTTAACACGGAAAAAGTCGCCTTGCTTGGAAAAATGAAGTAAGAAGAAAGAGGTGGAGTTTGTTCAGGTTTTCGACCTATTAGCTTAGCCTTAAATGGTTTGGTTTGATTTGGGCAAAAGAATCTAAAATTAGATAATATCAGAGCGGATAGAAACGTCCCTCGCATTTGACAACAAAAATGGGAATGAATTCAAAGTAATTAATCTACATACAATAACTTCTTCTTCTTTTTTATAATTTTATGTAAAGTTAATAACTTTAAGGTTAACAAGTAAAGGACAAAAGGGAAGGCAAAGCAGTATTGTTGTCGAGGGGGAGAAGGAACTAACCATCAACACCAGGCCAGTGGTTTTGGCAGTTCCCAAAACTTAAACCCTAGTGATTGACATTTTGCGAAACAAAATGACATTTTGTATTCAACCTTACTTGAGCATTGATTTTAGAAAACAAACCATTAAAAAAAAAAGGCTGCAGAAAGCTTAATTTGTAAAAAAATATATAGTGAAAATATCAAATTTAAAAAATTTTAGTATTTGAGATTGTTATAAGAAATTGCAATGCCAAAATGTATAAATATTGACTTTTTTTATTACCTAATGTTAATTAATATCAAGTTACACATGTGGTCAGATTATGATGCAAGAAGACAACTTATATTAGTAAGTAATTTAAACGCTCTATGGTCTGAAGAATCAAAATCGAGTAAATTGATTCGACAGAATATTATGTTGTCTAACCGCTTTGTTTTTCCTCATTATTGAATTTTTTGAATTTGGTGTTATTGCATGTTAGTCCCTTGGATTATTATTTAATAGAAGTCCATTTGTTTTATAATTTGTCATACTATACGTTGCTTTGTTATTAGCTCTAGACTCCTTGTTGCATGTTTAATCTTTGTTGATTTATTGTATCACTCGATCTCCTTTCGGTCGATCCTTAGAATATTTCATATGTTCTTTTGTAATACTATAAACATTTTGTATCTATTACAACTGACTTGTCACACTTGCAATGGGATCGGTGAGTCGATATCAGGTAAATCTTGGCTCTAGACAGTGGTAGACAATTAAGCATATACTCAAGTATTGTCAGAAAATAATGATTATATGCCTGTATATTCTGGAAGGGACTTAACTTCCCTTGGTTATACAAACTTTGACTTCCAAACGTGTACAGAGTTAAGAAAATCGACATCGAGTTGTGTATTTATACTTGGTAGAAGAACCATATAGTGTGGATAAATGTTAGGGAGATTTCTATTCTAACTCCATTGTGGAGGTTGTATATGTGGGGGTTAATTTTTATGCAACAAAAAAACAATCCAGCTTCAAAAGTTTTTAACAGATCTTAAAGTAATTTCTGGTATGGAAAAAACAATCATATTGTATTGTGACAATAGTGCGGCAATAACTAATACTAAGGAGACAAGGAATCATAAACGAACAAAACACAATAATCGTAAGTATCATATTATATGAGAGACTATTGTAGACGGAATAGTGGATGTAGTTAAAGTTGCATCTGAGGAGTGAAGACAACCTTATGGATTTATTTACCAAGAATCTAGTGGCTAGGAGTTTCGAGAAACATGTAAAGGGTATGAGTATACGAAATATGAATCATCTACTTTACTAGGGCAAGTAGGAGATTATTGGAATCTAATGCCCTTAGTGTAGCTATTTTGATACATATGCTGATGGGGTAAATTTATTAAATTCCATTCACAAAAGGTGTCAATTTTCAAATTTGGAAAATCAATCAACTTGCGACAACTTTTTGGATGGGATTCAGACATTTCGGGTTAAGATGCCTTATGACATTCGAATATCCATCTCTTTTGAATCACTCGATTACGAGTTCGAGAGCTCAAGTTATAACTGTTTTAGGAAGACTACGCGAGTAGAATTTCTAGACGGGATTATTATGGAATATACAAGTTTAGAGTTTAAACCATATTAGATTAGATTTTTAGGCTTAATTTTTATTATATATGAGCCCGATATTGTATTTATTAGGTTTATTATTTTATTATTTTATTATTTATTTATTCCAAATTTTGAATATATTTTTTAAGTATTTTAAGTTATTAAGAGTTTTATGTTTCTTAGTCAATAAGAAAGTTTAGTTTAAAACTACTTCTTATTTTAAATTAATTAGAGTTTTGGTATGTTTGAGAGTTACTTAAATAACCTCATTGGGGGGTTTTCATTAAAATAGTTTTCAACTCTCTGGGAGTTAGTTTCTTTGTACATTAATAAAATTTCATTGTTAAAATTATTATCTTTTGTACATTTGTCCTCAATGGTTTTTATGTATGAGTAACCGATTACATAATGTTTACAAATATCAAGTTGCATCATGTGATCAGATTGTAATACGAGAAGATAACTTATATTAGTAGGTAATTTAAAAGACCCATAGTCTGAAGAATCAAAATTTAACACAATGATTCAAGGGACTATTATGTTGTCTATTAAATCCAATTAGGAAGATATATTGTCTTAGGTATCAGAATCGATAAGTCTTAATAGATGTGATTGTTTGGACTGACAATACATCAGATAGGACGAAACGTAAATGATATCATCTCACTAGCATTGTATAGTTTATGAAAAAGAAACATGCTCATGAGTCATTCGTTCAGGACGAATGATTTCTGTTACTATTTGTTAGTAATAGTCTTTTCCATATTAGAAAATGTAATAGTTATCATGAGATAAAGAATCATATTGGGTAAACAAATTGAACCAAAAGAGATCAATGATATCTTATAAAGGTAACACACTAATGGTAAGATCATTGGATGAGTAAAATTATAAACTGTTTTCATAATGGTATATATTAAGAGAGAGTTAAGTCATGTTACTTTTAGTAGATTGACTCAATGACTAAATAATGTTATAATTAATAGACAAAGAGTTGAAATTTAATTATAAATTATTTTAACCCTAACTATATATCTCTAATCGGTCCCTCCACTAGCTCAACACATCACTTTGTGAATTGCTTTTATAATCGGTACGTTGAATTTAATGAAAAAGCATAAAAGATAGATTCCATGGATTACTATCTACAATAAATACATTAATTAATTTAATTTCTTTAAATTATTATTTGATTAATTGTAACTAACTGAGTTTAGAGTATAAAGTAAATAACAATTAAATTTATTTTCTTATAAATTTTAATATGATAACCATCATGATTTTAAAGAAACTAAGATTGGCTTGAAAAATATTTTAATTGAAAAAATTAATTAAATTTATTGTAATTAATTAATATTTCAATAATAAAAACTAATTATTAAATTAAAAATTATGTAATACATATAATCCTACCCAATTCCATAACAAAATATCAATAAACCCATCAGAACATGGGCAACTAAAGCCTCATTGTATGCCACCCACCATGTGAACTACTTATGGAAGTCAATTTTTTCTATTAAAATATTATAAAATTTAGTGAATTTTTTTAAAAAAAAAATAGATTTTATCTTTCGTGAGAAGTTAAAATTTGACTAGATTTTTTTTCCCTCATCTCATAGAGGTTAAAATTTTCCATAACAAACCAAATTTTATAAGATCTATTGCTATAGATAACACATACTTGGTTTTAATATAAAAAATTTAAAATTTTACTATGCAAAAAACCACATTTTCTGAACCAATTTTTCAAACAAATTTAACATTATATTCGTTAAAAAGAAGAGGTTGGAAGTAGATTGCTTAACCGCCGGGCGGGAAAACGTTCATCAAACAAGCTATGACTTAGCCCGCGACACTGGTTGCGATGAACTTTTCGTTTCAGCAATCCAGCCCCAGGCACATCAAAATTTTTCTAATCTATTACTTCATTATTCCATCTGTCCTCTCATCTTGCCTTGTGCTTCCGTGTATGCCCGTTGCTCTTCAGTTTTTTTTTTTTTTTGCTGTCCGTAACAATTTATTTCTGTCCACGAAATAAATTCAATAGACAGACAATGTTAGATAAAAATCCTCTATAGCAAGCAGTTGAGCTTGGCAAATTCAATGACAGTCAATTAGATGTATCAGTTATGAGCAACAAAACATAAGGTGGTTGGAGATGAACGAAATAAATAACTTGTCCTTTTTACAGTCATCACAAGTCAAAGTTGAAGTCCAAGTCTGATTCCATCTATGAATTTTAATGAGTTGAGGCTGAGCCCACTCAAACAAACAACAGTTGATGGATCGGATGCCAATTGCCCAACTATCGAGTATCCAATGATGGACAATACATTACGCAACAGATTTTCTTTTTCGTTTGCGTGCGTCTTGTTGTCAGTCAAACAGATAAACAATGTACAAAGGGTAAGGTTGGGCACAACAGCGACAACATAAAGTTAACACGCAAAAGTCGCATCCGATTCATATAGCATAGAATAAAAATACAAGACATGATCAAAGACGAAAACCAAGCCAGGGTACCAATTATCATCATCATTCTTCCACTTCATTTCTTTCACTGCCCTTCTCCGACTCCTCCAAAACCGGAGGTATACAGTCCACTTTGTATCGAAGGGCCTGTCCAACCAACCAGATTTAGATCAATACTAACTTTTACATGCTTAGTAAGAGTAGTCGGATTTCCTTTGGCTTATTGAATAAGGATACCAACCTGTTAATAATTTCTCTTATAATCCATCAATAATACCATTTCTAGGTCATACTAAGCCATAACATAATAAACACAATTCCAATTATCAAACAGAACTACACAAACAACTATAGAGAGAGTGTGTTACACATCAGCTTTCATAGGTTTTACTCAAATGCATAGAAGAGTTTCTAGTTTTCAAAAGCTTTCAAAGAGTGGGTTATGCATCAAATCAAGCAGCAGAAATGCAACACTGAGGAGAAACTCCAGTCCTCAAATACCACTACTTACCTTCTTGAAAAAGGCTGAATATGAATTATCCCAGATGAGTTTGTAGTTTCCAGCCATGCATGTGCTGAAGTTTCCCTACACACATATACATATACACATAACGGAAGAATTATAAGTGTCATGACAGGTAAACTTAACACTTTGTAGCCAGGGCAGTAACCCAATAACTTACTTGATCTGACTCATAGCGCCGGTAAGGTAATATTAGCTGAAGAATAATCAGTGATGCCCCCAACAAGATAAAGGGAGAAGAAAAATAATTAAGAAAAAGGTTAGCACAGAGATTTGAAAGATACAAATAAGAGAAAGAGGGGGACAACCAAAAAGGAAAAAAAGAAGAAGCTACAATTTACTGGAAAAAGGAAAGCTACAATTGCAACCCAAGAAAATAAACCAGAGTGTCATCGAGCAACAAAGGAACAATATTTCTCCAACTTACTGTTTTTTCCCCACCATTATTTGTGTACTCCACACTAAATCCAATATCCTGCCATAAATAATGTAAAGTTCAACAGAGTAAAAAGTAATCCACCACATTTATATTCTATATAATCGCATAATGGAACTTGAATGCATTGAAGGGGAGTGACATGCAGTAAGAAGGGAGGGTATGATGAGAGATTTTTAAAAATTTCTTATGGATAATTTCAAGTTTTTATTAGTTTTGAGTAGTTGAGATACTTCTTACACTAGAAATTTCTTTTTGGAGAAATTTCCTACCATGTGTGGAAGAGTAAAAACCTTACCACATGTTTAATGAGTTTTGGATAAAAAATTGTTTATCTTTTCTTACTTTCTTCATAAATAAATATATACATTAACATTAAAAGAACTACAATTTAAAATAAAGGAGAAAAATATTATCATACATATACAATTATTTTATATTTGTAACCAAAAGACGTTAACATATGTAGTTTACATTTTGCTCAGCTACTACTTGACATGTGATTCTGACCTTATATATATTAATTTAAGGCATTATTTACCTTCCATAGTATATTTTATTATATATTTTAAAGTCTAGGAAAAATCAAGAGATAAAAAATTTAAACAAATATAGAGGAGAGAGAATAGCAAAATGAGTGCTAAAATAAATAATTAAAAAACTTATTTTGGAAAAAATAAATTATATATAAGTTTATAACACAAGTAAAACTTTTATATGGTAATAAAATCTAGGAGCATTTAAATAACTATAATTATATTTTGGAAAAAAATATATATATATATAACATTATAACACAAGCAAAACTTTTACAATGGTAATAAGAGGTAGGAGCATTTAAATAATTATAATTATTTATTCAATTTCTAGTTTTAGTTTTAGTTTTAGTTATTTTTTGAAACTTCTAAGAAATCCTTTTAGTAGGATTCCCATCTGCAACTTATTATTCGCTTTTTAATATTATTTCTAGAATATTAATATCTTAGTGAAACCTATTATTGTTTAGATTTTTTATTAAATTGATATTAACATGTTTTAATGCATAAAAATTAAAACCATTTTCAAATATTTTAAAATAAACATTTAATAAAAAATTAAACCTGCAACAACATGGGAGTTATTTTCTATTATTAGTTAACAACAAATGCATAATGTCTTTAAAGATATTCAACCACCACACTACTTTATTTATCATGATATCACAAAATCATATTGAAAATCACTAGTAAGCTAGCTAAATGCTTCATTAAAGGTTCAAGAGAAAATAGTGGCAATACCATGCTAATCTTGCCCTGCACCAATGAGAAATCCCAGGCAATATATGAGTTTATTGACTCCACTGTCAATGAAACCTAGAAGACAATGCATGGAAAAGCAAAAAACCAAAAAAGGAGAGAATTAAGTAACTTCTCAAAATTCTTTGCCTCATATTTTTTTTTTTTTTCAAAAGGCAAAAGAATATCAGCTCATATACCAAAAATCCATTCCTGAAGTTTGATTTGATTTCAAACAAGTCACAAGCAGTAAAAATACTTAGAGACATTGTGTTTCACTACCCTCAATGACAGATTGATTGGGTCATTATAAATTCAAGTGGCTGGTCAACTGTGGTGCAGGAGCTTTATTTATTTTATAATCTTTTATTATTTCAGCTTTAGTTATTAAATATTAGATATTTTATGGACGGATAAGATTATTAGTTATATTTAGGGTTTTAAATCTAAGGGTCCGAATAAAGTTTTATTTGCAAGAAAACCTAGCAACTTTATGTGCAAGAGAGCTTAGTACAAATAAGTTGTAGACTTTACAACAAGCATTGTTCTTATTATTTCTTTGAACTAATATCTATGAAGCACCAACATGATTCTTCCCCTATCGTATCAGTGTCGTATGGGTGTCCAACATGACATGCCAGAACATGTCAAAAGAAAAAAAGAAGTTGGACACGTACAGACACGGACAAATAGCGGCCGACGAGGAGATGAAGCAGCACTTCCAGCGGCTGAAAGAAAGGAGAAAGTGTCTGGGGTTATTTTTTGGTTTATTAAACTCACCATTTTTTTTCAATTTTTTTATCAAGTTGTTTTTAGCTGATAGGTTTTGGTTTTTTTAGGGGGTGGGCTTCGGTTATTTATTATAATATATTTGGGTTATATGGCCCAAACTATACTTCAAGTTTTAGAAACTACTACAAATAACATTTAATTTATAGAAATTTTAACTTAAAATATCTTAATTAATTAACATTAAATTAGATTAACATATGCTACTATTATTTTAATAAGATGGTGGTAAATAAATGAAGTATTTTCACATAAAATTCATAACAGTATCCTCCGTTTTTAAAATTATCATGTCACTATGTCCGTATCATATCGTGCCCATATAGCGTGTCCTTGTTCGTGCTCCATAGACTTAAATAAACTACAGGTTTTTTCATACCCCAAGTTTTCTGAAGTTCCAACTTCTTTGTACTCTTTTTTCAGTCCTAATTCTACTAATTTATTGTTGTCTTTCTCTACACCACCAGGTTTTGGTATCAAAGCTTAATTAGATCCTAGGGTTTAAAGTAGAATTTGCTTTAAGCCATGATTGGACATGCTAAAGGTCAAGGAATAAGAAATCAGGGTCAAGGGATAGATTTGGCTGCAATACGATGTGCAATTGAAGAATTATCACCTGCAATGTATGGTAGGCCTTGACCAGAACCAGCGGAAGCCCAAATGGAGATTCCAGAAGGTTGTTCGTTTGATATACCTTAAGGTATTCTTGCTGATGAATCTGGTTTTGGCAATGAAGAAAACCCACTTCTATCATGCCGGCCCCGCAAATTGCAAGTACAAGGTGGATTGGAGTAGTAGTTGGAGCATGCCCTTGAATTAAATGGGGGAGGAATTAAGATCGAAGTTACTGATTTTCATGGTAAGATGCATATGGAAGATTATTTGGATTGAGAAGCTTGTTTGGAGAATTACTTCAGATGGAAAACTATGGTGGAGACTGGGAAGGTGTGGCTTGTGAAATTAAAATTGAAAGGCATTGTGCCTTAATGGTGGAGAGTTGAAAAGCAATGTGCACGCCAAGGTAAGCCTAAAATCAGCACGTGGGAACACATGAAAGCAAAATTGCGCAAGCAACTCCAACCAGTTGATTATTCAAAGGAGTTCTATGAGAAGCTCCACTCGGTTAAGGCAAAAGGGATTGTCCTGGGGGCGGGGTATACTTTTGAATTTAAAATCTTTCTATTTGGGTCGTGTTGAATGAGAGTAATGAGCAGGTTATATCTCATCATCTAGCAGGGTTAAACCAATCTATCGAGGATGACATGGGAGAGCTTCAACTATTCAACCTTGAAAATGCATGACAACATGCTTTAATGGCTGAAAGCATGTTTGGAGATATGATGCAAGAAAACCAATGTCTAGAAGGACAGCTGGAGTAGCAAAAAAGGGGATTGGAGTTGTTCAAGGTGTTAAAAGTAAACAAACCGCCTTCAAAAATAATTATGAGTCTTCTTTTATGATTTGTGGTGGTGTTGGATATATGGCAAATCTTGAGAAGAGTGAGAAAGGGAAGGCTTTAGTGGTATTTAGGGCTGAAAATTGAGCTTGCCAAAACGTTCCAAAACTATAAGCAATTCTCAGATTCATTGTTTTACTTGTGGAAAAAAAGGCCACAATTCTCATTATTGTCCTGAACGAAGGATGAACTTAACTGAGATGGAAGAGCAAGAGGGTGTTATATAATACCCTATTTATAAAGAGTATACTAAAGAGAATGAAGAAATTGATGTATATTTTAGGGGAAGTCTTTGATTGTTCATAGAGTGTTGACAACAACAACATAAGGTGAAGAAAAAGATTGGTATCAAACCAGATTTGGAGAGAGTTTGTACCATTAGAGAATGGCCTATACCGCATCATTTTAAACAAGTTCAAAGCTAACATGTGTTGGCTTCATTTTAAAGGAGGTTTATCAAGAATTTCAACATTGTTTCAAGTCCTATTACTGAATGTTTGAAGATGAACAGCTTCAATTTGGTGCAACCTAGAAGGCCTTTGAAGTGGTTAAAGTTTTGATGACCAAAGCATATGTTCTTGCACTTCTATTGAGAAGTTATTTGTCATCAAATATAATACATCTCAGGTAGGAATTGCGGTTATTCTTAGCCATGCAACCATTGAATTTTTTAGGGAGAAGCTATCAAATGCTTAACATATTCGACCTGTAATCTAGAGTTTTATGCTTAGGTAAGGGTTGTTCAACATTGGGAGCATTACTTGTCTTATTGAGAATTTGTGGTTTAATCAGATTATCAAGCGTTGCAATTTTTTAGTTCAAAAGAAAGGCTCAAGGATCGTCATACTAAGTGGAGTTCCTATCTTAATGTGTTTAACTTCTGAGTTATATACAAGACTGGTGAGACTTATGTTGTGGCAAATGCACTTAGTAGACAATCTTCACTACTAATGGCAGTGAGTACTAAAGTGATGGGTTCCAAAGAATTTGGGAATCAATACAAAACTGACCCGTATTTTGGACTTATAATTCTTGAGGTGGAAGGTGAACTAAGCATGAACAATTGTCCTATTGATTACATGATGAGTATGTGTTTAGAGCAATCATTTGTGCATTCTGGAAGGTTCTTTACGTGAACAACTTATGAGGAAACTTCAAAAAAGTTGCTTGGAAGGCACCATAGAAGAGGTAAGACCTGGAAATTATTGATGGATCAATATTTTGTGCCAAGAATGTATAAGGATGTGGACAGGTTGGTGAAAAGATGTCTTCTTTGTCAATTTAGCAAGGGTACTTCACAAAATACAGGGTTGTACACTCCGCTACCTATGCCAAAAGTGTCATGGACTCATTTGAGCCTAGATTTTGTGGAAAACCAAAGACAACAAAGGGTTTTGGTTCAATCTTTGTTGTGGTGGATCTCTATTCAAAGATGGCAAATTTCATTCCTTGTTCTATGTTGGAATTCCTAAAATAGAAACTAATCTTAGTTACTGATTCTTAGGCTGTTACTGCTCTTTAAGGATTGTTTCCTACCTTAGGATAATTTCTCTCTTTATATTTGTAAGCTAACTAGCAGAAAGAATGAGAAATAATCTCTAAATTTCAACATGGTATCGGAGAATAGGAATTATTCGGTTCTCTCATTCATCTTCCTAAAAATCACTCCGATTTTTTTCTACCATGGGTGACCTTAATGGAACCCTCTCTGAAACTGAGATTTCACAAATATCTCAGAATGTTAATCAGGGAATCAATCAAACTGATCTTAATTCTTCACTTATGGTCACTAATCATCGACTAGATGGGAAGAATTTCCTACAATGGTCTCAATCTGATCTTATGGTGATCTGTGGCAGAGGCAAATTAGGATACATCAATGGAGAACTTCCACGACCGAACGTAGTTGACCCTACTTATGCTACTTGGGAACTCAACAACTCCATTGTTATGGCATGGCTGATTAATTCGATGGAAGGCCATATAAGCCGAACCTATCTCCTCTTCAAGACTGCAAAAGACATGTGGGATGCAGTTAAAGAAACTACTCTGATCTTGGAAACGCTTCCCAAGTATTTGAGATCAAACTCAAGTTAAAAGATATTCGACAAGGGACACTCGAGGTAACTCACTATTACAACAATCTGAAAATCTTGTGGCAGGAGTTAGATATGTACTATGAGGCAGATTGGGGTGAAGGCTTAGAACACACTAGGTTTATGACTCACCTCAACAACGAACGTCTCTATGAATTTCTAGCTGGACTGAGGCATGAGTTAGATGAGGTCCGGGGCAGAATTTTGGGCAGATCACCTCTCCCAACCATTGGTGAAACTTTTGCAGAAGTGAGAAGAGAAGAAAAACATCGTCTTGTCATGATGGGAGAACCCAAACCGATAGTCTCTTCTGGAAACCAGCCTACTGAATCTTCTGCTCTCATCTCCAAAGGTCCACAGACACAAAAACCACGTGCTGGAAATGATTCTGGGTCGAACAGACCATGGTGTAGCCACTGCAACCGTGTCGGTCACACAAAGGAAAAATGTTTTAAACTCCATGATTATCCTGATAAAAAACAAAAAGATAAGAAAATTGTCCTGCTATCCTCCAATGCTGCAGATGATGTGCTCGATGTTCGCCTGACCAAAACTCAACTCGAAAATTTCCATAAGATACTTAGTACCTCTACTGGTCATGGGTCTCTACCACTCAAGGTACTGCTCTTAATATTGCCCTTGAATCTAATAACCAATCCTCTTGGATACTAGATTCAGGTGCCTCGGATCACATGACAGGTAACTCCACTTTGTTTCAAACCTACACTTATCATAACAAGTCTCGAATCCGCATAGCTAATGGTTCATACTCAACTGTGGCTGGAGTAGGAAAAGTAAAAATAATAGAGAATTTTTCCCTTGATAATGTTCTACATGTCCCAAACTTGTCTTGTAATTTACTTTCAATAAGTAAACTTACTAAAGATAGAAGAATGCTTGCTGAATTTTCTGGAATTGGTTGTATAATACAGGAACAGAAATCGGGGAGGATGATTGGCACTGCTAAAGTTGATGATGGATTATATGTTTGGAATAAAGATAGCATACAAGGGGGATTGGCTCTATCTACTTCAAAAGAGGACACTATTATGCTATGGCACCGTAAGTTAGGACATCCAAATCTCTTGTATTTAAAAAAACATCTTCCGCTGTTATTTCGAAATAAAAGAATAAATTCCTTGAAGTGTGAAATTTGTGAATTGTCCAAACATACCCGTGTACCATATCCTTTAAAACCATATACCCAGTCCCAACCTTTTTCATTAATCCAAAGTGACTTATGGGGAGCTAGCCGAGTGAAAAACATTACAGGTGCTAAGTGGTTTATAACATTTATAGATGATCACATTAGGGTCTGTTGGGTCTATCTATTAAAAGAAAAATCTGAAACACCCAAAGTCTTTCAAAATTTTCACTCAATGGTTCGAACCCAATTCAACTCTACCATCCATACTCTCCACACTGACAACGGAGAGAATAATTTAATTCTGTCCTAAGTCCATACCTTTCAGACCAAGGCATCATACACCAGAGCTCTTGTCCTGACACTACTCAACAAAACGGGATTCCCGAGAGAAAAAATCGACATCTCCTTGCTGTAACTCGAGCCATAATGTTCACCATGAATGTCCCAAAATATTTATGGGGAGAAGCTGTCCTTACTGCCTGCTACCTCATAAATCGAATGCCATCAAAAGTCCTAAACTTCCAAACACCTCTAAACACTCTTCTCAAATCGTTTCCTCTATTTCGTGTTCCTAACCTTCCAGCAAAAATATTTGATTGCAAAGCCTTTGTCCATAATCATCAACCCAATCAATCCAAACTTGATCCTCGCGCCCACCCCTGTATATTTGTTAGGTATTCCCCCACTCAAAAAGGCTATAAATGTTACTCACCAACTTTGCGCCGTATGTTTGTCTCTCGAGATGTTACCTTTTTTGAAACCGAACCATACTTTGGAGATTCTCATCTTCAGGGGGAGACTTTTAATGAAGATAAGACCCTTAATACTCTCCTCATCATACCTCACGACCCTACCACCACTATCCCTAATAAACCTACCCTTAACTTAGATACTGTTACTGTTCCTACTATGCCGCAAGAAGCTAGCACAATCTTACCTGATAACACCACCATCACCGAACAGCCCCCTGATCAAGGAAAGCAGCAAGAGCAGGTGCCCGAACTGTAGGTTTACTCCCGACGAAATCGCTATCCTGAAACTGATGCAGCAGTGCCAATTGCATCTCCAACCGAGGACTGTTCTGAAAATGAAGTCTCACTTCCATCACCATCCATCTATCTTCCAATTGTAGTGAGAAAGGGCACAAGGAGCTGCACTCAACACCCTATTTATCGGTTTGTATCCTATGGAAACCTATCTAAGTCTTATAAAGCTTTTGTGTCAAATGTCAACTCTGTAAAAACCCCAAAAACTATAGAAGAAGCACTTGAATCAGCTGAATGCTGTGATGGAAGAAATGGAGGCCCTCAAAAATAATGGAACATGGGAAGTTTCGAACCTGCCTAAAGGAAAGAAAACAGTAGGCTGCAAATGGATTTTTACTACTAAATTCAAACCTGATGGCCATATTGACCGATACAAGGCTCGACTTGTGGCTAAGGATTCACCCAAACTTATAGGCTTGATTATGAAGAGATTTGCACCGGTTGCCAAACTAAACACAATTCGGGTCCTCCTATCTCTTGCTGTCAATCTTAATTGGCACTTGACTCAATTGGATGTTAAAAATGCCTTCCTCAATGGGGAGTTAAATGAAGAAGTATATATGGACTTCCTACCTGGATTTGAAGAAAGCAAGGGCCAAGTGTGAAAATTGAAAAAGTCATTGTACGGGCTGAAACAATCTCCAAGAGCGTGGTTCAGTCGATTTGCAAAAGCTATGATGAGCAGAAAGTACACTCAAGGACAGGCAGACCACACCGTGTTCTACAAGCACTCGGAACAAGGAAAATGTTGCATTCTTATTGTCTATGTGGATGATATAATAGTGACATGAGATGATACAATTGAAATTGGGAGGTTGAAAGAATTCCTTGGAACAGAGTTTGAACTTAAAGATTTGGGGAACCTGAAATAATTTCTCGGCATGGAGATAACAATGTCTCAAAAAGGTATTTCCATCTCCCAAAGGAAATATGTTCTCGATTTGCTAACAGAAGTTGGTTTGATGGGTTGCAAACAAGCTGAAACTCCTATGGAGTTTAATCTTAAGTTGGGTACTGATGAGGATGGAGAAGAAATCGACAGGGGGAGATATCAACGTCTAGTAGGGAGACTTATCTACCTAGCTCACACTCGTCCAGACATTGACTGTGTGAGTGTTATAAGTCAATATATGCATGCCCCAAGGGAGAAGCACCTAGAAGCTACATATCGAATACTAAGGTATCTAAAAGGGACTCTTGGCAAAGGCTTATACTTCAAGAAAAATGACAATAGAAATGTGGAAGTCTATACTGATGCTGACTGGGCAGGTTCTATCAATGACAGACGCTCTACCAGTGGTTATTGTAGCTATGTTTGGGGTAATCTAGTGACATAGAGGAGTAAAAAACAGTCTGTTGTAGCACGCAGCAGTGCAGAAGCAGAGTATCGAGCATTAGCGCATGGTATTTGCGAAGGAGTTTGGATACAAAGACTTATGGGGGAACTAAAAGTTCCTTATACTAGGCCTATGCAGTTTTATTGTGACAACCAAGCTGCTGTCAGTATAGCTCACAATCCTGTGCATCATGATCGTACCAAACATGTTGAGATAGATCGTCACTTTATAATAAAAAAATACACTCAGGAGAAGTGTGTTACCTACCTACCTACCTACCAGACAACAGGTTGCAGACGTGTTAACAAAAAGCTTGAACAGAAACATGTTTGAAGAACTTATTGGCAAGCTGGGTTTGATAAGAATCTACACTCCAGCTTGAGGGGGAGTGTTGGAATTCCTAAAATTAAGGATAGATTACTAGGAGATCTTATGTAAATAGAAACTAATCTTAGTTACTGATTCTTAGGTTGTTACTGCTCTTTAGGGATTGTTTCCTACCTTAGGAATTCTCTCTTTATATTTGTAAGCTAACTAGCAGAAAGAATAAGACATAATCTCTAAATTTCTACATTCTAAAACTTCTGATGCTACTCATATTGCTAAGTTGTTTTTCAAGGACATGGTAAGACTACTTGGCGTTCCTACATCTATGATTTCTGATAGGGATGAAATTTGTAAGACATTTTTGGAGGACTTTGTGGGAGAAAATGGGAACCCAATTGAAATTTCCTAGCACTTTTCATCCACAAATAGATGGGCAAATAGGAAATATGCTTAGGTGTCTTGTTTGGAATCATGTGAAGAGTTAGGATTTGGTTATTCTTCAAGATGAGTTTACATACAACTCTATGAATAGAACAATTAAAATACACCTTTTGAAGCTACTTATGGACTTAAACCTCAACCGATTGAAATTTTCTAGCACTTTTCATCTAGAAATAGATGGGAAAATAGAGGTTGTTAAGTTTATGAAATATGCTTAGGTGTCTGGTTTGGAATCATGTGAAGAGTTAGGATTTGGTTAGTCTTCAAGATGAGTTTACATTCAACTCTGTAAATAGAACAATTAAGAAGACACCTTTTGAAGCTACTTATGGACTCAAACCTCAACCAATTAAAATTTTCTAGCACTTTTCATCCACAAACAAATGGGTAAATAGAGGCTGTTAACCAAAGTTTAGGAAATATGTGTAGGTGTCCTGTTTGGAATCATGTGAAGAGTTAGGATTTGGTTATTCCTCAAGATGAGTTTACATACAACCCTGTGAATAGAATAATTAAGAAGATACCTTTTGAAGCTACTTATGGACTCAAACCTCAACATGTGCTTTAGTTCCTTTGTCTCTTGGAACTAGGGTGAGTGATGAAAGAGAAGCTTTTGCTGATATATATGGCAAGCTCATCGAGAGATGATGACTGCCAAGAAAGCAAGCAAAAGTGTTATGCTAATTATATAAAGAAACTTGAGGTTTTTTATACCCTAAGTTTTCTAGAATTCCAACTTCTACTCGTTTTTCAGTCCTAATTCTGCTAATTTATTGTTGTTTTCATCCTAAACGACATTAAACTGAGAATTTGTAACGAATATGTCACAACCTCAGGGAATATGCTGTTATCATTAATTTCTACTATCACCAGTATCTCAAGGCAGACCCAATGACCCCCAACACCAAGCAATAGTGGTCATAGAAACGTTAATACTTAACAGTTATGAAGTCTATAGGTATTGCACATGCAATTTGATTTGTAAAAGTTACAAACCATGGTCAAAATACAATAAACACTAGTTGATTTGATTTAATCTATAAAATTATTTAAACTTGAAGATGCAAGGAAGCTTGTTTTAATGGCTGAAAGGCAATTGGCATGCAATGGTGTAAAGATATACGTAGGTAAAAAATTATTTTGCAGGATAAGAGACTTCAAGGCCTTCATAATGATCAAACCACTCAGATGTTATAGGGGAGGGCAACATCTAACAAGGCAAATTGGGAGAGTGACAAAAGGAAGAATGGAGCAACTTATGGAGTACAAAACAGTTCTAGATTGGTACATGTAAAGCTAGAAAAAGGTCATTGATGTCATTTTTTAGCCTTGGTGATAGAGCACATACCTCCTACAGTCCACAAAGAGGGGTAATCTTGTAAATGTAGAAAGGATTAAAAAGGAATTAGACTAGCTTAAGATGATTATGAAAACAATGTGGACATTGATATGTTTATCCAATTGAAGGAGTCTCATTAGCGATTTAAAGAATTCAAAGAAACAAAAAGCAGTTGTAGAACAAGTATAAGATGGGAGGCAACATAGTATTTTTAAAACTTGCGTTGTTCAAGAAAAAGTGCATGATGTGATTACTAACAGCGATGAGTATGGATAAGGATATTTCGAAGTGCGCTAATAGACAAGCACCCTTACGCATACAGATTTGAGTAGCTTAAAAGGAAAGTGAGTTTAGTTGACAATCTAACTTAGTCTCCTTTTGCAGGATGTGATATCAACACAAATGACACACAAACAGACTTACGGTACTAGCAACCAAGCATAGATAGATTAGGTCAGGTAATCAGATGTAGAGATGAAACTGCTTTAAGAACAAACCTCATAACTTTTCCCAGCAGGAACAGTTATCTCCTTGTATTCGTCATTTTTCCTGAAAAATAGAAAACCAAAAGAAAAAACTATTTAAACTGGAAAACCACCACCAAGTTGAGGCAGAAACGTGGATGCTAACCTCATTTCTAACATACTGGCATCCTCTGCTGAAATAAAGAATGGCGAATTTGCAAAGACCTCACTGATAGATGCATATGTAAATAAATAAGCAGATAGTTCAATACAGTTGAATAATAATGCAAACAGCTTATACTTTTGTAGTGATGGAGACCGCTTTCATAGTTAAACCATCAATGGGATACCTAAAATTGCTTAAGCAGTCATTTCATTTTTGTGGTCAGTTCGTGTAATTACTATTGACACAAAGTAGGAGTTTAGGACCAAATCTGATAAATTTTTGTTTTGATAAGGTAGATATACATAAAGTATGCAGTCCAAGAATTTTTTCAGACATACCCAAGCAAAGTTGTGCAAGTAACAAGATTGTAATTTGTAAAGCAAGTTCATTCAACAGATAAGCAATCAGTTTAATATTATGGTTTAAGACTCTTTCAGCAGAATGAACTCAAATAAGCAAAAGCATGGTCATTTTTTATGGCCACAAGAAAGATAGCTAAATGAAAGGAAATAAAGAGTTGATGGAACTGCTAAAACAAAACCCAGAAGGCAAGTAAGCTAACTGAGAAAACACCAATTGTTAGACCTATCTCCCAAACATAAGTCTATAACACCAAAACTATTCGAACCGCATAAAGAAACTATTGTAAGGCGAAAAAATATTAACATTGTCATTATTGTTGATATAAAAACAGCATCATCAACAAGAACAATGTCATGTACAACCCATATAAATCAAGAAAGAAACATACCTTATAAAGTTTATGAACCTCTGAAGCTCAGTGGTGTAAACATCAACCGCTTCTTCCAAGACTGAAATCTGAAGCCTATTTCTGAAGAAATGATATGGTAGAAATTCAGCCAGAAAAAAGTATACTACTACCAGCTAGATTCTATAAACATAGTTCTTGCTGTACGACAACAACAACGACAACAACAATAGTAATTAAATATACATAGGCAGAAGGATATCTCACAGTTTAAAAGCTTCAAATCTCCGCCATGCTAATGAAAGAAAGAGACGGATAAAAAGCACCATCCTTGTAAGGCTATACAAAGGGGGTCCATAGCGTTGCCGCTGCTCTTCCATGGGCCTATTTAGAAGAAGATACTATATTTCAATAAAGCTCTCCAGCAACTGCTAAACAGTCACCTCTAAAACTTCTAATTATTCTAATAGGCAGACACGTAACTATTAATGTATCAATATGGAAGGACTGATAAAAATGAAAAGCACTTACCCATCATCATCATTTATTTGCCGAATAAAATCCAACAAAACCTTCACAGAGGTTTAGAGGGCAGAAGAAGATGTTAGAACACTAGACAGAAGTATTATGCTTAAAAATACAAAATTTTCCTCATCAGTCAAAATTTTCATATGCAACTGTGCAAGTTCGCATAGAGTGTGCAACTCAGTATCTACACTTAAGGACAAAATATTAATAAACCAAGCAAAGCTACAAACAAGAGAACAGTGTAATTAGTATGTTTATCTACTTAAGCATCTCTGCACATTAAGCACTAACAACATGACTAAGAACAGATGAGTGAGCTAGAAGATATTCAGATGAAGGCTTGCATCGAAGAGCTTTTAATACATTTGAAATAAAGGACAGAAGGAAACAGTTTATGATTCGTCAAACAATAAAAGCAATATAATATTGTCAGCAGGAAACAGGATAAACTGCATGGTTGAAAGCTCAGAGATTAAATAGGACAACTAACAGCATGTCTTGTTCAAAGAATGGAATAAGATACAAATGAGAAATATTTTATAAGGAAATACACTAAAGGAGAGAGCCATTTTTCCATTTGGTTCAAAGAACGGGAATAGAGTAGTAAAGTAGTAATACTATGATTATCATGTCTGTTTGAAAGGAATAAGATCAAGGAATATAAAAATAATTGAAGCTGTCAATTAAAATAATGCCTACTTTAACTATATTGCATCAAGTAGGTTGAAAAAATGACTATATGAGGAATCCAATGTGCTAATCAGAATTAACAGCAGCAGTGAAATCTAAGAGTTTGCATCTGATTCCTGGGCATGCATACCCACAGCCAGATCTAGTAGCTTTGTTTGGGGTTGGGGGGGGAAGCAAAGTTGGACATGGAAATCACCAATGAAGCCTTTAAAATTCTCGTAACATAATATAAAAGAAAAGGTCGGGAAAAATTATACAAATAACGGTGTTACTATTATCTTGCTGCTTCTGCAGAATAGCCATTTATGAACCAAACAAAGAATTGCTCTTCAACTTATCAGATCGCAACAGCTAAATAGAACAAGACAATGTAGACAAACCTGCGGAACTCCAACCAAGTACTTTACAAGGGTTTTATAGACACCGGTTGCAGAACCAAGTTGCGCTAGCTGTCTCCTCCTGATATGGTATTTCATAAAGACAGCATCAGACTCTTCATTCATTACACATTAAAACTTGCAAACAGAAAACAAAGGAGGCCCACCGATCCATTTGTTGCTTCCATAGCAAAGAATATCGATCACGTATGCTTCCACCAGAATTAATTAGAGCATCTACCTCTGCTTGCTTATTCCTTTCTGATCTCTCCTTTTGTTGTCTGATTAGTGTTCCTCGAAAATCTTGAGGCATGTAGGTCATAACTGCAACCCAGAGAAATTGCATCAGTTGATCATATAATATCTACTCAAACATAAATGTCATATCTGTAGGTCAACAAGACAAATACTTGTTTGTAGCACACACTGATTAATAAATTTTTTGCCCCTTGCAAAACATAGACAATACCTACAGATGTGAAGATTTAAACTTTAAAGCTATTGGATGCAAAATACATAATTATATAAAGAAGCAAGTCAAGGTTATCAACCCCTTCACAAAGCAAAACCATGATTACATAATGCAGGTCATTACCCCTCTCCCCCAACACACACACACACACACACACACACACACACAAAAAAAAAAAAAAAAGAAGAAAGCATTAAACCACATATTTAGGAGCTTTGGTGACGGCACCCTCCAAAGCTGTTCTTTTGCATTCCTCCAACAAGAGCCAAAATGCTTTTTTTTTTTTTTTATAAAACAAAATCGAGAAAAAGATTAACTCTATCATTATTTTCCTGTTTAAGACAAAATTTCAGATTGGTTTGAATCTTCTGAGAACTAAATTAAATCATGCACACTCCAGAAGCCAACCTTCCAACCTACTGCAAAAATAAAAATAGACGAACAAGCATTTAGAAGGCTCTCCTTGTCTCTGCCAAGAAAAACAGATCTTGGAAAGGTCCTTCATAGGCACCATCACACAAATAGAAATGGCAAAAGAAACAACTTCTACTCCCCACATCAGGGAAAAATAACATGAGTAATCAATTAATAGCAATCTCCCCAATCCACTCCCAGAAAGCACAACACTTCTAGGAATTCACTGAGAGTCAGCAAGTTCACATATATTAGTCTGACAGAATTTTTTATTTCACCTGACCAATATTAAACCTGAAAAGAACACTGATGTGAATAATAAAATAGCATCACTCCTTGTGATGCCCAGATGTAAAAATAAGAAAAATAATTGAAGTAGCAGTGAGTAAAACATTTAGGCACTTATTTTTAGTTTAAATGAACCTATGAAACATATATACTACAGAAGCCCATCATCTACCACCCCAGACATGACCTGGACACATGAGTGAAAGGACTCAGCTGAATTCATTGTTCACGGAAAGGAAGACAAGAGAAAACAAGAGAGAAGTGCTAGGAATTGCTTGACTTCTGGTGCTTAGATCAGGGATGAAAACTTGAATGATGTTTCAAGGAAGTAGCAACACCACTGCATTTGTCAAGATAGAGAAATGAGTTTCTTATTCTGTGGAAATAAACTATAAAATTGGGCAAGGTCAAGTTAACTTTTAATTAAAAGATTCATAAGTTTATTCTAGTACAGTTTCTATGCCTATAAAGACACTGGACCAGATTCATTAATTTGTAATGAAAATAGTTTTTTGAATGAATTTATATGATTTGAGAGACCTTTAACTGTATTTCAGTTTATTTTTAATTCAAAATTAAAAGCATTATATAAGACACTTTATTTTCATATCCACCATCCGCCACGTCCACATACTAAACTTTCAATCTGTAACTCTGTTCATACTATGGAACAGAACTAAAGGCAATAGGATGGAACAGAACTAAAGAATAGAGGAAATATATGATAAAAAAGCTTAGAAGAAAAGGAAACAACTTTCTCATCCTGTAGGACCTTATTAAGCTTTCCACATCTTTGTCCTCTCTTAGCTATCCTCTTCATGATCTAGAATCTTAAAAACAACTCAAATAATCAATTGAGCTCACACAACACAAAACAAAATTTTCTTCATATTACAAACAGTTCAAATATTCATGGTGTCAGTACATCTGCTAGAGATCTCATTTACCCTAACATGGGACTAATCTTCTACGGAAAGAAAAAATCTGAACTTTCACAACCACATCGTACCTACAACCAATCACTAAAATAAAACATTCCCCTTAGCAACTCGTTAAACCAGTTATAGCCATTGGTATAGCAAACACTCGTCCATCAAACAATTGCAGCAGCATCCAGCTAACGTCATGATCATCCATGCATAAGGTACTACAACTTTAAGAACACTTTGAATATATGAAGAGCAATAATCTCAGCACTCTGCAGCAACTCATTTCTCAACAGGTTAATAGCTACAAGTCTTCCCAATTTACCAGCAGAAAATAATAGTGTTATCCAAATAATTTAGTCCAAATAAAAACACCTAGAAAATTCCTCAACTTAGTAAATAAATATGAAAGAGTAACATTTTGAATAGGTCTTCACCATTTTAACTACTTTACTTTTGGTATCTAACATAATTACAAGAAAGTTACAGAATTAGAAATTAGCATTGCTACTCAGTAAGAAGTATCCGAAAAAGCTTCGGAACAAAATTTCCTTTGAAATATAATAACTCAGATACAATGCTTACACCCACATAAACAAACCATACATTTTTACATTCACAATTATAGACATGCAAACAGAGTGCAAACCTAAGGATTTTAGGTTCATGCAAGCATCTATGAATTCACAAACAAGCAGAGTAGACCTGTGTTGAATACACGTTCTGAGTTTCTGGATTGGAAAGACTCCAATATCCTCAGAGTTGCCTGAAATTTATCCTTGAGCTGCCCAAGAGTAGTAGCAAATTCTGCAACCTCAGCCATTGATGACTGCTGAAGTTGATGAAGCAGGAGTGTGATTAGAAATTAACAGAAGTGTTATACTCATGATAAGAAATCTTGAGTAAAAGTCAATTTCAAGGAACTTAGAAATGAAAATATATATATAAAATAAAAAGTATATGCATATCCAAAACCAAAGAGGGGAGTAGATAGGAAAATTTTATGTTTCTTACCACAGATGGCCAGTGAGGTCTTTCAAGTAAAAACAGAATTTCTTCAATTTGTTCTCTATTTTTCCACATGTTCTCATCCATTTTATGCGGAGGCTGACTATCTGCTTCTTGTATTAATAAGCTTTCACCTAAAGCATCAAAGGAGAGAGAAAATGGCAAAAACATAATTGCTCCATTGGAATTGAATCGATGTCATCTTATCATAATTTTCCCATAGGAAGAAAACCAAATCCTGTGATTTCATTTATAGTATATATAAGCAATTAGGTTATGGTTTTGCTTTTGCCTTTGCTTTAGAACATATTTCAGAAAGAAGCAACACGCTAGGAAATAACACAAAGGCAAGCAGGTAGAAGAGGAAGCAAATATTTTTAACAAGCATTCTTCGTTTCAGAGATAAATATTTAATTATTAGTTAAATAAATCCCCGAATAAATTTCGGGTCATTGATTCTGTTTGTAACCCCAAATAGAAACAAGTCCTACGACTTTTACTTGCTTTCATTATTTTTCTTCTAAATTTCTAATCCTAAGACTAAGGCAAAAATACAGGGAAGTCATGATAATAGCAATAGCTAATAACTCTAACATAAACTAAACATTAAAAACCTTGAGTTGGAGGAAAGCCTTGGATCAAATCCTGGATGAAGGACCGAATCTGAGAGGAAAGACGAGACACGTCGTCTGGGAGTGGATCGAATGGGTACTTTTCGTAATAAGAAGCGAGAAACGCCCTTGTTATGGGCACCAGACCCCCCGTTGAAGCCATTTTTTTCTAAATTACTAGTATTTCTGAAAACTGCAAATTGTATTGGCTAGGAATATAGGATCAAAGAAGGCTTAAGAAAACTGTATTTTTGCTGGATCTAAACGGAAAACATCTTCTTCGACAGAGACTAACAGGCAAGCAATTTTCCAAGCTGCCTATCATAGGTTGGGTGGGTCGACTCGACGGGTCCTTCACCTTTTTTGTTTTCTTCATGTAGGATCTGAATATATTATTTTTAATAATTATTATTGATAAAGGAGGAATTAATTGATTACAATAAACAAAATGCTTAAAAGTTAATTAAAATACTTTTACTGAATTAAGATGATCATATATATTTTTATAATCAAATGATTTATTTATCAACAAGTAAGCATTTTTCAATGAGAGCTTTATTATAATGAGGTGATTTTATTTATTCAAAACGAACAGTTAAATTTACTATTTGATCAAATTATTCTATTAAATAATTAATTTGTAAAATTAATAAAATCAAATAGATTTTGTCACAATTTTGTGATGAACTTTAGAATTGAATGGAAAAACAAGAGAGATAGAGAAAATGGAGATAAACACGAGAGAATGGTGTAAATTTTAAATAAATGGCTTTTTTGAATTAAATAATTTTATATTTTAAAAATTGTGTTATTAAGTATTATCATTGTTTTACTTATATCTCTTATGGATTTTTGTTTAAAATAACTATTTAAAATAACTATTATTCAAGAATAATTATATTTAAAATAAAATTTTAATTAGAACAATTTTTTTTTTTTGACAATAACTCAAATTGGGCTTTTATTTCTCAGATAGTAAAGAAAAAACAAATTTGTAAGGCCCAATCACGTTGGGCCAGAAAGAAATATTAACTAAAAAACCAAATGAAAAACCAATTTAAAAAAACAATGAAAAGAAAACTCTAGAACGTCAGTTTGAAATTCAAAACTGAGTCCTGCAAAACGCCCAATGAGCAGTCCTTTCGCCTGGCCCTGAAACGTCCCTTTCAGTCCTTTTCTTCATTAATGGCGATGGTTCCTTACCGAGGGGATAACGTGACCTCTTTTACTTAGTTTTGTTTCATTTTGCAAGAAACCCCTCTTTCCTTCCCCATTTCTACCTCTCAATCCGGCTCCCGAATGCTATCATCCCTCATCTGATTCTCTGCAAATCGTGGCACACCATTCAGCAGGTAGAGTCCCTCATTTCTCTTTAATGTCTCCGTAGCCAATATATGTGCTAGTTTGTTTGATAATCGTGGAGTATATGCAAATTTTAAATTGGTACCCCTGTTCTTCAGCCTTTTGATATCTTGAATGAAAACCCCAATCTGTGATTTGTCAAGATCTTTCTGATTACATTTTTTTATGATTGTCAATGAATCGCCTTCAATGCTAATATGTTCTCTTCCCATGTCGATTGTGATATGAGTCGCTCGTCGGCATGCAATCGCTTCAGCGGCAAACGCAGATTCGACCCCTTGATGAACGTCTGTTACAGTGACGAGAACTCGACCATCACTATCCCTTGCGACAACCCCAGACGCCGAGCGCTTATTTTTTCCATCAAAAGTCGCGTCAAAATTGATCTTTACTTCCTGAGCAGAAGGATGTCTCCATTTGGTGTCCATATTAGTGGTATGTTGGGTTGGTTTCTTTATTCCATCAAGCTCTTTGATATAACTGATAACAAAACGTGCAGTCTCCTGACCCGATCTTCTTATTTTATCATGTATGCGAGAGTTACGATCTCCTCAGATAGCCCACATTGTTACGCAGAAAAAATGACACGACTCCGATGACAGCGAAAGCAACACCACGGTAAGCCAGTCACCAAACTCTTCCTGAGTGAATACTGATAAGTCCAGGGCTAATAGATTCCTCCATACCTTATTTGAAATCGGACATATTCTAAATAGATGGTTCATGTTTTCCTCTTCCATTCCACAGCGAGGACATAAGCTATTAGCTGCAAGTCGACGGATCAACATATTTGCTTTTGTAGCCAAATAGTTCCAAGAGGACTTCCATACGAAGATTTTAATTTTCATTGGCAGATCTATTGGCCATAATTTTCTGTAAAAGTCTCTGTAGTTACTTTGTAAAGCGTAAGCTGTAGGCTCTATATTTTGTAATAGTTTATTGGAATTTCTTACGGAAAATTCTCCTGATGGTTCACCACTCCAAGCTAGCAAATCCACATGGGGGTTCTACGACAGAGGGATGCGAAGAATCAGATCCGCTACTTCTGCTGGGAAGGTATTCAAAATCAACTCTCTGTCCCATTCTCTATTATTACTGTTAATTAATTCAGCAACTCTATCACTCTGCAAAGTAACAAATCTGGACATTAATCTACCATTACTGTAATTTGGAATCCACACATCTTCACTGATCGAAATACCTTGACCCGTTCCAACTCTCCATATCGAACCCCGCTGTAAAATATCTTTAGCTGCCCAAATACTTCGCCACACATAGGAGCATGAATTTCCCAAACGGGAATTAAGAAAATTACTATTAGAATAGTACTTCGCTTTAAAAACTTTTGCAACTAATGAATCTGGACATAATAACAGTCTCTAACCCTGTTTTGCTAAAAGAGATGTGTTGATTTGAGCCATATTCCTGAAGCTTAGTCCTCCTTCATCTTTCGCCCTACACAAAAACTTCCATTGGCACCAATGTATACCTCTTTTACCTGCTCCTTTTTGCCACCAGAAATGTGCTATCTTGCTTTCAGTTCTCTCACACAAAGCCTTAGGAAAGAAAAACAAGACATTGCATAGGTAGGTATTGCTCAAAACCGATTTGATAAAATTTTCTTGCACACTGGGATAGTAGTCGTGAGTTCCAAGCCTCAATTTTTACTACAATTCTATCAACCAAATTTTAGAACGCTTCTCTCTTCCTTCTGTCGACCATATTGGGAAGGCCTAGATATCTCTCCGGACTATTTGAACTCCGAACTCCAAGTAAAGACGAAACCATTGCTTTGGATGCCTCGGCTGTATTTGTACTAAAGAAAACTGTAGATTTGTTGAAGTTGACGCATTGTCCAGAACAGTGCGCGTATACCTGTAGTATCTCTTTAAGAATTCTGGCTCCCCTTTCAGTAGCTTTTCTAAACAGTATGCAATCGTCTGCAAATAATAAGTGTAAAATCTCTGGCCCGTGCCTACTAGCCTTCGCCCCTTTTACTAAACCCTTTTGCTTTGCCATCCTCATTAAAGCTGATAACCCCTCACTACAGAAAAGAAATAAAAATAGGCTAAGTGGGTCCCCCTGTCTGAGGCCTCTAGAAGATTGAAAACTACTTCCCCTATTTCCATTGATAATAATTGTATATGAGACACTAGTGATGCATTTCATTATCAATTAGATCCAATTTTCTGTAAAACCCATATTTCTCATCACTTGCATAACAAAATCCCATTCGACCCTGTCATATGCTTTGCTTATATCCAGTTTAACCGCCATATAACCCTTCTTTCCAGTTCGTTTTTGAAGAAAAGTATGCAACAATTCATAAGCAAGAATCACATTATCTGAAATTAAACGACCTGGAATAAAAGTACTCTGAGCTTCATCAATACAACCCCCTATGACGGTCTGCAATTTGTTGGCAATTATTTTTGTCACTAGTTTGTAAATAACAGTACAAAGACTTATAGGCCTAAAATTAACAAGGGCTGTAGGATGTGGGACTTTTGAAATAAGCACTATATCCGTCATATTTGCTGCTTCAATCCCTTTTCCATCATTCAAAATTCCTATACAATACTCTAGCACTTCTTTTCCAACAATATGCCAATATCTTTGAAAAAATAGAGCTGGAAATCCATCCGAACCTGGAGCCTTTAAAGGTCCCATTCCCTTTAGTGCTGCGTAGACTTCATCTTCCTTAAAAGGTAATTGTAATTCATCATTAATCTCTTGATAAATACATCTATCAATTCCTTCCAACACCTCTTTTGGATCAACCACACCCTCTGATGCAAAAAGGTTTTCAAAATAAGATTTAGCAGCCTCCTGCAAACCTATTTCATTAGTGATTTCTGTACCATCATCCGATATCAGTTTGGTAATTAAATTTGCCTGCTTTCGAGTTGTTGTGCTTTTGTGAAAGAATGCCGTATTTCTGTCCCCAAATTTAAGCCAATTCACCCTAGTTCTTTGTTCCCAGTACCTCTCGTCTTTGTCAATCTCTAAATTCAAATGAATTTTCGTATCGATAAGTTTTGCCAATGTTTCATCATCTCTATCCTCCATCAATAAGGCCTCAAGATCTTTTGTTAGTTTCTTCTTTATTTCTCCTTTTTTCAGTTTTAGCTCCTTAGCCCACTTTTCTAGTCCAATCTGCAAAGTCTTTAATTTTTCCATTAGAGGTTCTAACGACGATTCCCAAATATTCTTTAGCACTCCTTCAAAAGACTCCTCCATGGTCCACAAAGCCTCGAAATGAAATCAGCAATTACGTTTGAAAGAATTATCACTTTGTTTGTAGTAAATGTAACGGACAATGGTGCGATGTAACGAACGGAAGGTCTTGAATATGACCCATCGGAATAAGGCCAACCATTTATCATTTGCAACCCTTGATCAAGTCTTTCTCGATATTTGTTTCCGGAAGATTGCCCATTTCCCATGTGAACCAAGTTCCCGAGTAGCCAATATCCATTAAACCATATTTTTCTAATGTATCCCTGAAAGTCTCCATTCGTCTCTGATCTCTTGGCAAACCCCCTTTTTTCTCAAAGGAAAACATAATTTCATTAAAGTCGCCTACAACTAGCCAAGGGTAGTCTCTATCCTGACTTAACCCACTGAGTAGATGCCAAACATAATTTTGATCTCTAGCATATGGTGAGCCATAAAATCCGGTAAACCTCCATTCTCCTTGGATACCATCTTCCTTTATCAACACATCAATGTGCCATTTAGAGTAGCTCCTCAACGTAACCTCAATACCAAACTTCCAAGCCAAACAAAGACCCTCGAAACCCTTCGCTTCCACATCAATACCAAGTAATGAAACCACAACTCTTCCTTACTCTCTCCATGCATTTCGAAACCAACTTTGTCTCCATTAAGAAGACCAAATGGGGATGATGCTGCTTTAGTAGATGCCGCAGCCTCCGAACTACCCGTGGGCTCCCCAACCCACGAGCATTCTAACAAATATGTTTCATTGTGTCAGGTCAGCTGGCTCACTGCCAGCCACCGATTCTAAAGATCTTGAAACAAAATTCATTTCCCTATCAACACACATGGTGTCAACATATTCTGTAGTACTCCCTGCAACATCAGTGCACTTTAACTTCTTCTTTTCATCACCGCCACAATCCTCCATGTTTCCCTTCTCCCCAATTAGATATTTCCTCTTGAACCCAACACTAGCATGTGTAGAATAATCTTTCTGATTTATTGAGGCAAGTCTTTTCCAGGTAGATCTACTCGAAGTTTTACAACAACTCTCCCCTATGCCGGAACTCGTTTGTGATTGCTCATTCCCCAAACCATTAATGCTTTCCTCTTTTTCCTGTAGACCATCAATCCAATTATTCAACAATTTCCCCTAATGGCGTCAGTCCACCCAACATCATCATTATTTCCATCCTGTTCAAAACATGTTCCAGTTTTTCCTATATAATTACTTGCTTCTCCCAATTTTTTTGTAAAAGCATCAAATCGTATACTCTCCTTTCCCATCATTCTTGATTATGCTTTCAAAGCTCTCAATATGGAGGATCCTCTCTAATTTCGCATTTTTTTCTCTGAGGTTAAACGTCCGTGATCATTAAGGCCATGATCCATTCGCCCACAACCAAAGTAAAACAATGGCAATTTTTCAAATTTGAAAGGAATCCAAGACTTAACGTTATTATCACTAGAAACAAAAATACCTCTCCGAAGGGGTTTTTGCACATTCAAATTAACTCGAAGTCTGCAATAATCATCATTAATTTCAGATCTAAGAACACCACCAAATGTACTACCAATTGCATGTAACAGATCTTTCTTATCATACTCTGGTGCACATGCCCCAATTTTAATTTAATATGGCGATGTAGTTAATTGAATCTGGTCTCGTTCTATTGGAGTGTTTAATCTATCAAAAAGAATGAGATACTTACGGAATAACCATGGGCGCCCTTCCATAATAAGTTCCAGATCTTCCTCTGCGTCAAACACAATAGTGAATAAGTTCTGCCCAGCCACTTTAATTTCAAACTTTTTATTTGTCTTCCATATACTTTTTAACTGAGCCCTAAAACTTTCTGGATTAAAAGTTTTCTTCGTCCAAACAGTACTAATCAAAGTTGGTTTAGTATCAGGCACAACCAGAGATCTCTTAATAGACAATTGAATCAACTCTTCTGCTAATAACGAGATATTCTCGCTGGTTTCCCTCTCCACATCACCACTCTATGCCATCCCAAGCCACAGCAGTTGCTGTTCTCTCTAGGGTTCTATTAGGGAGCACTCTTGGCTTTCGAGGGAAAACCTAAATAAGAGACTGATTAATTAGAACAGTTGTTAGTGCAGTTGTTATTCAAAAATAACTTTTATTGAAGTAGCTAAAGTTTAGAACAGCTTTTATTTAGAATAATGTGCTTAAACTTAGCCTCAATATACAATTTGATACTTAAATATTTTTTGGTCCAAACTTGAACTTGGTTTCATAGTTTAAATTGGTTTAAATAAATCATTTATCTCAAGTCCTAATTTAGAAAAAAAAAAAATTAAAGTTAAAGTACCAATTTTTTTTAAAAAAGTTTAGCTACGTAATTAAACTAAAATAATTTTTATGTATTAAGTTAAACATTATGCTTTTCCCTTCATCCTAAGACGTTCTCCTTCTTCCTTCATCTGAAATAGTTATGTTTGGTTTTCATTTAATCTTCAAAATAGTTAACCATCCGTTTTTGAGACTTTAAGACGATGGAGGAAGGGTCAACCTGTTGAATCTCAGAGGGCACAAAGTCGGCCATTCAAGTTGTAATAAAGCTTCCTTCGGAGAGCTAGTTTCGTGTACATCTATTCTCTATGACATTGCAAAATCGATGACACATTTTTCATTGATTCTAATCCATTTACTTTGTTGGTATAAGTAAACAAAACAAACAAAATACGCCTTATTCAGTGCCTATTTCCAACCTTCAACGGGTTTAAGGATTCAAGAATGTGCAAAAGATAATCTATGCCTAAGAAAATATGGCTCATATCGGTCTTTCCCTTTCTCGCATCTTGCATTTGATGGTGTTGAATATGGTGGACAAAGACGCATTACGTATTACACACATTGATCGACTGGCTTTATTTTGGTGCAATGACATGGAATTGAGTGTTGTTTTAATCGCTATTTACTTCCGTCCTCTACTATGTTATTAATTGTTTGATTTCATTTATCTTCCATGTGAATGCTATAATGCAGGTATGACTATTCTGGTTATGGAGCATCTATTGGGAAGGTAGGTCATCATCTATATAATACTTCATTGTTCGATTATAGCTTATTTGCTTATGCAATGTAGGATTTTCATCCACTATTTGATTACTTGAAAATAAACATACGCATTCGGACCTAAGAACTCTAGGAACATCAAACTACAGCTTGATTTGCATTATCTGCTTATTGATACTTTAGAAACAATAGACTCCTTGTTCCTTTCTTTGTTGAAATGGACCCGGATTCTAAGTTTTTGGCTTCATAAGCTATCTTATTCTAAGTATGTGGTCTCTTTGCTAATATTTACTTTTATGGTTTCACCAAGTGAATCCAACACTTATGCCGATATAGAGGCAAGTATCGTTGTCTTGATCGAGTATGGAATAAGTCGGAAGATTTGATTTTATATGGACGATCGGTTGGAAGTGGACCAACGTTACATTTGGCGCCTAAACTTAGAGGCTAAGAGGTGTCGTTTTGCATAGCGGCATTCTTTCCGGCCTTCGTACTCGCCATGTTAAGTTTAATTTCGCTTTGACATTTATCGTAATGACATATCAATGTCTGCATTGTGAGAAGATATCTAACATTATTATTATAATTAGCGATCGATAATTGGTGTACTATTTTATGATATAAGAATGTCACTTGTTGGTTGACATTAGTGGAATGTTACTTGCATGTGAACTAAATTCGAAATTGCATTGATGTTTTTGTGCTATCTATATCTCGCTTCTATGCTTGAGCTAATTATGTTCTTCATAAATGCGTAACATCAAAAGATTCGTAAGGTGAGATGCCCCGTGCTTGTAATCTATCAATCAATAAGCACTTGTTTTGTTCTTGCTTGAATTCTAACTTGATTTGATAAACTTCGCTTTAAGTTAGCTCTACCGATTTCAGCTTATATGGTCCGAAATGATTCTGCTTTGTGCCCTTTTATAAGAGTTCTTAAATGTCATTTATTTTCATTAAAAGTTTTCGTTAGTGTGAAAGCTTAAGTTGGTTGGATCGAATATTAATCAGTGGTACCAAGATGATGTTGTCAATTGGTCGCATGGAAATGGACTGTGGAAAATGGCAAGGAACCATACGAGCCTCTGTGGATCAAAGGAGGGTCAACGCAACTTGAGCTATACCGATTACATACTCCATCTTTGCAAGTTCATTTATGAAATGGAGAACACGACAACAATGATTCTACTTAAAAAGGATTCTAAGAAAGTCTCGGTTACCAACAAGGTCAAGTACCAACTCTTCATTTCGAGGTGACAGTCTTGTAAGATTAAAATATGCCAACCTAAATGCCTCAAATGTCCTAAACCAAGGTGCGAGAATGTTCCAACTCATTGAAAATTTATATATTTGATTTCTTCCGTAATTAAATTTTGCAAAGAAAGGACTACCTCATGATTGTTGGCATGTTTTTGAATTGAAAATGTCTTATATTAATCAAGATACGATTACAACAAAATAAAGCGTAATACGTAACAAAATGACGAGTCAACTCCAAAGATAAAACAAATCAAAGGCAAAGCATAAAATTATCCCACAAATACTCAAGTCGAAGACGCAAAACAAAATAAGCGAACTTCTAAACACTCCCTTCAATTGCAAATTAGTGCTCAAAGAAATAGCAACTCATTGCTCAAAGCAATAAGTGAAATAAGCTCAAGACAGTCGCACCAACTTAGTCGCAAATTTGTTGGCTTCCTATTGATGTGAACTATATCCAAGTATAATAAGAATATCTCATTAGAAGGTGTGCAATGTAGTATTGAAATTATCTTTGAGATGCAATTGTACTAATTTATAATTATTCAATCCTTTTTTATTTTTTAACATAATTACAAATAATTTATTTGACTTTGGTTGTTTTCAATATGACGTTAATAATGTAACTTAATAATTCAATATTATTATATATTTAATCTAATTTATTTATAATAAATAAATTATTGCAATATATGTAAAAATAATTTAAAATATAAAAATTATTAATATGTAAATAAATTTATTAATATATATGTAAAATCAACTTTTCCAAAAATATTTTCGTGAAATCACAAAACAATGTAAAATATTTTACAGATTTATCCAAACACTGAAAATATTTTTTGGTAAATCATTTTCCAAAAATATAAATCATTTTCCGAAAAATATTTTACTTCTAAACAAACAGACCCTAAAACCACAAAAACCTTAGGAAACAATTTAAACATTAGAACGAAGTTGAATAACCGAAATTACCCTAAACGGATCACACATATGAACAGAAGGGGCCCTTCCTTATAAGGTTTTGGTTTTTTTGAACGAACCATAGTTATTTAGATTTTTCACCCAGGATACTGCTAACATTTCTATTCCCTTCTTCCCTGCGCGGCGGCTGCTGCTGCTGTTTCTGTTCGCCGTCAGCATTCGGCTTGGTTTCTCAAGTAAGCATTTTCTTTTTATTCGTCTTTACTATTGTCCCTATACACTCGTTGATTTTGTTAGACTTTTTTTTTCTAGGGTTTCTGTGACTTAAAATGAAATTGCTCTCTCTTATTTGTCATTAATTTACTTTTCTGTTACTCTAAGATTATTAGGATTTTCTGCTTTCTGGGTTGAGTACAAAACTCCTCGTGTTGCATTTCCTAATTCAAATGAAAGAAGGATTCTGACTTGTCCTCATCTTTGCCTTAGTGTTACTTTTGAATCTAGGGTTTTTACATCTAAAAACTAATACAGGATGTAGTTTAAAACACAAAAACTTAGTTTTGAAACGGTGCTTTAGGGTTGGGAATAGGGTTAGAATTTCTTATTCATCTGCCGTCTTAAAGATTAGCCAACATGACCTCTCCTCTTGGCTTTTTTTTCAATAATATTATTATTATTATTATTCCCTTCGTTGCAGCTACCTAGGCTTTGTTTTATGATTGGATCAATGGATTCTGGAAATTGTGCCAGCAAATGCAAAGACAATTCTCCCAAGTTAATTAAAAACCCAGATAAAGTTTGCGCAGACGAAACTAATAGGGTAATTATTGATCCTTCGGCAACTACTAGACAAGGTAATAAGGAATCTTCTCTAGGGCCTATCACCCCTGATGCGAACAGAGGAATTGGAGAATTCCCCTATAAAGTTTATTCTCCACCCACCGAAGTGAAGAATGCACAAAATCATCCTCACTTTGATCCTGATACCACCATAAACCAAGAGTCAATGGTTTCTGTCAACCATGGTAGTCCTAGAACCCCAAAGGATGGTATTTTCGACCCATTTGCTCCTGGCCCAGAATGCATGGTGTTTGCTCCTTCCTACAGGAAATATATTGATGAAATGAGGATAACTGTTGCACGCCGCCTAAATTTTGACATCTCTGTTGGAACTGTGGGTTCTGCAAACCATAGAACTGCTACAGATTCTATTTCAGATGAAGAAATGTTTGAGACTGTTTATGAAAATCTCTTGGAAGTTATCGTTTCAAACCAAGCTGAGGGTTTTCTTACTAAATTTTCAAATATAGAATGTGATTCTGATGGTAGTAAGACACCCCCTTCAGCTCCTTGCCTAAATGGGGTTTCTGATACTTGCCCTGGTGCTCCTATTAAACTCACTGGGAGATCAAGGGTCATTGATTTGGGGTTCTGCAGAAAGCTTGAATTCTAAAACTACACTTAATGACATGGCAGGGGATCTAATTTGCTCTATTTGTTTCAACCCTAACAGCATGCCTCTAGTTTAAGCTTTTGCTTTTTGCAGATGTCTATCTGACTTCCGAGATAACAGAGTAACATTGTATAGTTATTTTCACTTGCAACTATTTTTTCTTCTTTTTGACAAGGGGTAATGTTGCACAACGCATTGTAGCATGCATATCATTGTTCCAACTATCATGTATCTGGTTCTCTTTGACAGATAATCTTTTATGGTAATCAAGCTTGAAGAAACCTTTTTACTTTAGATGTCTTCCCACCCATTTTTCTGTTATTTTTTGACGTCTAGTAGTTTCCTTTTTTTTTTCCTCGATTATTTTGTAATGCCCGAATTGAGATGGTTCTGCAGTCAACACTTATGTACCCCTAACACGTTCAAAGGATAATTTTACATTGAACTATTTCACTGCAAAATATGTGATTCAGTATTCCTTTTCTTGTGTCTACAGATACAAGAAGATATTAAGATGCTATTATCTTAAACCCTATAATGCAGGGGTTTATATATATAGAGGATTAATCAGATCATGTATGTTATTGTGAAAAATGAGACTTGTGGTGTGGTTTTTTTTGTTTGCTCAGTAATAAATGGTTGTTACTTTCTTGATTTTTAGTTTCTATGCATTTGGAAAATATCGAAGTGATTGAAAATGTATAGATATAATCTTAATGTCATATGGTTATTACTTGCATCATAAAACATATCTACTGCGATGTGGATGCCTCTTGGCTTGCGCACAAAGATTTGTGATCAAAGCGTGCATAACAATTAAAAGTAATCAAAGCGTGCATAACAAAAAATGCTGGGTTTGTTTTTATTCTTATTCTGCTGCGGATATCTCCATTATATCCCTCATCGGGATAAGCTATTCCAAGAATATTCCCATCATATCCCGTCCTGCTTCGGTATTTTTAGTGCCCGGTTCAGCTGTTTTGGTGTTTGGTTCAGATTTTTTATGTGTTTGGACCGGGTTACCTGTCGTACTTATTCCATCTAGGGATATCCCATTCCGGGTATAACCCGGTTTTTGGATTATCGTATTGAAGGATATCCCGGTTTTAGTATATTCCATGCCACGGACATCCGGGTTTGGGGTCTAGGGGTTTGAGGCTTGGGCCTGGGTTTAGGTTTGGGCTGGAATTTTCGGACACTTGTTTTAGTGTTTTGGGCTGTGAATCTCTGGTCAACATATATACCCATCTCACAATCTGAACTATAACTTTAAAATTTAAACATTCTTGTACGATTTATATACTTTTTAAGCACAACTTTCTCTCCAAAAGCCACATATATGGTAAATAAAAAGAACAACACAAATCCTTAAATTTAAATCAACCAAAAAAATTATCAGCTTAGAGTTAAGGGATAGGGACCTTTCTTCTTTCCTCTATTTTTTGTATTCTCGAATTTTCTCTCTCTCCCTATTCTCAAAACCCTGATTATATATATTTTATTTCCCTTTTTGATTCATCAATCGAAGCTTGCCAATTGCCAATAGTAATCTCCCTCGAAGAATCATCAAGGTTCCTCATTCTATCTTCTTTTGATCCGATTTTCTCGATTTGTTTGTTTCCCGAGATTTCTCAATAAATTCTTAGTTCTTTAACTTTGTTTTTCATTTTCTTCGTTCCTAAAGTTTAGTTTAGTAACTCAAGTTTTTCGGGCTGTGATGAATCAAAATCCTCAGTTATTTATTTTATGATCATCTTCTGATACTGAAGAAAGCGTTACCTCTATTTGTTGTATGTTTGAATTTTGTTTATTTTTCATGCTTTAATTTTGGGTTTAGTAACTCAAGTTTTTCTGGCTGTGATGAATCAAAATCCGCAGTAAGAGTTTTGTTTGCTTATTGATTTCTGGGTTTTAATGATGAATGCCGTTGTGAGTTGTGACATTCTGTTTCTTAGTTTTCTCAAAATGTCTATACTTTAGTTTTAAAATAATAATAATAATATTAATAATCTAGTTGGGATGATTGTTGATATTGATAAGAATTGGAGAATTTCAACCGATTTGCTAATTGCAAAGGTTTTTGTCGATTTCGGTTTCATAATCATATACGGTGGAGATTGTCATGACTCGTGTATGCATATATGTCTTCTTTTTCATACTGCTAGGTGCTTGCATTAGTCGGTAAATATTGGGTATATTTTCTTTAAAATAGTTGGGATTGTTTGAGTTCTGTTGGGTATGATTTGCAAATGGATTTTGATTGGAAGTTTTAGGTAGACCCATGGTATCTCTGTATATCAGCTGAATGGGAAGTTTTGTGTGATTATTGATAGATACATGTGGTGAAAATACTCTGATTTTGGTTAAAGATAGAATTATATTCATCTGTGTTACCTAGCCTTACATGAAGGGAAATTGAGTTGTAATCTTTTAAGTGAATAGGTTCTAGTTACAACCCTTAGATTAACATAATTTTAATTTGCTTATTGGTTGATGGTTTTATGAGACTGAAAAAAAGATGTGTTGGATATATTCTCTAATGATGTCATAACCAATTTCTTCTTCATTTATTGTCTTAGTTGATTTCTCGATGCATGATGGTTCTGAATAATATTTTTTTTTTCTTTTGATTTTTCTGTTTTGGGTTAGCTTACAGAATTTAAAAATGGTCTTTGACCAATCATTTGATAATTATTACCTTATACATGTGCTGTTTGATTTTCTTTTTTCAATGTTGTCATAGTGTATAAATGTTGAGGGTTAAATATTTTAGAATTAAAAGCAAATTGGCATGATATATATGCTAATTATAATATTATTTAATTCATATTATACAATTAATATAAAATGAAATAGTTTATGTAGTATTTTAATTTATTACAATTTTTTATAATCTTTTAAAATTTTAAAATTAAGACTAAATTGTCATAGTGTATAAATGTGTATAAATGTTGAGGTTAAATATTTTAGAATTAAAAGCAAATTGACATGATATATATACCAATTAGAAAAGCCATGTCATCTGGTGAACAAAATATATAATCTCAAATAGTTGGATGACTAAATTGTAATTTTTCATGGTTTAAAGACTAAAACGGAAATTCACATTTAATTCAGTGACCCATGGACCAGAGTGTAGTTTAATAGCACTATAATCAAATATTCAAAACCCTATTTAGTTAACAATGGAAGTTTAATAAAACCAGGGTTTTTAGCTGCTTCCATGCTTCTTTCTTCTTCATATCTGTAAAATATTGCTATCTAATTCAGAAGTACTTCTGGGTAAGTCTTTTTTTTTTTCTCAATCTAATATGTCAATTAGAGTATATTATCGAGTGAAATCCAAAGCGAGTGTTTAGTTGCTGGAAATTGAGATGTTTTACTGCTGTGATTGAGCTGTATAAATGTTGTTAATTGAGATGTTAAAGTGCTGCAAATTGAAGTGTTTAAATGCTGTAAATTGAAGTGTTAAAAGTGCTGTAAATTGAAGTGTTTAAATGCTGTGAATTGAAGTGTTAGAGAGCTGCAAGTTGAATTGTTTTAAGTACTGCAAATTGAATTGTTTAGTTGCTGCAAGTTGAGGTGTTTAAATGCTGTAAATTGAAGTGTTTAATTGCTGTAAATTGAGGTGCTCAAATGGTGTAAATTGAAGTGTTTAAGTGCCGCAAATTGTGATGTACAAATGAGTCTAAAATTAGTCATTGCACTGCATTTTTGGTGATTAAATGCAGTCGAAAATAAGTTAGAAAACAAAATTGCAGTTGATGTTATTTTTAAACATGTTATGTTGTCATTGTAAGCTGTCGGAATATTCGTTTACACTGTCCAAATGATCAATAATACCCTAAAAAGATACATCGAGATTTGCAGGCAATTGACAAAAGGGTCAGCGTTGGTGCGAGGAGTGCGTGGTTAGTTTTGGAGGTAAAAAGCCAACAATTTTCAACATGCCTTGTTACAAAGAAGATCCGCCAGCGGTTCGCGTCTATACAGTCTGCGACGAATCGAGGTCAATCCTTTCCTTGTTCACTTACCAATTGTTTCCAGTTGAAGAAGTTCATTTTATTTCACCAACAAATCATCAAAAAGTCCTAAAATTGACACTGTTGAAGCTAAAATCTATCTTGCCACAAACACAACCAAAAATGAAATTGAATTGTTGGTTGACAGATATTTGATTGTGAGGAACGTTCCCGCGTTGGGATGTGGCGATGATTTGCTGAAACTCTTTGCTAATTACGGAGACGTTGAAGAGTAAGTAAGTTCTCTCTCCTTTTTTATTTTTTCCTTTCCATTTTTAATTATTTGAAGAAAACTTTTGATGATGCTTATGCTCACATTTTGTTTTGCCTTTCAGATGTAAGCCAATGGATGCAGAAGATTGTGAGCAATTTACTGATGTTTATTGGATCAAATTTCGACTCATTAGCAATGCCAGGTCATTGAACTTGACCCTTTTCTAACATTTTCCTCCAATAACTGTCACACTGTTTCATGTACTTAGTCAATAATATACCTCTGTTGGAAAGCTAATTTGAATATGCAACCATGGAAATTGGTGAAAAACAAATATATATTTTGTTAACCATTTAACCCATTAGGTTTGCAAAGAGAAAATTGGACGAGTTTGTGTTCTTGGGGAATTGTTTGCAGGTCTCATATGCTCCTCAATTTGAAAGCCTTGATGACACCAAAGATAAGTTAGAAGGCAGAAGGAAAGAAATCCTTGCAAGATTGAATTGTATGCTTATATATTGCTCTAAAAATTTAGCTTTTTGACGTACCTATCTTTTACATATAATTGGAAAAAAGAATGTCCATGTTTCAAATAGGAACTGCTTTCTAGTTGTGATTATATATTCTCATGCATGTTATGTTGTTATGCTGTGATATCAGCTCAAAGATCTAAAGGGCATCCAATTCATCACATGCCCTCTTCCAATGAGGCTCCATCACTTCCTGCTTCATCTCATCATATTCCTAACCAGATTAATAATCGACTGAGGTATTACGCTGTTCAAATTCATGTTGCTACTGTTATCATTATTTCCTTTTTGCATTCTTTCTCTAAATAAACTATGGTTTTTCCTCTCCGTAGGGATGTTGGGGATGCAGAGTTCAGGTCTCACAGTAATAATGCTCAAATAACAAGAGTGTCATCTGACAAGGTGTGGAATACATCATCCCAGATTTTAATCCTTTAACTTGTTTACTGTTTGAAAGTAAAAATTAACTCATTTTATTTCTTTCTTCTTCTTTATTACAATTTGACCAGTGAAGTTCACTGGCACTACATGGTATTCTAGTAGTTGTTTATGACTTAGATGAAATATGTTGTAAGGCTAAGTTTGTAAATGCCTTTCAGCTGCCGACCCCAGTTGAATTAAGTTAGGTCCAGTTGATTGAATTAGGACAGAGTACATGTCATTCCTGAGTATGTATAATCTTCTTTTATTGTGCATCTGGTTGTGTATTATAATGCTTTAATTTAGGGCTTTGTTTGTGTAATCCATTTTGTTGTGACTGAGATGGATTGGGTTTTGTTACTGGTCAAAATGGATTTATTGGGATTACATTTAGGAGCTGATTGTAGCATTTTCCCGTCACCCTAACATAAATGAAATGTCAGAAAGGGTGTTAAAGAGAGAAAAAAGCCTTGCTAATCTTTGGGTGTTTGAGTTTCACATTTTGGTCCTTGTTTTAGACTTACTGGTGGAAACAAACAATAAATTGTTGGAACTTCTAAAGGAAAGTTTGTTGTTACCTTCCATTATTTTCTTTTCCTTTTTCTTAATTATTGCTCAGATTTGAATGTAGACGTACGCCTAAAGATCTAGAAGTTTCACTCCTCTTTGAAACAATTGAGCCAAACATGCTAAAGTATTTTGATCTAGATGTTCTTTTAAATTTGTGGGTGTGAGAATGCTCAAGTGTTTGATGGGGTTGCTGAAATGTTGTTTCACTTCTTACCAAGAATAGGTTCTGTCAGTCAAGTACTTTTTATATTTTTATCATTTTTACATGAATATGGTTACAAATATACATTTTATTTTTATATATGCCACTTATACTGCATACTGAGATTTTGAATTGGTTTCAAAATATTTAGTAACTCATATTGGCGCTATAAGTGCTATTATATAAAATATTATTATTGTATATTAACATCTGACTCGAATCAATGCATACGCGGCCAAATAACTAGGTGTTTTATGATTGGAGTAAGTTTAATATAGGTGTTTGTCGGTTAACTGTTGCGTTGTTTTTCTCCATTGCTTTCTTTGCTTTTGCTATAGTTCTTTATTAATGCCTTGGTTGCTATAGTAATATAAGAATATTATACATGGTTGTGGAATTTGTGTGATAAATATTTGCTCTATGCTGATATGGGGACTGCTTTCAGGACTACTTCCCTTCCCAGTCAATGAATCAGACGGTTAAAACGGTTAGGGACAAACTCAATAAGGTGATAAATCTCTGAACTGCATGATTATCTTGTCTTTAGAGAAATGTTTTTAGTTATGTTATATTTTCATGGTAATATGACTTTTTTTTTAACCTATACTCTACAATTTCTTGCTTTAGATTCAATCAAGCACTGAACATTTGCAAGCCGGACCTACACCCAAGAAAACACGTGTGGACAATAGAAGAAGAATCTGATCAACCTTACCTTTAAGATATGCTTATCTACAAGTTAGTCTTTCTAGTTTTTGTTAAATTCGATCTAATGAAATATAGGAGGAATGGAATGGTATTCGGTGAGAATTGAATAGAGATATTATGCAATTTGGTTGGGTGGAATGTAATAGATGAGGAATAGAGTAATATATTGTTTGGGTTACAGAATATAGTACCGCATGAAGTCAAAAAACCACCTAATTTCAAAAATAATGAAACATATTTTTAATCCATAGTCCCAATTTACAATTATATACATAGATGATATGTTTGTCAAAACTAATTTATTCCAAAGAAAAGTAAAATTTTAAGTAATTATGTCACCTCCATTAGAATATGCTAATAGATTCCATGACCAAATATTGGATAAGATATAGCTTCAAAAAATTTAATAACCTTAAATTATGTCATGTAATATATTTGAAAATTATTAAAAGTATGAATTGTTAAATTTATAAATTCCTTAGGAATATCAAAATAACTTCAAATCTGATGCGCCAAAGCCTTAGAAATAGGATACATTGGAATTATGTGTACATATACACAAGTAAAATATCTCGCCGAAGAAAATCTTAATAGAAACCCTTCAAGCCCAAATTTGTTATAAAATGGTTGACAAAATTTTTAAAAGTAGCCCCTGAAGATTAACGAATTTATCAATATGATACTTGTTTTTTAAGAATGTTCAAGCTACCTATCCTATCAAACCATCAAACTGTTGATCTACCTACCACTAACACAGTTAAATATGACTTATATTGTGGCTTTGACAAATCTGACGCTGACATGCGACAGCTTTTTCTTGACTTGCTATTTGCTTTTCTCTTCGCAGTTCGCCAACATTTGATCAGCCCTAAATCACCTTACAGCACCAAAACACTTACAAGAAATTAGAAACAAAGAACATCACTCAAGAAACTAGGCAAGAGTAGAAGTATTTTGAAATCACTTAGAAAAGAATATACCAACCTATATTTATCACTCAACTTTCTTTTGAACGAGAGGCCTATGAGGCTTTGGAGCTGAAAGATACCAAAAGTAATTTGATGAATAATAAGAATGACATAGTTTTTCTTTTTCTTCTTAAAAAAAAAAAGAAATAAAGAAAAATGCTGAAACAACAATCCAGACCTTGCTCTGTTACGAGACCTCTGTATATAATACATATATGAATTAAACAAAAGAAAACATATCAGCTAAATGAGCAGGTATAATACCTTCCTAACAAGAGATTAATCACATCTACACAAATGACTTAACAAAATTTATTATAAGCTTGTAGTATAATCTTGCCTACTAATATTTTTCCATTGCATATTTACGCTACATCAAATCCTGTCTACTCTTAGAAATGATTTGAACAACACCATCCTTTCAGACTATTTGTCATAATTTTAACCAATTTCAACATATTTTCATCTGAATTGTATACTTTACAGATTCAGGAGTACTGTTTCACAAGGATATGGATTAAAGCAATATGCTAAGATGATATCCAAGATTACATCAAGCTCTACTTCCTAGATAACAACCCCACTATTATAGCGGTCTTAAACTCTGGACAATGTTTGACATGAGGTTGGAATTTTCTTACTAACCTAGCATTCCTAGATAACTCTTTGTTTATATTTCTTTCTTTCATAAACCGACTTAATAGACTAGAAATTTCCCAACGCATTGAAGCAGAAATTACATACCATTAGGATTCCCCTGTTCATAGAAACTTCGGAAAAGAGAGATTGCTTCTGAGGCCATTAATCCCCCTGTACATTTGAAACCTCTTTGTGGAACTTTATCACTAAAAGAACAAAGAAAATTTAAAATAAGGCATCCATTTGAATTGCAAAATGTTCCAATAATGAAGAGGATGAATGCAGATAGAAAGAAATTTCAGCATTAATGGATTATTAGTTTCCACATATTAGAGAAAAAAAGAAAAAGAAAAAGGAAAGTCCAATGAAGAGACAATATGAGCACATTATCAAGAAATATTGCATTAACATGGACGACATTCCCTTCTACACATTATTTGAGATGATAAATATAGAAGCACTTTCTTGTTGGTCTGTTTTATCTTTCAAAAAGCTTAGTAGGTTATAAGCTACCCACACTCTATTTCTATAGAGAGAGAGTCCTTCAGGGTCTGGTCTCAAATAAGTTTAGAATTAGAAAAACAACTAGAATTGTCATTTATTCTGTGAATGTAACAATCACTGAGACAACTTCTAGAGCAACATTCAATATGTATACAGGGAAGGAGAAATGTTGTCCTTCCATAAAAATGATATAGTCGGGGCAGAGAAAGCCAAATAGCAATGCAATAAAAGGGATTAGTGATGTAAAGGCCAGAGAAAACATGGATAAATCAAGTATTTTCAGAAGAGAAGATGAAAGCCAAATAGCAATGCAATAAAAGGGATTGGTGATGTAAAGGCCAGAGAAAACATGGATAAATCAAGTTTTTTCAAAAAGGGTAGGAGGATTCAAAGAGGTGGTGGAATTGGCAAGGCAGGACAGAGAGGGTGAAAAAACAATGCAAACATTAAGGAGGTTAGTCTTACTTCAAGGAAAAGCTTGAAAACAGGATACCTAAAAACTGACAAAAAAACCTTCGGTTGGTTCAAGGATCTTACATATTCTATTTCTTTTTTAAATTCAACTCTTTAATTCCATTACATGCTATTGTCTTAGGTGATTATCAGAGTGAGCTTATCTCCACTAATTCAGAGCGATGCTCGATTAAAGTTATGCTTAACTGACAATCACTTCACCTCATGATGATCCAAGAGGACCACGAGGCCTCATTGATCGCACGAGAGTGGCAGTTAGGAGGTGAATCCGTTGATTAGCTCAAATCTATACTAAGAACCTAGTTTAACTCAAAAGATCGCTAGTTTGAAGATTGGAAGATCACATCTGGTTTATATTACCTTGGCTCATGTACTTTAGGAAGGTCACAATGTGTCTCATTTTCAAAAACTAAAAAATGCAATTTATTTTAAGACACATACAAGCACGATCACAAAGCAATGGCCATGAAAATGAAGAAAAAGTCAAAATACAAAGATACGATGTTGTGTTAGAATTCTAAGAAAATTCCTACTAATGCATTTAGCAAACAGAAAATAAAATTGATTTCTAAAAAAGAAAATAGTATATATATTTTATGTTAACATTTACTCATCAAAGAAACTAGAAAAAGAAAAGGATAAGTAAATTGCATGATGCCACTAGATATAACTAATAAGTAAATGGAATCAATTCACTTGTTTGGTATGAATACAACAAATGCAGATTGCAGAAGGTTTCTACTACTTGATTATATATATGCTGGTTACCAGTTAGCTACCTTAATTCAACTGTGATGAATAGTTGGAATTACTTCGTTTGTTATTGGTGATTTTTCTCCCTTTAGAAAAGACAAAAAGAAAGGGGAGAATATTTCACATGCAATATAATTATAGTGATAACAAATTCAGAGCATCATAAAATAATATGTTGAAACTCAACTAGATGAAGACAATGGAAAAACAATGGTGATTAAAATAATACAAAATAAAAGGTAAACATTTCCATGCAAGAATGAATTCCAAAACAAACCTGAGAAAAGGCTCTGAGCAACTTGAATGCAAGGATAAAATTGATCCACACCCTCCAAATTTCTCATTTGCACAACCATAATATACTTCCTTTATGCCTAAATGAGAAAATATCCATCAAGAACCAAGATATTGAAAAAAGTAATAACAAAAAAATATATATTCATAATAATGTATTGATACACTAAAGCATTGTAAGTGCAAAAGAACCATACCAAGAAATGACAAAGCTGCAGCACACATTATGCATGGTTCACATGTAACATACAAAATACATTGTGAAAAGTTTTTAGCCACTTCTGCTTTTGAAAGTCCGTCTCTCTGCCACATCTCTAGAAGATTATCTACAGCTTCCATTTCTGCATGCCTTGTTGCCTACACCATGAAAAATGAAGTCGTACAATTTACATGAGCTAACAAGGAAGAAGTAATTTTGACTAATAGTCCATCGACACACAAAAAGTAAACTATAACAGAGGTCTAGAGACTCAGGACATGACCAAAAGTATGATAAGTGATAACTTTACTGACTTGTGGTCAAATTTGTGTAAAATGAATACTATTTTGTGAGGCAGCCACCTGCACCCATAACCGTGGGGATTCATATAATATTTTCCTCATATGAAAAAATTTGTAAAGCCAAGGAAAAACATAAAGCAAATGCCCATCGTAAAATGATAATAGAAAATAAGAGATCAAAATTAAGTTAGCCATTGAAAAAAAAACGGAGGAAAGTGAATAAGAAGAGGAGGTAGAAAAGGAGGCATGTTTATCTTGCTTGTCTGAGATCCAAAAAAGAAACATAATTTTTAGTTTTGCTCTCGGAAGACTACCAAAAAAAATCCACGGATACAGAACAAGGAAGCCCAAAATAAACAAACCAATAAGCCTTTCATTATTACTACTACAAAAATTTTACAAATAATATTTGAGGATATTGTATATTCTTGAGGCCAACATAAGTATCCTTAAAAAAAAGTTGAGCATGCTAAAGATGGGCTAACATAAACAAATGTAGTACTACTTTTGGCTAAGAAATATTAGATCATTTTTCATTTTCCATCTCTATAGATCATCTACTTCCACCTGGTGGAAGTTAAAACAATGAAAGATAAAAAAAAAGACCAAGGGATTTTTCTTAGTTAAATTTGACTAAGAATATAATGCTGCTTGAACAGATCTAATTAATTTCATGCATGCTTAATGACATGTACATCTTTACATCAAATTTTCCTTAAGAATAATCAACAACATTGGATTGTTCTTCAATTTCAGGCTAGATAATAAGTTATGTTACTAGCAACAACCAACAGATTACTGTTAAATGATGGAAAGCATATGAAAGCCAAGTCTCAAGAAAATTATGCATAAACAAGCAAAAAGGTTTCCCATGAACATGCATGCACACAAGAAGAAAGGAGAGATCAAGGAGGCATAATATGAAAACGTCAAACTGATGAAAGAAAGGGCAAGATTTATTTACATTTCGTGTCTCAGTGGTTCGATTTCTACCCGAGGCTATAACCTCCCCATCCTTGATGATTACGCAACTGGTAGATAAAAGGTATGGTGAAAAGACAAAAATTGCATTTAAATGTTGCTCTTGGACTAAGTGTCATCGACTTGAGCAAAAGAAGACAATTTAGTCTCCAAATTAAAGCACAGACAAAGATAATGAGGAACTATTTATGTTAACAGATATCTGATGAAGTTTACAGCAACGTAAAATTCTGGTTGTAGCAATAGAGGAATTGCTACATGATTCAAAACTTGGTAATCAATTACAAGAATGTTAACAATCGTTTATGCTTTAACACTCACAACAATATAAAACTTAACCCACGAGTCTATGACATGGTGCAACCAATGAAGACCAAGAACTTAGTGATATTTTGATTTACAGATTAATCATGAGACCAAAAAATTAATTATGTGCTAGACAATGCTATTGTCTTTTAGTCTTAAGTTTATAACTTGTTCGTTTTATTGGTCAAATCTGTGTCATTAAATTTTGCAATCTTCTATGTGGAACTAATGCACCCATCGGAAAAGTCATTACTTCTTTTCTTTTTTATTTAAATGTTCAAATTAGGTGACCCTTGAAGGCAATAATTACATTGTTTAGAAGCAGGCCTTTGTTTTGGTGACAAGAATCTGTACAGAGTTCCATTTTTAATCCTATGGAATGTACTATAAATAGGTCCTCATAAACCTTTTAGGGTATTTCAACTCTTTGTTCACCTTAGTATATTTCTTTATGTCTACCATTGCAAGCAGATTTCATCCAAACATATTAATCATAACACCAAATTCAGCACACTTCCTCAACTCAAAACATTTTCAAGTGTTTCTAAATCCCAATAATGTTAATTATATAGGTTATAACCAAGGTTATGCTATATAGCATAAACTTGGGCTATAAAAAGAAAAATAAATATTCTTAACTTTGGTCTACATAAATCTTAAATGTGGATAATACTTTTTTTCCAAATTCCAGAAAACCAAATAAGTTCATAATTTCTGTTATATAGATTTTGGTATCTTTATGTATTTGTGTCGTGTTGTATTTCATATAATATTTTTAGTTTTTTTTCCCAGGTCGTGCAAAGCAATGCCAATCTACATTAGTAACAAAAGAGAAGCTAAATTCATATTTTCATCCAATAAAGGGAGAAGGTTGGTTAAGGGAGAAACGAAATTTATGAGATTAATATTTACCCAACAGGCACTTCAAAGCTTTCCGAAGCAAGTTTTGCCTGGAAAAAGAAAGAGGGGGAGGAGCTGAATTACAGTAGCAACATTACGAAAATTGGATTACGGAAAGGAAGAAAAAGAATGATTGGGATTACCTGGTGAATTGCAAGTTCCATGTATGCAAGATTATCACTTTCCATCTAAGACAATAAGAAAGAACAAAGAAAGTGAAGCAAAAGCTAAAAATGACAAAGAGGAAAAAAAAAGACCAGATTTTAGACGAAATGACTGGTAGCTACTGAAAGAAAAACAAAAATTGAAAAAAAAAAAAAACAGCCCAAATCCTGCAATTTAAATACCAATATTCAACTACCTAAAAACAAGAAAAGTAAAACCTACGGGTGAGAAATCAGTCGGGTCAGTGCAGAAAAATAAAAAACTGACTTAACCGACTTTCCCTTTTTAAGGAACCAAAAACCGAGCTGACTTTGTTGGAGAACCGATAAAACCAACCCAAATTAATTTCGGTCCGTTACTGACCAAACCGAGTTTAGTTTGCTTCAATTTTTTTTTTTTCCAAACATGACAAAATGACGATAGCAATTAACAAATTCAGTTTACAGCTTCAAATTTAGATTTTTATTTTTTTTATAATTAAAAAAAGGCAAACAGGGCCGTAAGTTCTATCAGACCTTATAATAGGTACCTCTCATATCACTCAAGCATAATTTTTAACTTCAGGGAATAGGTCATCTAAAACCTTAACAGCATCTGACCTGCTGGTGCATGACTTCGCCATAAAATCTGCAACTTGATTGGCTTCTCGATACACATGCTTAAAATGCACAGTCAGTTCTTCTTACACATTAACTGATAACAACAGCTTTAAACTCGATTCAAAGGTCATATGACTGGAGGGTTGAGTCTATTTGTAACCCACAAAATTGCTGATAACATCAGCATAATTGAAGGCTAATAAAAATGCTACTTAATTAAAACAGTTTTAGTAAAATGAAGAAGAGGTCCCAGCTTCCGGCTATTTAAAAGAAATATGCCAACAAAAAAAGAAGGCTGCCGACGGAGATGCAGCAGCAGGCTGCCGACGAAGAAGCAGCAGAGGCTGTTGACGGAGATGCAGAGGGCTGCCGATTTGCATTACTTTCAACACTGGCTGCACTCATTGGCTATCCAATTGTCACCAATGTCCCTAAGAAACCCAGTTTGTCTGATGTTGATACCCTAATCAACCTTGAACTGGGGAGTGCCATGTGTATCTCTATCTTCAAATTAGATGGAACCTTCTTCGGTACACTTCATATGCTCTCTCTCTCTCTCACAGAGCTCAGGCCTTCAGCCACATAGAATTTGTGTTTGAAATTAAAATCAGTACTTATTTGGATTGGTTTTCCTTGGAATTTGAAGATGTTGCGGTGATGACTTGAAGGTCTTCTTGTGATTTGTAAATGAAATGGTTGTGCCTAGGTTGATATCAAGATTGAAGAAAAGTGGCCTTAAAATGAATTATTTTCGTCCACACGGAATAGCTTTAATGTAAGATGGGATATCCCTGAGATATCCTCGAACAGAATAAAGTAGAAAATTAAATAGCGAAGGGCACTTAAATACACAATATATTCTAAGTAATGTTTTATTATTCCCTAAAAAATATAATGTTTTCACATTGCGAAATATATGTATTATTTAAATTGCTGCAAAACAATTAATTAAAATACTTCTAAAATAATTTTATAAATATTAAATAGGATCCGACCTGGTTTATCAGTTAATATAAAGGAGTTTACATAATGAACTTTTCGGTTATTGTAAACTTTATTGAAAAAACAATAATTAAAAGTAACATGTTTTCTTTTCATGTATTATTTGTTCATGTATCTGTCATTTATTTTAGACACCTATTTTTTATTTTTAATTTAGGTCCTCTTATTTAGAAAATCGTAATAAACAGTATAAAACAACAAAGTAAGTCACAGGCCACATCAATAAATTTCAAACACAAAGCAAAAGAGCAATTTCTAAACATCAAAACCATAATCCCAAAAATACAAGTAAAAAACAATAAACATTAAATTAAAAGAGAGAGCCGAAGACAATTCTCATGTAAAGATCCATACACGATGATGAAAGGGATTCTAAAAATCACAAAATCAAAAACGAACGTCGAAATAACAGCCCACCACACGCAAAAAAAAGGGCCAACTATTCTAAGTCCAATATCCCAATAACCCAAAACCAAAGCGGTACACAGAATTAAACACAAAAACGAAAGCCCAATAACCCCAGCCCAACAACATTCAGCTAAGCAGAAAATATAATGTAAGATCTGTGACGCAAAACAACAAAAATACAACAGAGGGAAACATAGAACTCAAAAATAAAAAACATAAAAAAACTGACCAGTATATACGGATAGTTAATTAATTTCCGATAAATGTCGTCCTATTGGGGGCAATAAGAAAGTTCGGAACAAAGTATTCTTCTATCTAAATATTATCCAGAAAAAAAAAAAAAAGCAACTAATGAAGAAGTTATTCAGGCACTATTAGAAATATAAAATTCTCCATATTTGAATGCATTATATTTTTGGAGGGAATAAGAAAACACTACTTAGAATATATTGTGTATTACAAATCTACTTTTCCACTAAGATTCTTTACGACAAAACAGAAAAAAGTCCAAAGAATGATAATCAAAAAACAAAAAAGGCCGAACCGAGATATTCGGAGAATGGGACATACCCAAGCTGGGATATACCTGTATGGGATACCACTGAACCGGGATATTACTGGATTGGGATATCCCTTAGAGGATTAAGTATGATAGTTAGCCCGGTCCAGACAAGAAAAAAATCTGAACAGGCCACTAAAACACTTAAACCGGAAGCTAAAAATTGTGAACTGGAATAAGAAAATGCAGGATATCCTGGGAATAACTTATTCCAAGATCGGTATATGACAGGGATAAAGCCAGAGCAGAATAAGAGAGAAAATTAACTACAGCAGGACAGTTAAAAATCTGCCGGATAGAAAATTCTTTACGACAAAACAGAAAAATCCAAAGCATGATGTCAAATAAAATTAGATTGATGACAAAACAGAAAATAGTTTAACTATTTTAAACCAACCAAAAGCATAAACTACAAACAAACTACTTTCTGAAACAACAATGACAAAAGAAATCCAAAATCCATTTATGGATTTATAATCCCAATTCACTCAATTGCTTACAATACAAAACAAAAAGCACAGTGGACAATTTGATATCTGGCAACGCAATATACCTATGCTACTCCAAAATAGTTAAACTATTTTAAACCAACCAAAAGCATAAACTACAAACAAATCACTTTCTGAAACAACAATGACAAAGAAATCCAAAATCCATTTATGGATTTATAATCCCAATTCACTCAATTGCTTACAATACAAAAAAAAAAAAAAAAACAATTTGGAAACCGATTCAGTTAAGATGAATGATTTAATCAATAGTTAAGGTAGAAAATTGACGAAAAAAGACTTACCCAGAAGTACTTCTGAATTAGATGGCAATATTTTCCAGATATGAAGAAGAAAAGAGCATGGAAGCCTAAACCGAAAACCTGACGAAAACCCACCGAAAATATTAGTAAAAAGAAGCATACATCTAAAACAAACAGAGATGAAAAGTAAAGAGTAGCTAATAAAAGAGAAAGGAACGTTCGGGAATAAACTGGTCATTTATTGACTACTAGTTGGATTGACGTCTTTTACTGTTGGTTAGATTTGGTACATGGGCTCAAAGCTTTCTATGACTGTTTAACTTTTCTTCGTTGTTGCCTGCCAAAAATATAAAAAAATATTAAAAATAAAAAAATATATAAAAATAATAGAGAATTTTAAAAATAGTACAAAATACATGTGAAAGCCCCAAGACTCGCAAGCCACAAGCCCAAAACCGTAACCTCATAAAGAATCTGCTAAGCAGAAATTACAAAAAAGAAGAAGACTGATAACACTAAACCAATAACCTTAAATAGAGGCAAACAACCAATCCAAAAATATAGAACATGTAAGCATAATATAAGCCCAAATCTAAGCATTATATAAGTCAAAACTGAAACCAAAACATAAGCACAAACCTAAGCCGAATATGAGTCCAAACCAAGACGCACTCCTAAGCATAACATAAGCCCAAATAAACCCAAATATGAGCATGATATATACGATACAAAAACAAAGACAAATTACCCAAGCCTAAGCCGAAACCCAAATCTAAGCTAACATTAGCCCAATCCAAGAGCCAAACTAAAGGCTCACATACGCCAAATCTTTCTGTGACACGAAGCCATTAGTTTAACACTTCAATTTGCAGTATGTTTTAATGAAAACAAAAAAGAAAGAAGGAATGGATGGAATGAAGCATACCTTACCTTAATTGGCACCAATGGACACCATTTAGATCTAATAACACAAGCAATACCATCAAGCGTAAGGGGCGAAGCCAAGACAATTTTTTAGGGAGGGCCGGATAAAATTTTAATTTTTTATAGTTTATATCTTTCTAATTTTTAAAGGATTAAATCAAATTTTTATAATTTTAGGAGGGCCAAACTGTAATTTTACCTTTACTAATTTAAAAATTTTAAAAAATTTTAAGAGCCTAAATAGAAATTTTACCTTTTAGGGGGGCCAGGGCCGGGCCCATGCCAGCCCCCCCTTGGCTTCGCTCCAAGCTTCTCAACCATCATCCTTACAAAAATTCATATCATTCTATTTAATTTATGGTCATATCATGTCCTAGCAACTCAAACCACGTCCACAACATCACAAATATACCAATTGCATATTTAGCCAACCTACATTTATAACATTCAAGCAACTTAAATTGCATCATTACAATGACTTATTTTATATCAATAATACAACTCATGTTCATGATCATTTAGACAGTGTAAACGAATATTCGGACAGCTTACAATGAAAACAAAACATGTTTGAAAATAACATCAAGTGCAATTTTGTTTTCTAACTTATTTTCGACTGAATTTAATCACCAAAAATGCAGTGCAATAACTAATTTTAGACTCATTTGTAAACCACAATTTGCAGCACTTAAACACTTCAATTTACATAATTTAAGCACCTCAATTTACAGCAATTAAACACTTCAATTTACAGCATTTAAACACCTCAACTTACAACACTTTAACATCCCAATTAACGACATTTATACACCTCAATTACAGCGATAAACATCTCAATTTCCAGCAACTAAACAATTCAATTTGCAGTACTTAAAACACTTCAATTTACAACATTTAAACACTTCAATTTACAGCATTTTAACACTTCAATTCACAGCATTTAAATACTTCATTTTGCAACACTTTAACACTTCAATTTGCAGCACTTTAAGATCTCAATTAACAACATATATACACCTCAATTACAGCAATAAAACATCTCAATTTCCAGCAACTAAATACTTCAAATTGCAGTACTTAAATAGGGCTTTAAAAGTATAAAAACGAGCAGCAACAGCATCTACTTTGCTTGAGCAACAGGAAATTTTTGCACTAATTGGACAACAACTAAATCTGAAATAAACGAGTTTAACCAGTACAAAACAGTAGCAACCATGAAATTTGTAAAGAATAAATTTTTTTCCCTATTTAACTATCACTGAATCATCCATGTAAAATTGATAAGAATTTCAAGCATGGAAATAATAACTCACCAATACCAGCACTCAATTTGTATTTCTAAAATAACATGTCATTCAGCAAATAAAACTCGATTTATTCATTAACAGCACATCATCAATATCAATCCCAGAGTTATAAATTTTAACCACAGCACCCAAGCACTATAAATTACAGCTATAACTCCTCTCAATTTGTCGTTTTAAGATACCACAATTTCATTATTAAGTCCGTTTAAATTACAACAATTAATCCACTTCAGATAATGTTTGAAGACAACATAAATACTTACAGCATGAATACTTACATTTTAATCACGATACAGCAGTAGGACATCTTAATTATAACTCTGACATCTTCTAATTGCAGCTTAAGACCTGCTGAAGTAAAGATCCATACAACAGAGGGAAACATAAATTCAAAAATAAAAAACATAAAACAAATTTAGGTAAGTGACAAAAATCCACAGAAAATAGATGTAAAAAGACAAAGTATTTATATTTGCTGACAACCAAAATCCCTGACAAATAGAACCTAGTGGGCCAGTTTAATATACTGTTCTACATTTTAATACAAAAACAAAAAAAAACTTAAAATTTAAATTATATTAAAGTTTTTAAATTTACTTAATTTAAAACAATTGCTTCAAAATTAAACAGTTATGTTCAAAAATATTTTACTAATTTTTTTAAAATTAAATACTATCAAAATAAAACCGGACATAAAAACAACACAAACCTATTCCAAAACAACTTAACCCAAAACTGTAAAAAAATAAAAACAAAACCAAATCCGTGGCCCGAGCCAAAAAATGGATCACAAACCAGTATGCAAAAAGAGAACACAAAGATTTAGAAACTTTGACAATTGAAGCAACTTACAGTGCATTTGCAAATAAGGTCAGACAGCCTTCCATCATTCAATAGAACTTCCAACGGGGATAAAAGCGCAAAAACTAGACAAAACACAAGGCCATAAACTAAGCAGGGCACAGGCCCAAACACCAAAATAGAAGCCCAAAAAGAGAAACCGAAACAGTATTTTGCGAAGCAAAAAAAAAGAAATAGAAGATATCACGATAGCTACAATCGTAAGTAGACAGAAACAAACAATACAAAAAACAAAGAATATATAGTACAAGATAAACAAACAAAAGTACCACACCAAGGTTCATAATTTCAACGGAACTTAACAGTGACTCTTTGAATCAGAAAACCGAAAACCCTGGCAAAAGTCAACTGAAAATATTAGTAGAGAGAAGCATATATTTGAAACTAAAAACAGAGATGAAAAGGAAAGAAACCAAGTTAAATACATATTCATCCCTGAAATCAATCTCCAATGAATTAGGGGATTTAAAAAATCACGAATAACAGAAACAGCAAACAAAACTTAGGGTTTCACTCTAGTGTACCGTATTTGTGTGTGTGAAGAAAGAAAGGACAAGAAAGGAGGCTGGGAGAAAGAAATCAGGAGAGAAGGAAAATATTTGAAAAGAAGGGAAAAAACAGTAGTTAAGAAAGGAGAAAGACATTAGAAATAAGGGGAAAACAGGAGAGAATAAGGGAATAAACTGCTCATTGCATGATATGAAGATTTTTATTCTTTCACGTATATGCATTTCCACCAATCGATTATAATTACCTCATCTTTGAAATGTTTTTGTAGCAATTTTGTTTTAAAATAACATCAAGTGCAATTTTGTTTTCTAACTTATTTTCGACTGCATTTAATCACAAAAAATGCAGTGCAATAACTAATTTTAGACTCATTTGTACAACACAATTTGCAGTACTTAAACACTTCAATTTACATCATTTGAGCACCTCAATTTACAGCAATTAAACACTTCAATTTACAGCATTTAAACACCTCAACTTACAACACTTTAACATCCCAATTAACAACATTTATACAACTCAATTACAGCCATAAACATCTCAATTTCTAGCAACTAAACAATTCAATTTGCAGTACTTAAAACAATTCAATTTACAACATTTAAACACTTCATTTTGCAGCACTTTAACACTTCAATTTGCAGCATGTAAATACTTCAATTTGCAGCACTTTAACACTTCAATTTACAGCCTTTAAACACTTCAATTTGCAGCACTTTAACATCTCAATTAACAACATTTATACACCTCAATCACAGCAATGAAACATCTCAATTTCCAGCAACTAAACACTAGTTTCAAGAATTCAATATTGTTTGAGACATTTTGTCGAACAATTCATGAGTGTCCAAATAACTAGAAGCACTGAAAGCCAAAGGAAGCGGGAAAGTACAATAAATGGATAGGACAGATATCAATAGAGAAAAAAAATCAATGCCCTTGGAAACAACAGCGAAAACCAACTACTCATTCTTTAGCACTTCAAGTGATAAATAAATATATCTGAAACCAAAAAACAGAGATGAACGGGCAACGAGAAAGGATATGTGGTGATGGATGAGAATATGCAATCCATTTTCTCAAAGTTATGAAAGAAGGGAAAAAGAGTAGCTAATAAAGGAGAAAGGAACGTTAGAAATAAAGGAAAAATAGGACAGAATATGGGAACAATTGACTGACTCTTTTTACCGTTGATTAGATTTGGTGCATGAGTATTAAAAACTCTATCAGTGTTTTATCATTTCCACATTTGCCTGCCAAAGAAATAAAAAAATTATTAAAAATATATATAAACCATAGAAATTTTAGAAACAATAAAAAATAAATGTGAATGCTCAAATACTCAAGCTCCAGAACCAAAACCAAAACCAAAACCACCAAAAATACTCAGCTAAGCCGAAATTACAAAAAATTGTTCAATAAAACTAAACAAATAATCTTAAACAGAGGCAAACAACCAATCCAAAATAAATAACATATGCGAGGCAATAAACTAACAAAAATTACAAGACATAGATACGAAAATAAAACCCATTAAAAATAAAGTAAACAGTGGCAGAAAAAACATAGAACCAAAAATTTAAACCTAAAAAACCAAACCAGGAACTAATAATTCCGAACGGGATATTACGATTTCGGGATATCCTCGGAATAGGCTATCCCGAGGAGAGTAATGATGGGTATATCCCTTTAGCGGAATATAAACGAAAATTGACAAAAGCAGGAAGAAAAATATAAAATTAGATCTTAAATTAAACTGCGGAACAAGAATGAAAGTTAAAACGACCAGTAAGCTTAAAAAATCTGAACCAGATTCAAAATATTTTGCTAAGAAAAAAATAAAACAAATCGAAAAACCTGAAAACCAAAAGGCATAAAATAAACCAAGAAATACAAGTACAAAAGCATAATTCTTAAATTAAAAGAGAGAACGGAAAAGACAATGTTGAAGCAAAGATACATACCTGATGAAGCAAGGGATTCCAAAAATCCCAAAAACAGAAACGGCAGAGAAAATCATAGTATAGTCTCTTTGAATTCTTTTAGGCGTCAGTTCCAAAAAAGCTAAAAAATATAAGAGGTAAAATTTGAAATGAGACAGACATAGTAAACGAGAGAGTAAAAGGGAAGAACTGTTACAAAAAAAGGAAAATGAGGAGAAAATAAACTATGAAAACATGCCCATTATCCCAGCCCAAGAAAAGAGGACAACTATCCCAAGCCGCAAAAAACCAAAGGCCACATAGGCCCAGAACAAAAAAGAACACGAACCCGACCCAAAAACCACAAATTCTTGGGTTGCTTTCTCTAGCAAATGGGCCAGGTTAGTAACACAAATGCTCTGTTGTAGTTTTCCTCTCAAAGTTATGAAAGGATATGTGGTAATGGATGAGAATATGCAATCCATTTTCTTAGTGATTTAGAAATATGGTGGTGGCCGTAGGGTGGTGGAGTGGAGAAGGTAAAGTTATTTTGTTAGGTTTAGGGATTTAGAAATCCATTTTCCTCTCAAAATTGAATTTTGATGATTTTATCTTGTTTGCTCCTTATCTTTGGCCAAAAAAAGGTTTTCGGTTCAGTGAAGTTAAAGTAAGTGATTAAATGTCAGGTGGCTGTCTCAAGGCTATTTCAGACCAAAATTTGACTAGGAAAGTGATCCTTATTGCAACTCAGGTTAGTCTCTTGATGATCATGATTTCTGCTCATCTGATCTCCCGAAACTAGAAAGAAAAAAGGGAAGACATATTTTGGAATAGTCTAATAATCTAATCCAACTGCCTTCAGTTTTAACTTGTGTAATGTTTTCTGGAAAAAGGATTGATCTTTATGGTTGTATTATTTCTAGTAATCTTTTGTAAACACAATGATTTCAGCTTTGTTGTTGATTTATATTTTGCCCTCTTTATACATAATTTTCTGTGTAAAGTTCCAATCTGTGACTTGTTTTACTTGTTACATCATTTGTTTTCTTTGCATTGTACGTTTGGCGGTAATAATAATAGTAGTGATAATCATAGAAGTAATAATCAGGCGCTTACAGTTGTTCAAATATCAGTAGGGCAAGTTTGTGTTCTGAACCTTGCATTCCTATTGCAGGAGCTGTTATAGAGGCATTTATTAGACTTCACGAAAAATGATTAATTTATAAAGGTATATGCCAAAATTCCATTGATTACTACCATGTTTCACTTTGCTAACTGATATTTAGCATGTTTACTTTCTCATTTGATTTTAATATTCTATCTTCCTCCTTTGTTTCAGCAGCCCATCATCGTAGGGAAAAGAAAAGAATGGCAATATTATCTTACTGTGCATCAAAAATCTAGAAGAAATTATGATATCAAACGACAAACAACAAAGATAGACTAGTATTAACATTTACAAGGAATTTTATATATCTTTTCCCCCTTTGGTGTATTGATTTAGAAGTACCGATGCGTCAATTTGACATCTGGTCTGAGTTAGTCACTGACTGGTCAAACTTGGTAACATGGAACTGATGTAAATAGACTTTCCTGTACTTATTATTGTACATGTGCATATAGAATGTCTGGTCTGAAAATAGCTGAGGAAAATACTGAAAGGAAGGAGGTTTTAAACTTAAAAGCTTTCTTTTGGACTTCAAATACAGTTATTTTTCATGGTGACTTGAATATATTCTCTGGTGTTTGGTGGTAGGATGTGGGAACTACTTTCTTTTTTGTTTGTTAATTTTAACTCAGCTCAAAATTTTCTGATTTGATTTGATTGTTAATTGCACAATATTAGTCTCAGTAACTAACCTAGTTTAACTGATACGATATATTCTTTTAGGGTCTTACATGGTTAACTGGTCTCTAAAGTTACAGACTGCTGTTTCAGACTTGGTATGAATCTTGTTTGCATGGGGATATTGCTTTTCATTTTGTGCATTTTGTTTTACATTCTTTACCATTCAGCTTTGTCTCTTGCATGTTCCCATAGGAAGTAGAATATTCTGAAGAGCCTGGTACCCTCTACTATATTAAGTATCATGTTGCTGGAAGTTCAAGGTACCTTTTGTTAGGCATTTTTTTGTGTGTTTGCTTTGCTTTTCTGGAGTAAGAATGGACTTAAATAACTCAAGGAGAAAATGTAGTAAGACAATTGGATTCATAATTGCCAGAGTAAAAGATATAGAAGACAGGGAATGTTGTGTTACCTTAAGAGCTTTAAAAATTTACTCTAATTGGAATGTCAAATGTGGTAACAAAGTGGTAGAGAATCTCCATATCCTAATATTATTTTATTTTTGATTTAATATAAAATTTACATATGCTTTCATTACATATGGACATAAATGTCCTCAAATAGATCATTTTGCATCTACTTTTTTAATATTGCCATGTACTTTGACTGATACTTTAATATCTGCTCTCTATTAGGAGTGATTTCTTAACAATATCAACAACACTGCCTGAAACTCTGTTTGGTGATGTATCTATAGCTGTGCATCCTCAGGTATAACACCTTTATTTTCTATTGAAATACGTGTGAAGAATGCATGGCCAAGTGATAGGTAGTTACTTCTGGTAATTCAAACTTTATAAGATGTGATGCAATGGTCCTTGTTTAATTGCTACTTTCTGTGCCTATGTGCTCAAGAGGCAGTGTCTTTGATTTTATTGATCAATGTAGTCTAAAGAATCCTATTCTGCTCTCTTTCTTTAGTACTAAAGTACTTACATATGGGAATATGTTTCCAATTTTATGTGGGTTTTTCTGGAGCATGTTTTGAAGTGCAATAGAATCACATACAATTCAGGAAGAAGGATAGAAGTAATTGGAAAATAGGAATAAGGATGCAGCATTTATGAAATATTATGATAAACATAAAAGCCATTTCTGTTTCTAGTTACTTATGGAAGCTTACGAATGCATGTATTACAATAAACCATAAAAGAAGAGGAAATTTTAACAACATGATGCACTATTCATAAAGCTAGTAAAATCTGTTAAAAGCTATGTCTTTATGGATTTCTAGTAAAATCCTTATCATGTATATACATTAATTGATCAAATTTGATAATTAGATTGCATTTAGATTTTTAAACTAGGTACAGTTGAATCATCAAATTTTATATTTAACATTAGTTCATGACCACTATAATATATAACTGCGATTGCAATATAGTGAGATTTTTTTGTTAATATTTCCATTGCGTTTTCACCATTTTTTTAGTAACTCATGTAACAGACAATTTCCTTCATCCAATTACTCAGTGCATTAATTCAGAAGTAGATCCTACTATCTTGTGGGCTGAATAAAGGATGCTGTTTGAGAAATTATCGATATGATAGGACCATACTTTACAAAGAAATAGAAAGTGTAGTTTATTTAAATAAAAACAAAAGACTATTCACTGCTTGTGTGATGCCACTTGGACAAAGGCACCAGTGATTGGTTAATGTGAAAAGAGATCTTCTTTTAAAGAATAAGGTTAACTTGAGCAACTTAACATATAACGGTTTTATTAAAGAATCTTTGGATGCAGCATGAAAAATGCTCATTGTTTTAAGTAAACGATAGTGGCCTTTTCTTATTTCCCCGATGGTTGGTAACATAAATTATTCCATTCCTTATACCAAGTGTCCTGTCTTGCAATAAATCCAGAACTTAGACTACCCTTCAGATTTTGCTTGATTTGGGATGTCATGGCCTATAGGTATCCGGCGAAACTTGCACAAAAGTTATAACTCACAACTCTGTGTCATTGTATAACTGACACATCACTTTTGTTCAGGATGAGCGATATTCCAAGTATGTTGGTAAAATGGCAATTGTTCCTATGACATATGGTCATCATTCCTATCATCTCTGATAAGGTAAAAGCAAGTGTTTCTGTTTTTTCTAAGTATTGTTGCATTCTCCAAATTTTGCATCAATGTACGAATGCTAATTTTTCCTTGCTCTTTGTCACTCAAATGGGTAGGAATGCACATGACAGAGGAATTGAAACACAAAATTTAAAGCCAAAGTATGTTAGATTGTTTTAGCTTAATAAAATTATATCATTTTATTTGTAAAAAGTGTAGTACAATTAGGAGTCTCTAATGTCCATTTCATGCTTCAAATAAACTGAGATGCACTGCCTTTCACAAGCTGTGGAATATCTGCCTTGCCTAAGGTTATTTTGGTCATCATGATGGAATTTTGCTTCAAATTTAGGATGTATCTTATTCCCTGCATAACCTATAGGCTTCTTCATTGTGGGCTTCACCGCTAGTTTTAGAAAACAAATGGTTTGCTTGACCTGCTTAGTGGGGTTAGTTGAGGTGGCAAATGTTTCAGCTGTGTCCATTAAATTAAGTACTTTCAGGTTGACAATCTCACTTCTGCTTTCTTTGTTATGTCAATGGTGACAATACGTTGATAAATACTTTGGGACTGGTGTACTGGTCTGCTTACTTGATGGTTAACTTAACCACTTGAATGTCAAGTAATGCTCAAGAACGTATTATTTGCCTATGCATTAGGGAATAAGAGGCATTTATTTTTAGTATATAAGTAGTAAAAACCTGTCATCCTTCTTTAGTATATAACAGATGCTAGCTGGTGATCAAGGTGGAAAGTAGATCATTGGGATATTGAAATGATCATGACTTTTATGCACTGTTCTGCTTACTTGATGGTTAACTTAACCACTTGAATGTCAAATAATGCTCAAGAACCTATTATTTGCCTATATATTAGGGAATAAGAGGCATTTATTTTTAGTATATAAGTAGTAAAAACCTGTCATTCTTCTTTAGGTCTTGAAGGAGGCCTCTAGGCTTTATGCTGCAAGTTGGGTAAGGGATATTGGTCCTGATCTTAGACCAAACGATAGTAAGAAGGATGATGGGACTGAAGATAAATCCAATGGAGATAAGAGTAGGAGTACAGAGGCAGAACCTTCAACCTTGGATGATATTGGTGAGGAACTTTACTTTGTGGTTTCTTATCTTGAAATGTTCTGATGCATAAGTTGTCTGTAATGAATCAAGAAGTATATAGCATGACTTGCAAAATATGCGGCATATTATATTTGCAATAAACCGTTGGATTCGTGCTTGAGACATCTTATGGAACTCAAGGAACAAAGTCCCATAATGCTTGAGTTCAGTTAGGTTTTCATTTCAATTTCCTTTTTCAGTAGAACTTGTCTGGAGGTAGCATGGAATTTATTCTTTGATTTCTTTTTCGTCTTGCTGGTCAGAGTCATCCGTGACTGCATTCCCTTTTTCACCAGGCCAAGGTTCAGTTGTTAAGGAAGATATTAAATTACTGTTTATCTCCTAGCAGTCTTAGTTATCAGGGTTTCATTGTCTAGAGCCATTACAGTGACGATCATACCGTTATCTTATGCTACCTAGGTACCTTTTTTTCTTCTTTTTGGTATCACCCTGAAGAATGATAGCATGATGTGCCATCTGCCGACATTCTATTTTCTGAACATCTTAATATATATTTCTTTAATTGATTTTAGAAAGAAAATTTTTAACTCATGATAATTTTCTTCTTATTCTGTCATCATTTACCTTGTTGGTACAACTTCTCTTTTTCAACTGAAATTTTTTAGGCCAAATTTCTCTCGTCTCACCCTTTTTTCTCTCTTATTTTCCTGGTATTATAGTTTATCTTGTTGAATTTTACATTGTTTTGATGTTGTCTATGGAAATGATTTAATAGCAATTGCTGCAAGAGGAGGGATGGAGACTTTGAGGCCTGCTTTACAGAGGTTATACATGACAAGGGCTTCTGCATATAGAGATGCTCTTAAGAGTTTCATATAAGGATATCAAGAAGGTATCTAGCAGGTCATGGATAAAAAGGAAGATTCTTCTAAAGCATGGCAAGAAGGCATTTGGTTCTATAATTTTCAGCAACAGAAGTGGATTCGTTTACCTATTGGCCCCGACACCGGAGTTATGGACTTCGGTTCTAAGTCATAGGACTCAGATTCTTTATATTGCGGATATTAGCTTTGTGATTATGTACTTGGAAGTAGTTCTGGGTTGTTTGGTTCTTGAATCTGGGACCGGTAGTGGCTCATTAACAACATCGTTTGCAAGGGCTGTGGCTCCAACGGGACATGTGCATACCTTTGATTTCCATGAACAGAGGGCTGCCTCAGCTAGGTAGGCCTTAATATATATTGTTTGCAAAAGTGCATTGTGATGAAATATGATATAGTAATTGCTTAGGTTAAACTTGAATACTGGGTTATCTTGAGTTGATGTCTTCATAGATCTACATTTTGTTGCCGTGATACTTCATTGTCTCTAATTGTCTCGGTTTACAGATCTTTATTAGTTTCATTAGTGAGTGCATTGTTATGAAATTTTGGTTTCAAAGATAGTTATGAAATATGATTTTAGATACCGCTTAGGTTGAGCTTGAATTCTTGGTAGATTTCTGAAGTCTTTTCAGGTAGATATATTCTTTGAAATACGACATTCTGTTGCTGTCATGCTTCATAGTCTCAAAATTATCTCGGTTTTATGGAACCTTGCGTAGGACTCATTTATGATGCATATTTTATCCCATTATATGGCTTCTGTTTGTCTAATTGATAAGAGAAAGATCCAAGAATGGTTGTTTTTTTCTTTGATTCTTCTGTGTTGGTTCGCGAAAGGAGGAATGTTTTACGATTTTTCACTCCTTCAGCAGAGAGGACTTTGAGAGGACTGGAATAAGCACTTTAGTCACTGTGGGAGTCTGAGGTATTCAGGGTGAGGGATTTCCCGATCAGTTTTCTGGGTTGGCTGACTCCATATTTCTTGACCTACCGCAACCTTGGCTTGCCAGTCCTTCAGCTTGAAACATGTTGAAACAAGATGGAACTCTGTGTTCCTTCTCACCGTGCATCGAACAAGTGCAATGTTCATGTGATACTGCTAGATCTGACTTTACAGGTAACATATTAGAAACAAGTTATCCTATCTTGTTCAAGCAGTTTTTCTTTTAAAGCATCATGAGCTTTGCTTGTAATATGTGCAGATATATGGACCTTTGAAATACTGCTCCGTATGTTGAAATCCGTGAATGGAAAATGGATCACTCGAAAGTCAATGATGGGAATTCCACTGCATGCCCTCCACGCAAGAGGAGGCTGCCTTCAAATGAAGCAAGTGTGGGGGACAATGCAAGTTCTCTAACAGACATGGCTTGGCCATCTGCTGAACCTCGAGGGCATACCGGATATTTGACATTCGCAAGGAAGTGTTTCTTGAAAAAAAAATAACTCTTGTAATCAATTCAACCACTGAGTTTTCATCCTACTATAATGATTGATTCTTAGCTCACTCAATGACACATTACTGAGTGTTCACAAAGTTTTCATCCTATTTTTGGATACATTAAACAACTTCCAACGTCTCTCTAAATCCTTGATGAGAGACCCTTCTTTCTCCTGTAAATTATGTCTCCCCTGTCTCCCTTAATTCTGATTTTTACCTTTTTTTCTTTTGTTTTTCTTATTTTTATTTTATTTTCTCTTCCTCCCTTTCTTTAATTCGCAGATTCTATCTGGGTCCCTTTCCAATTTTTTTTTCCTGATTTTTTTTTTTTAGCTTTTGTGTAACCACGTGCCAAAAAAACATACTTGCTACAGCAGGATATTGAAATCCCACCATTGATCGGATTGTAATTTCAGGTATGATTTTCACTTCTACTAACTTTTTCTTTTCACGTCTTTTCTAGTTTTAGACCTATGCTTATCTTCTCTTATTTCTGTGAGTATTGTGGTTTTCATCTTTAGAACAAGTTTTCATCTTTGTTTTAGTTTTCAGATTTATGCTTCTTTTTTAGTTTTTTCAGTGTATTTTTGTTATTCGATTTGGCGTTCAGCCTTATCAAACACTGCTTATATTCGACTTTTTAATCTTGTGATGTCATTTTTTTGATAGTTTATCACTTGTTATATGTTTTATTTTTTTCGATTGTTTGTTTCCCTAACTGATTAGCAGAAAATAAATGGGAACATTTTTTTGTTTCTTTACCTTTTATTCTATTGATTTTCCCTTCTGTTGTGGGAATAAGAAAACAATAATTAAATCATACTGTGTTTTTAAATATTTTCAGAGAATTTGACATTAAATGTTTTCATAACGACGTTTTAATAAGTATTGTGTTATTAGGTTTAGCTTGCGTCGGAACAGTTTTTTCTAGTGTCTTGTTCTACATAATTTTCATTCTTATTCTGTTCCATAGATATCCCATATCGGGATAAACTATTCCAACAATATTCCCATTATATTCTGTTCCGGTTCAGTAATTTTAGTGCCCGGATCAGTTGTTTTGACATTCGGTTCAGATTTTTTAAGTGTTTGAACCGGAATACTTGTCGTAGTTATTCTTGAGAGGGATATCCCGAATTGGAGATATCCTATTGAGGGATACCCTAGTTTAGGTATATTCCATTCGAGGGATATCCGGGTTTGGGGTCTATGGGTTTGAGGCTTGGGGCTTGGGTTTGAGGCTTAAGATTTACGGTTGGACTGGTGTTTTTGGGCTTTCGTTTCGGGGCTGTGGAACACTTAAGTTTTGGTTACTGGGTTATTGAGCTTAGTTTATATCACATGTATTGAATTGATTTTGGGCCGTAATTTTGTTTGTTAGATGGGCTCTTTTATTATTATATTCAGTTTATGTACATACTGCTTATTTAGTTATTTTCATATCTAGTCCGAAATTTTTTCAAAAAATAAAATAAAATTCAAACCGTTTTCAAAATAAACAACATAAAAACTCTTTCTTCATTCATCTCTCTCACGTTCGGTTCTCCCTTTATTTTCTTACCTTTTCCCCTTTTTTCTATTATTTTTCTTTTTTTCTCTCTTCCTCCTTTATTGTCCTTTCTAATGCCGCTGCCTCCACACACTGTCCAGTCTTACCTCCGATCAGGCCAGCTTCCTTCCCATCATTCGAAATTTAAATCCTCAAATATATCTATCCAATTGCTCCCCATTCTTCGGCGATTCTCTCTTGCGGAAGAATGGAGTGCTGGACTGGTATGTTTTTTGAGTCAATTCTCTCTTATTTTTGCTATTTAATGGTTATTGAAGCTTTAATGCTCATGATTATCCCTCAAGAAATCTTTAATAAGTTTTGTGTTATTTTAATATATGACCGAACTAAATGCTTGTTGATTCGTTGAGCATGCATGAATTTTAAGTTTGGATATTGTTTGCCTTTGGCTCTAAACGGTATCTGCTCCTTAGTTGTCTTTATATTTGCATTGGGATGTTGAGAATTACTATAAATCCTGTCCAAGAGTGCTAATTATGATCCCACTTCAAACTGAGCTCCTCTATATTTCTTTTTATCAGTTGGGAAGCAAGTATCTCCTTTTATGTTAGGGTAAAAAAGGGAAAATTTTGTAACTATAAGTAGTTTGGAACTTTTAACATATTGAACTTTTTGAAAGAGGAAGGTAAATTTTGGTGCTTCGGATTACGTTCTTTTGAAGTATTGTTTTACCGTTTATGGTGTTTGAAGCAGTGGCAAACGACCAACAGAAAATTGGATAGAAAATTGAAATAATTATCAAGTTCGGTGGTTAAGAAAGTGTCACTTTTTTGTAGGGTTATTGCTGCACCAACATAGTATTTTGCAGGCAGTCTCGGGAATGATTATCTATTTATTGTTTCTATATACAACCCTTGTACTGGCCTTGCTTTATTGGTTGCCAAGGAGGAAAAAGTTGGAATCGTAGTGCTGCACTTGCACAAAATAAGTTTTCAATCATATTTTCTATCCAACATCCATTCTTTGGTCACAAAATGATTAAAATATACAAATTTCTGTTTTCAACATCCATTCTTCATTGATATTAGTATGTTCCACTTTTTCTTTCTTCAATGATTAAAAGGAGGATTATGCGCTTTGCAAATTGTTCTCCAATTTCTTACCCAATGTTGCCACCAACCCATTAGCACTATGTGTGGTACTATAAGGGATATTGACTTACTTTACAACTTGTTTTTCAGTTGTTTATTTTAAAATTTTCTTCTGCACATTCCAGGGATGCATGGGACATGGCTGCCGAAATTTGCCTTTCTCAGCTTCCATCGTTGATTGAGGATCCTAATTCAGAGTTCCAGGTGTGTTTTACTTGTATTTCAGTGGGTTTTTCTTATGGTTTTTGGTTTTCAACTTTAGAAATCACTGTTTCTTCCGTCTTTCAAATCTATAGATGTCGGTCTTGTTCTTCATTTTTGTTTGTTTATCGTCTACTATATGTTGATCTTTATTTTTGGATTATTTGTTTCCCTCTGTTTAATATTAAAGCTTTTGTGTTATTTTCTATTTCTTTTAAATCTTTGCTTAGCAGAATGCTAATTGCCTAAACGAAAAGCATCCGTATGTAAATGGTTTACTGCATCTGTGTTGGCTTGATTTTAGTTCTAGGAACCCGGTGGGAGTTGTGACACATGTAGAGTTTATTTGGTAGTTTTTCTGGATGGTAATACCAGGTCTTTTTAATTCGTTGTGAGTTGTGACATTCTGTTTCTTAGTTTTCTCAAAAAGTCTGTACTTTAGTTTTTAAAAAAAGAAAATCTAATTGGGATGCTTGTTAATATTTATAGTAATTCAAGAATTGAAGAATTTCAACCGATTTGCTAATTGCAAAGGTTTTTATCGATTTGGGTTTCATGATCATATTCGGTGGAGATTGTCATGATTCGTGTATGCATTTATGTTTTCTTTAAAATAGTTTTGAATGGAGGTCATCAATGAACTTAGTTGGGATTGTTTGTGTTCTGTTGGAAATGAATACATAAAAGCAACCTATTTAGAACTTATAAAAGCCCAAAATGATAAAGGGCAAAAGCCGAAAGGGTAGTATATAAAACAAACATAGTTCTTGTTGAAGGTATGCCTTTTTTCGATCTGTTTTCCTTTTTGTTCTCTCAATTACTAAACTTGTTATAGTTTATTTTGAATGAAATAAAACACTATAAATTTAGGGAGACAAGATGTTTGGGAGTATGATTCGGTACTTTTCAACGAAACCCAAGCTGAAAATGAAGCCAATCGAGTTGAAAACGCGCCAGAGCAAACGCAGACCATAACCAGAGTCATCTTTGACATTCTCAAGGAGCATGGGCCCTCACCGTTGGTGATACTTGGGAACGAGTCAAGGTCAGTTGTTTAGTAGACTATAATCTGTATTCATTGTGTATCTATATTTGTTGTTTCCACATCTAATTAAGCTAAGCCCAAGAGTGAAGTAAGGGCACAGTGCAATTTTGTTGTTCCATAATTTTAGGATCTTGAATCCCATGCATTATTTTTTTTTTTCATGCTTTACTTGCCTGTGCTCGACATAATGGAGTAGAAATGTGTTTATGAGTTCAGGAGGTTGGGTTGTGAGGACTTACAAGCAAGAGGCACATGAAGGTCTTGCTGAGATGGATGAGAGGAGACAAAGATTAGGCTAATATGCAACCATGTGGGGCCTCACAAACAATTTCTGTATACAACTTGGTTCACAAAATAATTCCTCAACTTCTACAACTAGTTTTTCTGTCGATACTTCTAGTCCAAAGTCGTCTTCAGGTTAGGTTGTAGCACGCTTGTGCTGGCTGCAATACCATCGATTTCAGGACATGTACTATTTTTTGCAATAGTGTAATACAATTGTTTTGTTGTCATGTTGTGGAAACTTCACCCTCTTCTTCCCATATATTTTCAATTTTAATGTACAAATTCCAAGTTCGATTACTTATCATCATTTCTGCCATTCAGATGGCTCTATAAGAAAATGGAAAACAAAGTAAAAGAGCTAAGAATTTATTGGGAAATCTCGGGAAACAAACAAATTGAGAAGGATAAGAGGAAAGAAAGAGGAAACTTGATGACTATCAACCAAAAAAATTATCAGCTCAGAGTTAAGGGAAAGGGACCTTTCTTCTTTCCTCTGTTTTTCTTATTCTCGATTTTTTTCTATCATCTCTATTCTCAAAACCCTAATTATATATTTTTTTATTTCCCTTTCTCATTCATCAATTGAAGCTTTTCCAATTGCCAATAGTGATCTCCCTCGAAGAATCATCAAGGTTCCTCTTTTTATCTTCCTCTGATCTTTCTCGATTTTCTCGATATTTATCATTAAACTCTTAGTTCTTTAACTTTGTTTTTCATTTTCTTCGTTCCTAAAGTTTAGTTTAGTAACTCAAGTTTTTCTGGCTGTGATGAATCAAAATCCTCAGCTATTTATTTTACAATCATCTTCTGATATTGAAGAAAGCATTACCTCTTTTTCTTCTTTGTTTGAATTTTGTTTATTTTTCATTCTTTAATTTTGGTTTCTTTATCTTTGATCTAAGCAGGACCAAACAGCTTACCTTCCCAAATCTGAGCTAGCTCCTGAAAACCATGAAAAAGTTAAAAAAAAGAAAATCAAAAGCCCTTGGGCCTCAGTACCGCCGAACCCTGTTAATAGCCTGCTTCCCTTAAATATTTAGACCATGGAATAGCAAAGATAATTCATTAGCTTAGTCAAATTTGGTATCTCTCATATCAACCTCAAATTTGGTATCTCTTATATCAACTTAAAATGAAGGTAAAAGTTCTGTGCAGGAAGCTGTATGACTAGGTTCAATACGATCTCAAAGAAATAGCTTTCCCTTCTTCATTGCATGATCCTCCCCACATCAAAAAGCGCCGCAAATTGACTTGGCACGAGCGCTTCTTGGTACTTTTCTTTTCCAATTTCTCTTCCGCAGTAAGAGTTTTGTCTGCTTATTGATTTCTGGGTTTTAATGATGCATGCTGTTAGATTCTGGGTTTCCCCCCTTCCTTTATATAATTGTATATTTTTTATGGTTTATGTGATGGAGAAGCTATATTAGTACTGGATTGTAGTTTAGATATTACTGCCAGTTTAAAGAGCATGGCTCTTTCATTTCTCCATCAGAGTAAAATAGTGAGCTTGGTTTGTTAATTAACCTCTTTTTTTTTTTTTTTTTTTTGCGTCGTTGCTATTGCTGTAAGCAGAACTTTTTCAAATTCTGAAGCCTTTTTTTGGAAGAAAAAATTGAATAGTTTTTTTACTTTAAATCAAGAACGTATGTTTGGAAGTACTTAATGTTTGAACCATTAGCAATATCGACTCAAATATGATGATTTTGCCACTTCCTTTTTATAATATATATATTTTTGCTTTTGTTCCATTGAACAAATTTTAAAGAAGCATAATGGAAATTTGAAATTTCACAGATGCTAGCTGGTGATCAGGGTGGAAGTTAGATCATTGGGATATTGAAATGATCAAATGACTTTTATGTACTGTTCTACTTACTTGGTGGTTAACTTAACCACTTGAATGTCAAATAATGCTCAATTTGCCTATGCATTAGGGAATAAGAGGCATTTATTTTTAGTATTTAAGTAGTAAAAACCTGTCATCCTTCTTTAGGTCTTGAAGGAGGCCTCTAGGCTTTATGTTGCAAGTTGGGTAAGGGATATTGGTCCTGATCTTAGACCAAACGATTATAAGGAGGATGATGGGACTGAAGGTAAATCCAATGGAGATAAGAGTAGGAGTATAGAGACAGAAGGTAAATCGAATGGAGATAAGGTAAATCCAATGAAGGTAAATCCTCTCTCCTTAACTCTCCCATTTCTTCACCATCTCTTTCTCTTCAAATTTGTCATCTCCACCTTCTCAATCGTTTCTGGTTATTTATTTATTTATTTTTTTGTGATATTGAAATCACTTGCTTCATCCATAGATTTTGGGTTTTCAGCCCTATGAAATATTGTTTCGGTTCGTCTTTTCAAATCTTTGGATGCCGGTGTGGTGGTTCTTGTTGGATGCTTTGGGAAAGAAAGAAACTCTGGTTCTACAAGATTTCACCAGCAATGGCCTCTCTTTTGCAGTCAACTACTTTATTATTCATATTATCTATTACATTGATTCTTGTCCCTAATAGACACGCTATTCCCTTCATTGTATTGGACGGTAATGTTCTTATCCCGATATCTTTTCTTTTCAATTTTAATGTTCTTATGCACTAACCCATGGCTTAAATTCATTCTTTAATGCCCTAAAACTTGAGATAAATGGGGATTAGATGTCAGTTTAACCTGATACCCATATTTCTTTTATGGATATAATGCTTTTCAACTAAGACCACATAACTTCATTTCTAGTTTTAAGCAATTGTGCCTTTGTATAAATTGTTAAAATTCTGTTAAATGTACGGGTTAAACAGGATTAGATGCCAGTTTAACCTGATACCCATATTTATTTTATTTGATATCGTATAATATTGATTGTCAAAGCAGTAGTAATTGTATTTTGGTTTTCTAATAATCTGGTTTGTTACAAGGTCGATTAATTGTACAATGCATCACGGATTCCCCAAGCTTAAACATAACGATTCCTTTTCATCCATGATTGTTGAAATTATCCAAGGACTAAATTGTGAAATTATCCAACTTTATGCTAGCTTAAACATACCGATTCCTTTTCATCCATTCAGCAAATCAACACATTCACACTCATACACATATTAACCATTTCCATCTCAATATAATACCCAAAGTTAGGTACATATAACTATCTCAAAATACTCAACCATAACAAACAAATACTCAACATGATTCTTTGCCTGGCAAGGTTGACCATTCTTTGCTGGTTTGATATAGCCACTTTGGTGTACCATGCAATGTTCATTTCTTATATATGAAAACTTTTACTGGAAAGGGATAGAAGGAGCTATTTTTCGTTTAAACATTGAAGTTTGCAATATGATTGATATCATGTTTATCTTAGTGGCCTGAGGCTTCAGTCAGAGTACCAGATCTAAGGCCGCAGTCTTTGCCTGGCTGCTAATGTTCTGGATCTAACCTATTATCATTTGTTGTCACATGAACTAGTAGTGCATTACATTTCACTTATCATCCGCTTCTATTTATTCTTGAACCATGTCAAAACCTTTTTGGCTTAATTAAAATTAATTTGAATGGATAAGGTTCTATCTTAAACTATGTCTATATCAAGCCTATGAAGTGTAATGTTTCACATTTATTGCAAATTGTTTTGGATGATTAATGTGTCTGCTTGTCATTATCTTGAGACTTACATGGATTATGCAAGACCTTTTTATACTTCTGTTATTCTTGATTAATGCATCTGCAGTTTTATGTGGTCTTTACTGGGGTCCAAATATTTGACTTTGTAGAAAAAATGTAATTCACTGATTAGATATCTCTGTACAGGATATTGCAGCAATGATGTGTGCTCAGGAGGGCGATCCTACCAATCTGGAAGTACTTCTTGCTCTTGGTGTGAGTCATACAAATGGTTAGTGAATGCTTATTATCCCTTTAATCAAGATGAGATTAAAATTTTGAGTGTCAAACAAATAATACTGTTTGAAAAGTTCAGAATTGGAACAGACTGCTGGTTTAAAGTATCTGTATGGATGGTTACGTCATCACCCAAAGTATGGTACTCTTGCACCACCGGAGCTCGCTAATTTTTTGTATTATGCTGGTATAAGTATACTAGGGTATAATTCTTTGTTTTTTTTGGTTGGTTTTTGTCTTTTGGAACAATGCCTTGATATTGCAATCTTGGTTTGGGTGTAAGCCGCTTCCTTGACTAAGGATCAATTTGTATGGTGTGTTGCTCACTATTTTGCATGTTAGGCCAGAATAAAAAAAATGAATTATGAAGGTGTTGACAATGTTGGCAAGGGTGCTGTAACTACCTGAACCATTTGAGGTGCAAGATGTAAAAAGAGCAATTTTTTGAGTAAATTAAGGTGAATATGTAAATTTGTGCTTCTTGAATCAAGGGGGCTTTTTCGCTTCTATACAAAAAAGTGTGCCTAGGACTTGGCTTGTGCTTAATCAATTGAAAGGATGGCATAAAGAAATGCAAAACATGTGATAACCCAACATGTCAATCTTCTGTGTGCCAAATTCATATGGTAAAGTGATGCATTGGTGTGTTATACAGCCCTCTTGTAGGGTTGAATTATTTACTTGCTCCATCTTTGTAACCTTAGGCTGCTAAAAAGATTCTCCAAATAACATGTTGCACCTAGTTGGACCTTAGAAGACAAACTAGCTCTTCTGTTAAGCTCCATGTAATTAGTTATTTGATTTGTTGAAGCTATTGGTTAATTTAGATGATTTGATTATGCACTTCGTCAATTTACATATACCCTTGATCATCTCTTTCAAAATGCCTTTTTTAATGCATTCAGATCTTGCACATGCAGTTTGATTTGTTTAGCCTCTGTTACTGAGATTGTCCATTTAAAATTATTTGATGATGAACTTCCCTTTGCCTGTGGTGGCCATATTTTCAGCACTATTGAATTTAGTCTTTTGGTCTATGTCTGGATCTTTAGGCACTAGATTTGAAGCCTAACTAGGTGCGTGCTTGGGCAAACGTGGGTATCAGTTACGGCAACCAGGTTTGTTATATCCTGCTATGTTCTCTCATTGTCTTGACATTCATGAAAAGGGAACTGCATTTCTTACTTTATGTCTTCATTTCCTTTTGCATATTTCTGAGATGGTCAATCCTTCTGAATGAAAATTTATGGGTATGTGATCAGGATTTTAATCACCTTGTCTTCAATATATAGGTCTCAACAAATTTAGGAAAGAGAATAGGTTCGTGTTCTTTTTGTTCTGGTCCTACTGGGCCATTGGTTTTTTGCTACTCGGGATAGTGGTCCTGGTTTTTTGGGCTTGGAGAATGGGCATGGTTTTGGGGTTTCTGCCCAGTTACTGTGTCTTGTGATAATGGGCATCTTTTTCGTAGTTTATTCTCAATCTCATTTTCCTTTTTTTCTAACATTGCTTTTCCATTTACTCTCTCCTTTATTTTGCCCGTCTCATTTCAAATTTTTCCTCTTATGTTTTTTAGCTTTTTTGTAACCGACGCCCAAAGGAATGCAAGGACACTGCCGTTTCTGTTTTTGGGATTTTTTGAATCCCTTCATAAGGTATGAATCTTTGCTTCAACATTGTCTTTTCCGTTCTCTGTTTTTAATTTAAGAACTATGCTTTTGTACTTCTATTTCTTGGTTTATTTTATGGTTTTTTGGTTTTCAGGTTTAGAAATCACTTTTTCTATTCGTTGTTTCTGTTGTTTTTTTTAATTTATTACTCGTACACCTGTTGGTCGGCAAATTCTGTTCATTCTCCCGGAAGCCAAACAGGAGACTTAAACGTTATTTATTTCGAAAATTTTCTTTGTTATTCTGTTTGGGCTCTATCCCCGTCATATTCCAACTCGGAATAAGCTATTCCGACGTGGCGTATCTTATTCCGGTTCAGAATTTTTAGGTACCGGTTTATGTGTTTTAGTGGCCGGTTCAGGTACTTTTTATTGTCTGGACCGGGCAACCTGTCGTGCTTATTCCGACAAGGGATATCCCATTCCAGGGATATCCCGGTTCACTGTTACCCCGTATAGGAGTATCACGGTTCGGGTATATCCTATTCTTGGGATATCCCTTTTCCCCTCTTTTTTTTCTAACGGCTCTTTACCTTATTTGTAATTTAAGGAAGGTATTAATTATTCTTCAGCCTTTTCAAATCCCCTCCCTTCTCCATCTTTGAAATTTCTCTCTCTTCCATTCATAGCTTTTTCATTAAATAAAAAATTTAAAAAAAAATAATAAAATTAAATAAAAATAACAATTTAATAATTCAAATAAAATACTAAGTGACCGTTAAGATGGCCCAAAACTGATTTACCACATTTATTATCCGTCTCTTTCTCTCTCTCTCGGTCTCCCTTCTTTGTTTTCTTTTTCTTCCTCATTTCTTCTCTTTTCATAACAAATGATGAAATATATCTCTTCAATCCAAATCTCCTCCCATTTCTTTACCGATTCTCTCTCTCCGTATCTTTTCAATTTCTTTCCTCTCATTTTTTTCGCTTTGGGTAACCGAAGGCCAAAAAACACACGCACGCTACACTCTGTTTTTTGTGGTTTTTGAAATCCACTGCTTCATAGGGGACTGATTTTGAGGTATGAATCTTGAACTTCGTCTTCGTCTGTCTTTGCCTTTTCATTTCTATTTTGGTTTCAGATCAATGTTTTTTTTACTTCTATTTCGTGGGTTCATTTCTCTGCCGTTTCTTTGTTGCGATTTTGTAACCCCTGCTTCATTGGAGACTGATTTCAGGCATGAATCTTTGATTCAACATTTGTTTTTGCTTTTTCATCTCTTTTTTGGAGTGTGGTGTTTTAGCTGTGTGTGTCTGCAGTCTTTGGTCTGACCAAATTAAAGTCTCTTCCTTCCTTTCCCTTTTATGTCACTTAAGATAATGCTTTAAACTTTTTCGGCTGGCTTTCTTTCTAATTTGGCACTCCAGATAGCCTACTGGTCTCGTGTATAAAAAACTGCTTTCTAGTCTGATGTCCTGCAAAAGAAAAATCTCTGATTGGCTGGATTATAATTACTGTGAAACCGGTATCCCAATTGTTAAGTCAACCATCAGATGATCAGTCTAGTTTAATTCCCTGGGAAACTGTACAATAATTAGTTTAATTGATCAGTCTGAGGCATGTGACTTAAAATTTTTCATAGGATGGATGGATGATCTCTTTACAGTCAATCATCCAGGACAGATGTTTGAGTTTTCATGTTGTCCTTCGTGAATTCTCTGGTCTCTAGAACATTACTTGGACTAATAAATTAGCTTTATGGTTAAAAGGGTGTGTTCTTTGCATCTGTAAGTGTTCTCGTTTTCTTAATGTCGGTTCGAAGCTGTTTGAAGAATCTCATGTCTTCCAGGATAGCATCTTATCTGAAAAAAAGTGGCTTGGATTTTGTGTAATTCATATTTTAAGCAGCTCTTGAAGATGTTGCTTTCTTTTTGTGTAAGTGATTCAAGTAAAGAGTTCTATTTAAGCAGCCATTGGTTACTGACTTGGCTTATATTGTATTAGTTTGCATGAATTTGATTCTTTGAACAATCTTCTTGTGGTTTTTTTGGTTTAATTCAAAATTTTCTGAATCACAATTTGAAAAAGTTATGATCTAATTTTCCGAACTGTCAAGATATAGGTATTTTCTGATTTAATGTCTCAGAGGAGGGATTTAGATGCTGCATCAACTAGCAGTTACGCCATTGGCGTTACTTCCACGGCCACTGTGCCTACAACCATGGCTTACTTGCCGCAAACTGTTGTTTTACGCGAGCATCGCTTCTATTTATTCTTGAACCATGTCAAAACCGTTTTGGCTTAATTAAACTTAATTTGAATGGATAAGGTCCCATCTTAAACTATGTTTATATCAAGCCTATGAAGTGTAATGTTTCACATTTATTGCAAATTGTTTTGGATGATTAATGTGTCTGTTTGTCATTATCTTGAGACTTACATGGATTATGCAAGACCTTTTTATACTTCTGTTATTCTTGATTATTGCATCTGCAGTTTTATGTGGTCTTTATTGGGGTCCAAATATTTGACTTTGTAGAAAAAATGTAATTCACTGATTAGATATCTCTGTACAGGCTATTGCAGCAATGATGCGCGCTCAGGAGGCGAATCCTGCCAATCAGGAAGTACTTATGAAATTAAAAATTTCAGAACATTAGCTTTGTGGTTTCGAGGATAGTGCTACCACTTTCATATCCTTCTTTGCTGCGCGGCGGCTGCTGCTACTGTTTCTCTTCGCCTTCAGCATTTGGCTTGGTTTGTTAAGTAAGCATTTTCTTTTTATTCGTCTTTACTATTGTCCCTATACACTCGATGATTTTGTTAGGCTTTTTTTTTCTAGGGTTTCTGTGACTTAAAATGAAATAGCTCGCTTGTATTTTTCATTAATTTACTTTTCTGTTACTCTAAGATTATTAGGATTTTCTGCTTTCTGGGTTGAGTCCAAAATTCCTTGTATTGCATTTCCTAATTCAAATGAAAGAAGGATTCTGACTTGTGCTCATCTTTGCATATTTGATCCTCTGTTTTCATTTTGCCTTAGTGTTACTTTTGAATCTAGGGTTTTTACATCTAAAAACGAATACAGGTTGTAATTTAAAACACAAAAACTTAGTTTTGAAACGGTGCTTTAGGGTTGGGGATAGGGTTAGAATTTCTTATTCATCCGCCGTCTCAAATGATTCGCCAACATGACCTCTCCTCTTGGCTTTTTTTTTTCAATAATAATAATATTATTATTCCCTTAGTTTCTATTAATTAAAGTTTCTATTAATTAAAATTTTGAATCCGAGGGTTTTTGTATTTGTATTTTTTTTTTGTTTCGCGGGATTTGAATGGCATTGGGCGATCTGATGACGTCACAATTTTCGCAATTGTAGTTGGCGGTATCGAATCATGTCATCGACGGTAACGTCAGCAGCGGCGGCTATCATGACGACGATGTTGCTTATGCTGACTTAATGTCTCAGAGGAGGGATTTAGATGCTGCATCAACTAGCAGTTACGCCATTGGCGTTACTTCCATGGCCACTGTGCCTACGACCATGGCTTACTTGCCGCAAACTGTTGTTTTGTGCAAGCTTCGACATGCTGCCTTTGAAGCTTCCACGCCTACTGGACCTTTTGATAGTGGCCTTGTTTCCAAATGGCACCCCAAGTACAGAGTAAGTCCTTTCCTTTCTAGCTTGTTTTCTTCTTTTTTTTGCTTACCATTCGTTTGACTGATTATATCTAATAATGGGTTTAAGGAAAAAAAAATATTTACACTGCAGTAGGAAAAGATGGGATTGTGCAAATAATTAGAATTTCCTATTGATATTCGGAAGTAAGAAAATTTGACTTCGTTTAGAGGTTACTAGAAAGGTTGCTAAATTGGTTCATATCTATGCCATTTTGGGTCTAGAACTAAAATTTTAATAGGGCTTTAGTACAATGGATAGAAGGGAGGGGGATTCTTAGATGTGCTAGCATAACATTATGGAATTAGAACTGTCAATTAACTTTGAAATCCTTGAATTTGATGTGGTCACATAGCAATGGAAGACATGAAGACATTGTACTCCTCCAGATCAAAGCATTAGAGTCTGGAAGAGTTCAATACTTTGTACATTAAGTAATCTGCTGTTGTTTTTACCATCCCAGTATGTCATTTGCCTTGTGATGAACTACTGACTAAGGAATATATTTTGAATGGTTGGTTGTTCATGTATTTGCACACTAGAGCCTTCAGGGTAGAAACTCAATTCTTTTAATCCTTTTTAATTTCATTTGTAGTAAAGTAACAATTCCCATACCTTCTCCTGTAGCTTAGTGTTTTGAACATGCCATGATGAAATGTATTATATTTTTACCTTTTAGATTTTGACATGAATTTTGAATCTAAAAGCGAAATAAGGAGACAATATTGTGGAAGATTGTTATGTCTGCTTAAAGAGATTTATAAAGCCTAAACATGCAGAATACAAATAATTTGAAATAGTGTTATACTATACCAAATTTGTTCGCATTCTACTTCCTAAAGTGTGCATTAAAACGACTGTTTTTATCTTTCAGCAGCCTCTTTGCTCGGGTTTCTTTGCAATACATTAAGTAATATTTTCTTTCTTGGAACTGAATTTGATTCTTAGATAATAGTATGTTTCTTCTTAATAAATACTAGAAACCATCTCCTAAGAACTATTTTCCCTTTAATTTGTCTTGATATGGTGTGCTTGACCATATTCACTTGACTTACGACTTCATATGCAGATGAAGACAGGATGTGTGGCCCTAGTTTTATGTTTAAATATCAGTGTTGATCCACCCGATGTAATAAAAATATCTCCTTGCGCAAGAATGGAGTGCTGGACTGGTATGTTTTTTGAGTCAATTCTCTCTTATTTTTGCATTTTTGCTATTTAATGGTTATTGAAGCTTTAATGCTCATGATTATTCCTCAAGAAATCTTTAAGAAGTTTTGTGTTATTTTAATATCTGACCGAACTAAATGCTTGTTGATTCGTTGAGCATGCATGAATTTTTAAGTTTGGATATTGTTTGCCTTTGGCTCTAAACGGTATCTGCTCCTTAGTTGTCTTTATATTTGCATTGGAATGTTGAGAATTACTATAAATCCTGTCCAAGAGTGCTAATTATGATCCTACTTCAAACTGAGCTCTTCTCTATATTTCTTTTTATCAGTTGGGAAGCAAGTATCTCCTTTTATGTTAGGGTAAAAAAGGGAATATTTTGTAACTATAAGTAGTTTGGAACTTTTAACATATTGAACTTTTGAAAGAGGAAGGTAAATTTTGGAGCTTCGGAGTACGTTCTTTTGAAGTATTGTTTTACCGTTTATGGTGTTTGAAGCAGTGGCAAACGACCAACAGAAAATTGGATAGAAAATTGAAATAATTATCAAGTTCGGTGGTTAAGAAAGTGTCACTTTTTGTAGGGTTATTGCTGCACCAACATAGAATTTTGCATGCAGTCTCGGGAATGATTATCTATTTATTGTTTCTATACACAACCCTTGTACTGGCCTTGCTTTATTGGTTGCCAAGGAGGAAAAAGTTGGAATCGTAGTGCTGCACTTGCACAAAATAAGTTTTCAATCATATTTTCTATCCAACATCCATTCTTTGGTCACAAAATGATTAAAATATATAATTTTTTTTTTTTTCAATCTAATGTTCTTCATTGATATTAGTATGTTCCACTTTTTCTTTCTTTCATTGTTGCAGACCCTTTTTCTATGGCACCACAAAAAGCAGTGGAAACTATTGGGAAAAACTGGAGAGATCAATATGAGAAGTGGCAGCCCATGGTTTGAACACCATCTTATACCACGTCTCATTACAGGCTATTCCATCAAGTTTAGAATCTGATTCTTTCTATTAAACATGGCCAGGCTCGCAGTAAGGTTGAACTTGATCCTACAGTGGATGAAGTGAAGAAACTTTTTAATACATGTCGCAGATATGCCAAGTCAGAGAGTTTTATTTCATTACAATGGACATGGTGTTCCAAAGCCACTGCAAATGGTGAAATCTGGCTGTTTAATAAGGTGTTCACTTGTTTAACTGTTAGGAATCAATTCTTGTTGCTTTTCTTTTGCTCTATTTGCCAGTTTTTCTCCTTGCTAAGCTGAACATTTCCTGTGCAGAGTTATACACAGTATATTCCCTTGCCTATCAGCGATCTTGATTCTTGGCTAAAAACACCTTCTATATATGTTTTTGATTGCTCTGCTGCAGGAATGGTTGTTTGTCTTCCTTCTCTAGCCTTATTTGATTGCTCTGCTGCAGGAATGGTTGTTAATGCCTTCCTTCTCTAGGCTTATTTGATTGCTCTGCTGCAGGAATGGTTGTTAATGCCTTCATTGAGGTACTTGCTCGCGTTCTATCCTCAATTCGTCACTAGTATATTTTCTGGCTGGCGCTATTCAAATAGACATCATTGTCTTCCTTCTCTAGCCTTATTTGATTTTCTTTTTTTCTTTATTTGAATTTGATTGATAGCTTCTTGACTGTGGCACTTCTAACTACCCTGGATCTTCAAGAGACTGCATTCTTCTTTCTGCATGTGAATCACATGAGACTCTTCCTCAAAGTGCTGAATTTCCTGCCGATGTGTTTACTTCTTGTCTTTCTACACCTATCAAAATGACATTGAGATGGTAAAAGTTCTCACTTGATATGCTTGATTAGGACTTAGTGCGCTATTCAAATAGACATCATTGTCTTCCTTCTCTAGCCTTTTTGATTTTCCTTTTTTCTTTATTTGAATTTGATTGATAGCTTCTTGACTGTGGCACTTCTAACTACCCTGGATCTTCAAGAGACTGCATTCTTCTCGCTGCATGTGAATCACATGAGACTCTTCCTCAAAGTGCTGAATTTCCTGCCGATGTGTTTACTTCTTGTCTTACTACACCTATCAAAATGACATTGAGATGGTAAAAGTTCTCATTTGATATGCTTGATTAGGACTTAGTGCTGCATTTAATACTCAAATAGTATTTGCCTATTTGCTAAGCTAAATATTATCTTCTTTGTATTTGCATCTTGAATTAACTTTTACTAAGTTTTCTGTTTACTTTTCATTGTTTCTGGACTTTTGAACATGGTATTCACCTTATTGAGCAGTTTTAATAAATTGCTCATATGATTTTAATTTATTTAATTATTCTGTATAAAATGAGCTTATTAATCTTCTGATGGTTGTTATCTCTTCCAGGTTTTGTACACGTTCATTGCTTCATGAGTCTATTGACTCTTCACTTATTGATAAAATTCCTGGCCGTCAAAATGACCGTAAAACACTTCTAGGGGAATTGAATTGGATATTTACTGCAGTGACAGACACAATTGCTTGGAATGTTCTCCCTCATGGTAGTTCTTTCAGTGTATTGAACAGTTGTGTGCCTTCTTTTATTTAAGCGGTTCCTGTATTCTAATCTATTTAATCAACTCTTCTTTTTGTGATGCAGACCTTTTCCGAAGGTTGTTTAGACAGGATTTACTAGTTGCTAGTTTGTTCAGAAATTTTTTGCTTGCCGAGAGGATTATGCGCTCTGCAAATTGTTCTCCAATTTCTTACCCAATGTTACCACCAACCCATCAGCACTGT